>JABXJD010000078.1:1687500-1892500 GCA_013375575.1 Percina caprodes | reverse complement strand
CCAGGGGTGAGGGATCTCAGGCAGGGGCATCTGAGGCGGGGCCGGCAGACCACTGTGGATCTCTGACTTGAATGAAGGCTCTGGGAGAGAGAAGCAAGTATCAGAACCCGAGAGAACGTTTTTAAGTATGCATATACAGTGGGCATGAGGAGGAGGAAGTTTGATGTTGCGTATTTTAGATTAAAAGTACCGTATTTTTTGCACTATAGGGCGCACTAGATTATAAGGCGCACTGTCAATGAATGGTCTATTTTCGATCTTTTTTCATATATAAAGCGCACTGGACTATAAAGCGCATTAAGCGAAAAAAACAGTCAGATAAGTCAGTCAGTCAAACTTTATTAAACGCGTTCACAATCACTCTCAACGTTATCAAACGTTAATGAGCGTATTTACAATAAATACCAACCTTGTTCAGTTGTAACACGTAAAATACAACACAATACACTCAATTTTTCAGTTTATTACTCGTCCACAAATCCTTCAAATTCTTCATCTTCAGTGTCCGAGTTTAACAGTTGGGCGATTACGGCATCCAAAATGCCCGAATCCCTCTCGTCGTTATCCAAGTCAGTGTCGTTGCTGTTAGCTGGCAGTTCAGTGATGATTCCGGCCTTTGTGAAAGCTCGGACCACAGTTGAGACCGATACCTTAGCCCAGGCATCCGCGTATAGTGGCGTAAGTCGCCCGGCGCTGTCTCCCTGTCTTGGTGAATGTGTGTTCGCCTTCTGTCATCCACTGCTCCCACGCAGCTCGCAGTTTAACTTTGAACGCCCTGTTAACACCAATATCTAGCGGCTGGAGTTCTTTAGTTAATCCACCTGGAATGATGGCAAGCTCCGAATTAGTTTGCTTCACTTGGTTTTTGACAGCATCGGTGAGATGGGCGTACATGGAGTCGCAGATCAGTAGGGACGGAGATTTGTGAAAAAAGCCATCCTGTCTCTTGACGCAAATTTCTCTCAGCCACTCACTCATCTTTTCCTCGTCCATCCAGCCATTTGGGTTAGCTTTGATGATGACGCCGGCTGGAAACGTTTCTTTTGGCAAAGTCTTCCTCTTGAAAATGACCATGGGTGGAAGTTTCTGGCCATCAGCCTGGCAATTGAGAGCTACAGTGAAGGATGTCTTCTTGTTCCCTGTGCGTAAAGACACCGTTCTGGTCCCTGTTTTCTCCACAGTGTGGTTCACGGGGATATCAAAGGTGAGGAGAACCTCGTCCATGTTGGTGATGTGCTCTGGCCGGATCTTCTTTTCAGTGATCTTGTTTTGTGCAGTATGCGCGGAAAATGACCAACTTTTCTTCGTAATCTTTTGGCAGTTGCTGCGAGACGGTAGTTCGTGTGCGGATAGAGAGATTACGTCTTTTCATAAAACAAAAGCACCAAGAATGACCGCCTCGCAAGTCATTGATATTCATGTCCCGTGCTAACGCTGTTGCCTTCAGTCGAACAGAGACTGTAGAGACGCTTCTACCTGCTGCTCTCTGTTCAATAACCCACTGTTCAATTTTGTCCTCTAAATCTCGCTTTGTTCCCGCGGAAACTCTGTGTGGTCTTCTTTACTTGGCGCAGGTCATCTTCTTGCTTCCTCCACTGCCGTACCATTAATTCATTAATGTTCTCTCGCAGCTGCTCTATTCCCATGTTCAACTGCGTGACTGATAGCCTTGAGTTTGAAGTCCGTGTCGTAAGCGTGTCTTTTGACAGGTGCCATTTTGGGGTCCTTATACACACACTGTAATATCATGGTGAAGCACAGCATATATTACTCCGCGACGCTCCTGGCCACGGTAGCCGTAATACTGCAAGCGGTGCGGCTTTGTAGTTTACCAAAGTCGTACTAAAACATTTTGACTTAGCGCCGTGAGCGCCTTGTACCACACAAAATCGCTTAGAGGTCAGAAAGCAAAACCGCGCATAAAGCGCACTGTTGTTTTTTGAGAAAATTAAAGGCTTTTAAGTGCGCCCTACAGCGCAAAAAATACGGTAGTAACAAATTTGAGAGAAACTGATATTAAAACAGGAAGTGACCTCTTCATCATCGGGAAGATGTCAACATCTGAACTAAACAGTTCAATTTGTGATAGTGTGTGAGTAGGAATGTACAGATATGAATCTTTGGGCAATACTGATATTACCCAATATTAACATTGCTGTCATGGCCGATAACCAATCTTGACCAATGTCAATATGATCTGTATAAAAAACGACTCCCTTTTTTTCCTACTGTGAAAAATGTCCCCACTGATATTGCTTGAGTCCTGTGCTGCATCACAAACTCTGCATGGCCAAAGAAATAAAACACACACACACATACAGCTAGGTTGCTAACCGATATGATTGCCGAGTTATCATGCGTCCCAAGTGTAGAGTAGTATGTTAAACCCAAAGCTGGAGGATTAGAGGGTGTGTTCCATGTGTCATACACGTTAAGGTCAGGATAGGATCAAACTGTACTGTGTATCAGATTATTGCATCGCAAGTATAAACACGTATTCATTGTTTTAAATAGAGCGCGACCGATAAAGGATTTTTAAGGCCAATACGATACAAATATTTGGTCATTTAAATTGCAATATTCCCATATATCGGCCGATTTAACTGATAACTGACCCTAACATAAACTGATTTCCCTAACAGTAGTTGTAGTTATTTATGAGTTCTTACTAAAATAATATCATAAACTATATTAAAGTTCTGATAAATGTTTAAAAATACAAACTTGAGATATAGAATTTACACGTTCCATGTCCTGGAACATGTCCCAGCGTGTTGTTTGTAACTGTTTGTGAATATTATGTTTACTATATTATGTTTCTGAATGTAAAAAAATAAAAGGAATTTTATCACAAAGAAAAAAGTCCTTTGAACAAAAACACAATAACAAAAAATAATAATCGTGTTGACGTTTAGAGCGTCCTCTGGTGGACAGACTATGTAACGCCATCACTAACAGGGACGTTGTAGAGTGTCCTCTGGTGGACAGACTGTGCAACGCCAATACTAACAGGGACGTTGTAGAGCGTCCTCTGGTGGACAGACTATGTAACGCCATCACTAACAGGGACGTTGTAGAGCGTCCTCTGGTGGACAGACTATGTAACGCCATCACTAACAGGGACGTTGTAGAACGTCCTCTGGTGGACAGACTATGCAACGCCATCACTAACAGGGACGTTGTAGAGCGTCCTCTGGTGGACAGACTATGTAACGCCAATACTTACAGGGACGTTGTAGAGCGTCCTCTGGTGGACAGACTGTGCAACGCCAATACTAACAGGGACGTTGTAGAGCGTCCTCTGGTGGACAGACTATGTAACGCCATCACTAACAGGGACGTTGTAGAGCGTCCTCTGGTGGACAGACTATGTAACGCCATCACTAACAGGGACGTTGTAGAGCGTCCTCTGGTGAACAGAATATGCAACGCCATCACTAACAGGGACGTTGTAGAGCGTCCTCTGGTGGACAGACTATGTAACGCCATCACTAACAGGGACGTTGTAGAGCGTCCTCTGGTGGACAGACTATGTAACGGCATCACTAACAGGGACGTTGTAGAGCGTCCTCTGGTGGACAGACTGTGAAACGCCAATACTAACAGGGACGTTGTAGAGCGTCTTCTGGTGGACAGACTATGCAAATATCACTATGGTGATGCAGATGTACGTTAACGCCAGACGACAACCATTTTTGCTGTCTGAAATAGCATTACATTTCGCTCTTGAAATAAATTTAAACTTTGTGTCCATATTCATGAAATTCAATCAAATTTTGTGACGTGTCATCTGGGTCTCTCCACATGGTTTCTGATGTGATATGGTGCAGGGCGGCGTGTTCTCTCACCTTTCTCTGAGAGGACTCTGAGCAGGATGTTGGAGAGGTGCATCTTCTTCTCTCTAACCCCGGCGCTCAGATACTCCCGGTCCAAAAGGTCCAGGAACAGACGCAGCTCACACACCAGCTCCTCCATTGCTGCAGCACACACACACAGACAAACACACACACACACAATAAATATACAGGGACGCCATTTTTATTTCACACACTTATCACATCTATTACAATATACACAACAGCAATTGACAACCTGTTAACTGCTGTAAGTTGATGGAAAACTGCAACAATCAAGGATGGGCGCCCGGATAGCACAGTTGGTAGAGCAGGCGCACATTTATTACTTTATTTACTCCTCGACGGCTCGGGCCCGGGTTTGACTCGGACCTGCGGCTTGCAAGTCTAGGTTTGCTTGCAAGTCTTATTGCAAGCAGATGTTATTCCCCCCTCTCTCCCCTTTCATGTCTTCAAAATAAAGGCCGAAAATGCCCAAAAAATAATCAAGGATTTCATTGTATATTTCAGTTGATCATTTCATGCCACGCAGCGCTGCCGTTGGGTTAGGCCAAGTACCTAGACCTAAATCCATGTTGTTAATTCCAATAGCTGCTCATTGAAATGATGCGATCACTGGCAAAGGAATCTGCTGCAAACATTCATTTAAAGGGGAGATACGTACATCTGCTGAGCTCGGCAGGGACAGACCTGGCAGCCCACCTGGCAGACGTATTACTGCAGTATGACTGTAGTCCTAAACAATAGGAGGAACAAGTATAGCAAGATGCAATACCAATTTTATAAAACATTAAGAAATGACAACACTAAGGAACAAATTATTTTTTATTTCCAGCTTACTACGCGAGCCCTGTTTCTGTGACGTAGAGATTTTTCTGCGTGTCTCTACGACGTTAGATCGACGTTATCACAGACATTATTAGATTTAGGTAGAAGCATGCTGATTGGCTCACTGTTGTGTCTTCTGCTGTGTTCAGACTCCACTACATTCAGGAAGTGTCTTTCTAAAGAGCAGATACAATAAAAATGGGAGTTCAGATCATGGGTATTGAGGAGGTGACGCATTGTGATGCTTTGTGATATTGTATCGACTGGAATCAGGATAATCAATCCTGAGACCAGCGAAGATTCACACCCCTACTTAAATTGGTGCCTAAAAAGTATTGGATTTGGTAAGTATGTCTACACACCTTCACAGCCTCCAATCTGAGAGCTGGCTGTGATATGGATCACATTGAGTTCATCGCCACGCTCTGCACAGCAATGCAAAGGCTCCCAGATAACATGCCAGGCCAGGGCCCTGGCTGTTTCACAGCAACTCAAGCTTACGGTCAACATGTGATGGTATCTAATGCTGCAAACAAACTGCAGACTGAAGGGGGCAAGTGGAGTTTATTGGGATTTATTTAACTAACTATTGAGTAATCAGGAAAAGCTGACGGAGCTCAATGTTCTTTACTAGCGATTTTTATATCTGTCAAGCGCAGGTTCGGTTCAGCTCATGGTTGGATGGCTTGCTCCAGGGCACCTCTGCAGTGCCCCCACTACTGGCACATGCAGCACTCAAATCAACTAAATTCAACAAGTGAAGAAGAAATTCATTCATTTAACCAAATTCAAACCAAAACACAAAGAGTCCCATTCAGTGATACTAAAAGAGACTAAATAATAATCCCAAACACAGTAATAACTAATACTCTTATTAGTACATTAGTATGTACAGTATATAACAAGTCAATTGATGATCTTTTGTTGGGACTAAAAAAAAAAAGACATTTAAAGACTTTAGCATGGGCTCTGGAAAATGTTTCATGTCATTTTATAGGCCCAACAATTATTCAATAAATTAAGAACAATAATCAGCACATCAATGCATAATGTAACTGTCAAAACTGTTCACAAGAAATGTTTTGCCCCAGTTACATTTTTGGTATAAATTGTATGTTTTTTTATGACCATTTTAATACCTTTGAAAGGAAAATTTTTTTTACTGCGGCAAAAGAAATCAACAAACTAGACTACATATTTATATATACATATATACACATATACATATATACATACATACATATATAAGACTGCACTTCTGCAAGAAAGAATCCACACAGTTGGTTATCCATGGACTCCAGGTGTGCCAGATGTGAACGCCCAAACCATGCTACACCTTTCCCCACACACTAACTACTATTTATGAAGGAAGAATGTGTCACTTCACGCATTCTTCACATAGCTGAGATAGCTGATAAGGAGGAGATTGTTTTTAGATTCTTTCCCAATTTCACTGATTGGATTATTGGATTATAATGTGATGAATAAACGACACGGACGCTCCAGCCGTGCATAATGAAAGCTGTCGGAGAACCTCTGCCACACAGTCACTGTTTTCTTGGTTTTCACCTTTTTCTCCCCACAGCCCTCAAATCAGGCTAGATAAACACATTCTACTCCTACGTTAGAATACCCTCACCTACGTAACGCACAAACAAATAGGTATTGGACGTAGGGTTGGGCAATATATCGATATTATGTCGATATCGTGATATGAGACTAGATATTGTCTTAGATTTTTTATATCGTAATATCGTGATATGACGTAAGTGGTGTCTTTTCCTGGTTTTAAAGCTGCATTACAGTAAAGTGATGTCATTTTCTGAACTTACCAGAATGTTTATAAGTGTTCTATTATTTACCTTTCCCCACTTAGACATTATGTCCACATTACTGATGATTATTTATTTAAAAATCTAAGGTCTCATGACATGCTGTTCTTTGGATGCTTTTATATAGACCTTAGTGGTCCCCTAATACTGTATCTGAAATAGGGATGAGCGAGTACAGCATTACCTGTATCTGTTTACCACATGAATTATCTGTATCTGTAGCTGTACTTGGACTGGGCGGGGCCTAACCCGGAAGTGGACAGGATTTTACCCGGAAGTGGGTCAGGTTGTCTTAAAATGGGCGGGGCTTTATGTATTATTTTAAGCATGCAATTCATATGGGTTGATCAGAAATTGTTATATTTATTGCTGATTAGAAAACTATTTCCATGACAGCATCAGCATTGAGCTTGAGATCAGTGGTGTTGTCATGGTAACAAATGAACTATGCGGTTGCAATTATGAAGTAAAATGTAATGAACAAGAGTTTTCATACTCAATAATATAACTTTTGATTTTTTTTGTTTTTGGTTCTTTTTTATCATCGTTTCAGCCGAGTATCTGGCTCATCTCTAATCTGAAATCGACCAACAGTGAGCTTTCCTTAGGACGTGCCATTTCTGAGTCTGTAGCTTTTGAGGAAGCGAGAAAGCCATGATGTCTCTCTCTCTCATGGGTGGGCCAAATTCTCTGAGCGGCAAAGCAGAGAAAGGGGAGGTAACCTTACCCCTTATGACCTCATAAGGAGCAAGATTCCAGATTGGCCCAATTGGGGGAACTCATATTAATGTTAAAAAAACCTCATAAAGTAAAGTTTTTATGCCATGGGACTTTTAAAGCACCATCACCAATATCGAGGTATTTGGTCTAGAATATAGTGATAACTGATTTACTCCATATCGCCCAGCACTAACTGGACATTGCACAAATGGTCATTGTTGTGGCATATAAAAAACTCTTTCATTCCTTCATTCTGCCCATGATCAAATGTATTCGTCCTCTCCTACAATTCCTGACAAGTTAACACAAACCAAACCAAAGCTCTCCCTCAGCCAACCCTACCCACCAACTCCTTATTGGAAACAAATCCATGTAATATATAATATATAATAAGAGGCATGTGTAATCACTGGCACATGATGAAAACACACATGCCATGTTTAATGTTTCATCTGACCTAACCTGACGGGGGCAGTATACGCCAAAAGTGGTCCAGTTTTCTAGTCACTAAATGCTAGAGGAGAAGAACGCCCCACCAGCAAAGAAAAATCATCTGTGTAACAGCAGTCAGCCCTTGGCTTTACCGTAACATTACATCTACATTAGTTAGCTACTGACATTAGCTAATGTTAGCGCTAGACCTCTATAATGTCAGTTAACCCTAAACCAGCCCAGTTCTATGTGAAAAACGACGACAGCAGAGAGAAACAGGAGAACAGCGGCCTGTGGGTTTTCTCCAGAGTACCTAGAAGTCACGCTCTCCTTGCCCCCTCCACTCCACACCGAAACAGTAAGAGAAAGTTACAAACAAATCTGACGCTGAATAAGGCGTGACACGAGACTATCCCAGATGGGCAGCTCTAATATGTTGTCATAAATTGAGGTTGATTCCTTGCAGAGCCAGTAGTCTGAAACTAACCAGCCCTCCACCCACATGTTGGACTCAGGTTAGGGATTACAATGTACTAGGGACTAGATGTTCTTCTACTTAATGCCAGGTATCTGGGATGACGCAACAGACTCCTATATCTTCTTATAAACATAAGACAAAGGAATACCAGATCTGATCATATTTCAACGTACCTATCGCACAAGCCTCTCCCGTTAACCAACAGCAGGTGTGGCCGCAGGTAGCTGGCACATGATGGAGGAGATTCATCCCAAATCTTTTCATCAGAGGAACTCATTGTTACGATAAGGAATTCTTCCAAAGACATTACGCAGGTTTCCAATGCAACAATAAATCATGATCATAGCAGCAGGAGGGGTTTGGGCATTAGACAGCAGCTCTGAGGCTGGATACTCAACCGCTTTCACACATTCCTCACGTAATCGGATTAAGTAGCGGTAGCTTTGCCAGTTACGCCATTGTCAGTCACACTGTAGCTCTGCTGCCGGGGCCGAGAACACAAAGCACCTCCTCTGAGTAGCGCTCTGTCTCCTGATTGGATAGAGAGAGCAGAGGGACTTGGAGGCCAACGTTACTGATCAAACACTGCATGTAGAGCAGTATCACTTATTTTAACAAAAAAGAATGCTTCGTCTTTAAGCGTCATGAAGTCATCTACATTCATCAAACGCTATTGCCTCTAATAGCAGCAACAACAAGACAAGTCATAGCATCACCTCGCGGCGCTTTGGAAACATCTTGAAACAAGAGTCATCATTTCAATTGGTCAGCCTCTATTTAAAAGAAGAACAGTTCCTCAAAGCATCCTCACAGAACAGCCAGTTGCTCACGCGCACACACACACACACACACACACACACACACACACACACACACACACACACACACACACACACACACACACACACACACACACACACACACACACACACACACACACACACACACACACACACACACACACACTGCTTGTTTTTATAATGCACAGAGAACAGCCAAGCGCTCTTTACTGCTCCATTTACTACTTCATAGAGCTTTGTGCAACCTGGGCAATACTTTACCTCTACTGGGGTGGTCACAAAATATCCCTGTGTGTGTGTGTGTGTGTGTGTGTGTGTGTGTGTGTGTGTGTGTGTGTGTGTGTGAGAGTGAGTGAGTGAGTGTGTGTGTCATTAAAACCTAAAGCAAGCTCTCCAGGTCACCCAAGACGTCATGTGGAGGGAAAATGGAATGGCATGAAGCGAGAAGGACCACCCTCAAAGAAGGCCCTAGTGGGCGAGCAGAGAGTACCTCGTCATGCAAACAAACCGCCCACGCCCTTCCTCCAAAAACTCACTCCATGGTCTGAATTCACACTGCGTCGGCCGTCAGACAGTGCAGCATGAACGCAGGTCTCTCCCTGGGTAGCGCAGGGGGGACATGCAAAAAACCTGTGAAAATTTGAGACAGAATCAACTTTTGGAGGCGGTGTGAGAGTCCCATACAGGAAACAGGAAACACGACTGCCTCTATATCTGCCACGAGAACATTTGAACACCAAACACAAGCTCTGACCTGGGGAGTTTGTGGAACAGCTGACTGGAAAATATGCGATGTGTGAGAATGCTGTTGAATCTCGCTATAGCAATATTACTTGCGATAGTGTACCTAGGTCTGCATTTCTGCTGCTTTCATTATTCTGCTAAAATACAACAACGTGTGTATTGAATGTAAAACAAATAGGAAATCATTTCCAACAATCTTCCATTGAACAAATTAAACACTGAATTATTCTGTCTACTATTACTTGAAAATAGTCATGTCTTTGCATGCATGCACTTTGGATATTGCAAATGCATTACACACACACACACACACACACACACACACACACACACACACACACACACACACACACACACACACACACACACACACACACACACACACACACACACACACACACACACACACACACACACACACACACACACACACACACAGAGTGAGTGGGATAGCGTCTGCCTGTACTGTCAATCACAACAGCTGTATTCTGGGAAGAGGGCAGAACCCCCTCCTTCCTCCAACCTGGCTAAGCATTTTTGCTCTGACAACAACAACGGAGCCGCAGGGTCTCGAGTTCTCTCCGAGACCCAACATGATCCACACACTTCACCCAGGAAAACCCCTTTTGTTCTGAGCTCCGGGAAGTGTGAATACCTTGCAGTGAAAACATCCCTCTGGCGTGCGCGTGGGTGTGGCTCTGTCTCTACACACACACAATCGGGGCTTAAAACATGTCAGCTCACATAACAGTGGTTCACACGCACACGCGCACACACACACACACACACACAGAGAAGTTTTTTGGTTTTGCTTTTCCCCCCGAACCCTGCGGCCCCTGCGTTGAGGAGTAAACCTATATGGGCGCGCACTCTACCAGGTGACCAAACCAGGCACCCAGTTTGCTTGTTTTAATATCGGAGACATGTTTAAGCTAACTGGTTGGCTTTTCCTTCATTTTTCCATGCTCCAATGATAATAATATGACAGCCCTACCTTACAGGTAAATGTTGATTTGACTGAATTAAACCATTTTCTTAGAGGGCTTTGAACACCTGCAAATCCACCAAATGTGGGTCAAAATTCATTTTGGCTGAGAAATCTGGCCGGTTTTGTGTCCATTTTTGGCTTGGAAATGCAATCTTTATCTGGCAACTCTGCTTGTAGAACTAATCCTACATTTCCCATGAACACTACGTGGTGATGTGTTGTATAACCGCTGGCTACGTGCCTAACGTGCGGTATCAATTACAAGCTACGCTAAAACAGAAGAAAATAAAGTAAAGTGAGTCTGGAAAACACAAACAAACATTTATTGATTCCCAGTGGGGAAATTACAATTTACACTCTGTTTTGTTAGAAATCACTACACACAGGCCTACACACACACACACACACACACACACACACACACACACATTGGCATCTCCCCAGCTACCAGTCCACACTCTGTACTTTGGTCCATACTAGGACTTGAACCAGAGACCCTCCGGATCCCAAACCGACGCCCTACGTACTGAGCTACTGCCACCATCATCATGTCATCCATGATAAGCGTCCTTACAAATCTTATTTCAATAAGGCTTCTTAAAACTTCTTCTTGCCTCATAACCATCCACACATCCTCTCTCCATCTAAACTATACTGGAGCACGTATACTACAATGTCTATGTGACCTTGCTTGTTCTGAAGCTAACGATACATGCCAAGCTGGGACAGGAAGTGACACTGCCATAAGCGTACAGACAGCAAAACCAATAACCAAGTGAGTCTGGTTTGGGTGACAAATCCAGGAAATCCTCTTGATTCTTCAGTTTTCCTGTTTTTATACTAACAATACGACAAAAGGCCTGTTCACAAAGTTCTGTTTTGGTTACAGTAAAGCTACAGAACCAGATCAGCAAAAGGCATGTCATCTCCAGTGCATAACCCTGACATCCAGCCAAAATTAAATGTCCACGTACAAATACCTTTTCTGTTTCTATTGCTCTAAGCTTTATTGTCCTTTTCTGTTGCAGGTGATTGAACCCCCCCCCACCCCCGGTGTAACATCCTGCTGATGTAGCAAACAGATGCATGAGAAGCCCAAAAGCGTTTAATGAGCCAACCGCTCAATCATTTTCGCTGAGCACTTTCTGTGCTTCTGGGAAACTTAACTGCATCTTGAGCTGAGAGTTACAGTAAGATGGTGGTTGTTGTTAATTGAGGTTGGTTTATGGTCTGGCATCGTCATGGATACTGCCTCCAATGAGCCACCAAAACACAGCAGGGCATTGCTGTAAAGCATTAATTTGGGCAATAGATGCATGATTACAAAACCACGCGCGCACACACGCACGCGCATGCATGCACACACACACACACACACACACACACACACACACACACACACACACACACACACACGTTTATCAGTAAAAACATCTAATGAATATCAGCTGACAAACACCCAGAGAGATACTTTGTTTTCTACGGTCATTAGTGTGTGTCTATAATTCAGCAAAAATAGTATCTACAGCTGGAACAATTGGTCTGTTAAGTCAATCCACAGATAATTATTTGGTTTTAGGGATGCAAGATATATCAGCAATCATGTATGACTCAGCAATTATTAGTAGTAGTTATTATTATTGTTACATAAGTTATTGTTTTATACATGGGCCGCAAAACTTGCCCAATGTTTACATGCAATGATTATTTCCATCTAGCTGCTGTTGCGTGTGTCAGGGAGGTGTTGGTGTGTGTGTGTGTGTGTGCGTCAGTGCGGACATCAGAGTAATGCCTGGAGGATGCTGTGTCAAATCCCTCAACACCACTCATATGAAGAACCGCCATCCAGAAGGCAGTGGTCACAGAAGTACCGTATTTTCCAGACTATAAGTCGCTCTGGAGTCTAAGTCGCAACACTCAAAAAATGTGGCATGAAGAGGGGAAAAAAACGATAAGCTTCCTTTGTTTTCTTCATTTTAGTAAGAGGAACAGGAGCAGCATATAGTTGTCACAAGCCTAGAGTGCCCTCTCGCGGCTGTAGATGGTACTGTTTTCAGTATGAATTATTATTTAAAAACTGTCTAACTATCTGTCTGCTGTGTGCTAAATTGCTGCGGAGCTCTCCGGCAACAATAGGAGCTCTGTGCATCTGCTCCGGAGGGCTGGGGATCGCTGGAGCTGGCATGGAGTCGGGACGCAGCCGTTCCGCGGTCTGTGGAAGTACACACATTGACTTTAATGGAAACCAAATTACTCCGATGGCGTTCTCGAGCGGATCCGCAGCTGTTACGCATCTTGTGAAAATTGGGGGTAAGTTGCAAGATCAGTTAAACTATGAAAAAAAGTGTGACTTATAGTCCGGAAAATATGGTATTACCATTCTGTCCTTAAGTAAAATTACTAATACCACACTGTAAAAAATACTCTGTTACAAGTAAAAGTCCTACATTGAAAAAATGTTACTTAAGTAACAGTATCTAAGTAACATCAAGAAAATTTACTAATTGAATGTACTGTATTAAAAGTACTCAATGCAGAAAAATTCCATTTTACAAACTGAGTTATGTCAATTAACTAAGTGTTCAATCGCATAGTCATTACACCTGTCCAGTTTACTTTATAATAAAACTTGTGTGCAGGAATCTTAATGTGTAAGGTAACTAGTAATTAAAGCTGTCAGATGAATGTAGTGGAGTAAAAAGTACAATAGTAGATAGTAGAAAGTGGCATGAAAAGAAAAGATTCAAGTACAAGTACCCAGGGTACGAAGTACAGGGGAGCTAGGGAGTGCTCGGCTCCCCTTAATGACATTAAAGACATGGGCTCCCCTGAAAACGTGATTTGTGTTTTTCAGTTTTGTGTAATGAGATCATCGTGGAATATTATGTGTAAAATTGCAAAAATATCATTCATTCATGCATGACAGCAATTTAAACCTACTTCCCGTCATTCATCGCAAGAAGAAACTGAAGAAATAATGAGAAGAAAAAAAAAGTGGGCTCCCCAAAAGGCCACAATAAAGTTCAAACACTGCAAGTACCTCAACATTTGGACTTAAGTACAGTACTGGAGTAGATGTACTTATTCGTTACTTTCCACCACTGCCAGAAGTTCACAATCAATATCGGAGCAAGCTTCTAGCAAGCAGCCTGAAGAGCACCCGTTAGCCAGTGTGTAGGGGGAGGGAGGGAGGGAGGGAGGGAGGGAGGGAGGGAGGGACGGAGGGAGGGAGGGATGTGTGTCGGTGAGTACGAAGTTACCAGTACCGCTACAGCTGTGAACGTAGCAGCGAGTCAGAGAAGGTTTCAAGTAACTTCCTTTCTCGGTGTCCCGTGTCCACGCCTCTGTAGGAGACCAGCGGCAGGTCCTGAGTGGATTCATTCCAACAGAAGTGAACGTGAACACAGGTTATGAATGATTCTTTCGCCCACTCGTCACCAAAGTAAATATTGGCGCCATTATTTAACAAGCCACAAATCTCCAGAACATTCTGACACTAACTTGGCATTTTTCAGATGGACACATCAGGAGAAAATTAACTTAGTTGGAGAGCTGTTTCTGACTCAGGACTAGGGCTGCACCATATGAGGAAAACATGGAATTGGGATTATTTTTGACTGATCAGGCAATTGCAATACCATTCACAAAGTTTGAGGGAATGATCATGTTTGTATTATTAATCCAATTTTCACAGAAAAATATTGAAATAAAAGTAAATATTAATGTCAGCATGAGAAAATATGAATAAACCAAATGAGACCACGCCCCTTTAGGTGACAGGAAGTGGGTACCGTTCTCCCAAACTTAAGGTGGGCTGGCTTTAAGGTGGACCAGCTATTCTCATTTTGGGGACTAAGTTCTGCTTAGTGACCACTCCCTCACCAACCCTGGGAAAACCCTGATTAGTCAACAAACCTAAACAGGATATATTGTTTTATGTTAAATAGTAATTGATTTATTGATAGCCATTAAACTTTTTTACAGTATGAGTTCAACTGGTCTTTCATTTACTGGCCACAAGTTAGAAGAGGAGCCTAAAACTACCACTGTTGGTTACTTGTGGTTTACATGGCGACCCTCTAACTTGTTGAGAACAATGTTCTAAAACACAGATCAGTGTCACTTCTGCAATCATCTTCCATTCATATCACCCAAATGATGTGTGCAACGTGCATCATATGGATTAAAAAATAATCGGTAAACGCAGGATTCAAAACGCAAATATTGTCTGGGCGATAAAATCGGTCTATCACTACTTCAGACATTTTAATTTTTGGTGGACATAACTTTACGATCCACAAAGGCCTTATGTACTGGCGCATGTGAGAAGCTGTGATGCTTCATGCAACATTACCAGTCAGAAATGATTCCTAAAGCCTCCACTTGCAGGAGAGAGAGAGAGTTGTGAACACATCAGAAGACTGGCAATGCTGCATTAGTTTATGATGAAAGACAAGATGTCTTGCTCTCTCCCCATTTCTCCGCTCTGTAATTTTGAGGTTTGTGAGTTTTCTTCTTCCCATTGGACGTGCAACGCCAACATCACAGAGCGGGGCTCACTGCTATTGAACAGTACAGGTGGTTTACCGTGCAAGCAGATGTTTGCCTGACCACAAATACACGTCTGTAAAACCCTGATCTGAAGGAAGAGTGGGGGAAGAGAAGATATGAGAAAAGAGGCGGGAATAGTCTGGGAGAAAGAGGAGAGGCCCTTCAATAGCAAGCTAAAGACAGATAGCGTAGAGCCATGATGATCCCCTTTGGTATCTCTTTTAAAAAGATAATTAGAGGGTGCTGAGATAAAAACCACAGGCCAACTGAAGGGAGATGGGTAAAGGGGAGAAGAGGAACTTTATAGAAGCTCCAGCTCTCTCTCTCTATATCCTCGGCTGGGAAGAGAGGACGTGGTTTCCTTGATGGGGCTGGAAATGGTAGCAGCCTGGGTGTGAGAAAAGAGTGCAACTTCCATAACCTCAGTAATAAAACACTTCTGTACAATGCAACAGACCTTCTTAACTCAGGGTGTTATTCACACATACATATCCCACATATTTAAATCTCTCTGCTCATTATGTCCAGTGAAAATAATTTGAGATGCCATCGAGATGATGACAGCGCTCTGTGGTTATGGAGGCTTGAATGTCTCCGTGGCCTGCAAAGTCCTCCTCAAACATTTCAGCTTCACATTAAAAGCACTTGACTGTCCAAACGGCCGTTGACTTTTATTATGAATTAGTCACAGGAAATGCGACGTGTTTGTCAGTGAGCTTGACACTGACCACTACCGCTCGTCAAAAATGCGTCTACAGAACAAGACAACGGCCATTTCCGGCAGTTTGTTGACAGCGGATACGTTTGGACCAGGAACAGCCACAGTGAGCTGTCAGATGAAGAGCAGCAGGCGTTAGGCTGCACACCAAATTCTTCATACACACGACATGTGGCTGTTTGTCAGAAAACACATTTACATTGTAAAGAAGTTGGAGGCAGCAAAAAAACACAGCTGGATAAACTACTTAAAAACGGTGGGTTTGTTCAGGACACCCCCCTCCCCCCCCGTCGCTAGCAATGATGACGCAGTGATTAGTGATGATTCTCTCCGACCAATCAGTAGTCTGCAGGTTTTCACGTCACCTTTTGGTATTGCCTCAGCTTGCTTGGAACCTTGACTGAGTTAGTACTAAATAAAGTACCTGTTGGCAGGTACCAGGTACTTTTTATCATAATGGAAACACTTTAAAAGTGAGTAGAGTCAAGGCGAGTTGAGCAGGTACCGTGTAATGGAAAAACGCCATAACTGGTTCTGGAGGGAGGCTGGGCGCCGTTCATCTGCATGTGTGTGTGTATTGTACTAAGCCCTAAATGACAGTGGCTAGACAGGCAGACCCAAACAGAAGTCAGAACATAACAAAAAACACGGAAATTACACAAAAACATATTACGTGCTCACGAGTGCGTCCATTTGTCCAGACCCCAGGCCCTTCCTATGTTGTTGTAACCTGAAAGACCTCCTGCTGTGTTAACCCCCACTACCACTTAGCTACAATGCAGCTTTGGTCATGTAAGCCTAAAAGCTTTCTCCAAGACAGACAGACTAACATGCTAACAAGCTAACAGGCTCATCCTATTACAACTCTAAGTCTATTAAAGACCTGCCTGGGGGAGGCTCATCAGAAACGATCCTCTCCTAATAGACCCATCAAGACTAAACAGAACTATTTCAGCTGTTAGTTTTACATTTTGAGGCAGGAGTCCAAAGGTAAATGCTTGGAGGGTTGATGATGATGGTGGTTAAATCAATGTCCTACTTGGCATTAATCCAGGTTTTCTGAATTGTGCTCGAGCTAGGCCAGAGACACCCCTCTTTTCCCTGCGTGTTTCCAGAGGAATATTGACACAGGGGGGAGACCGGCAGGGCTGTGATTAGTCTCTGTTCCCACCAGCCAGCTTACTGACTGGCCGGCTTTTGGAGGGACCGAGGGAGAGATTTCAAACTCCTTTTTCCTCATTGCTCCTCTCCACTTCTGGGATCCGTCTTCGCCTCCACCGACAGAAAGGAGGGGCTCGCATGTGAAAGCTTTTAAACTTCAATCATCGTAGGGACGAACAGACCCCCAACTCTAAAGCAGAACCAAATGGGCCAAGTGGGCTAGAACGGTGACAGCATGTACCCACTCGGCCCACATCACACACACCCCAATTAATTGCTCCTCGACTCAGGGTTTCCGTGAGGAAAGCTGCAATAATAATGGCAATAAACACTTAAACACTTGGCCATTTTTGCCCCCAAAACATGGCACCCCATAAGTGGGAGAGCTTTTGAGTGTGGACTTGCTGAATGGAATCCTTGACTTGCCAAAGCTGCTTGCTGTGTTTCCAACACCAGCTCAAGTCAAAGGGGAGAGAAAAGCAGTCCAATAGACCAGTAGGTCAAGTCAGGATCTAATAGACCAGTAGGGCAAGTCAGGATCTAATAGACAAGTAGGGCAAGTCAGGATCCAATAGACAAGTAGGGCAAGTCAGGATCCAATAGACAAGTAGGGCAAGTCAGGATCCAATAGACCAGTAGGGCAAGTCAGGATCTAATAGACAAGTAGGGCAAGTCAGGATCCAATAGACAAGTAGGGCAAGTCAGGATCCAATAGACCAGTAGGGCAAGTCAGGATCTAATAGACCTGTAGGGCAAGTCAGGATCCAATAGACCAGTAGGGCAAGTCAGGGTCAGGGCCACAAGTAACATCACAGCCGCGTGCGCGCACACACACACACACACACACACACACACACACACACACACACACACACACACACACACACACACACACACACACACACACACACACACACACACACACACACACACACACACACACACACACACACACACACACACACACACACACAGCTGCCGCACACAGTACAGCCACACTCACAACTTTTAAGGATGAGTTCTGCCTGGGAACTTTCAGCCTTCCACAGTTAGCAACATTTATCACAACAAGCCAATTGGCATGCGAGTCAGTCACACATTGGCTAACACACACTTGAAGGCATCACCTGGATGTGCCAATCAACACGTATTATACTACGATTGGTATTTTCCATTTCATAGCATGACAGATGCTTTTGTATTACAGTGTAATACAAAAGGGTTTGAAATGTTTTATAATGAAAATAGTTTAAGAAGTTACCAGTGGGCAATACGTTACTTCAGTCTCCAGCAAGAGGATTTTGTGTCTTTGAAATTTTCTCTACTGTCTAAACCGTAACTGGGGCATGACATCTGTGTACTATTAGACCCGTATTGGAGCACAAGCCTACCTAAAACTACAACGTCAAGGCCTCAGTCCTTACTAGGCAACCACTACCACCACTCTAAACCAAAAATATATTAAAGCTGGGGTTACCATCTATCACATTCCTGCATATTGGTTGTCATAAACTCACATTGGTTAAATCCTCATCCAAATCCAAAACCAACACACAATCTGCTACATTCTCGTGTGCCGCTGAGATGCGATTACAAGCCCTCTACACAATGGATGTCTGTCAGAAGCTCACCAAATGCCAGGCAGAGGAGCGCCGCCGGGCGACCTGATACCCTGCAGCTGCTAGCACAGGTCCTGTTATTGTAGGACTCCATTCACTGCTAGAGACATGGAGGAGCATTGTGTTGTCATTCCAGGATCGTGTTAGGAAAGCTCTGGCTGTGGCGCGGAGTCAATGTTGACCTGGACTTTGTAACAAGTGATAGAACCCGACCGATAAAGGATTTTTAAGGCCAATACCAAGACAAATATTTGGATATTTAAAAATCTGATATATTTAAAAAAAAATAAATAAATCCCGAAAAGCGTAACAAAACAAACAGATTTCCCTAACATTAGTTATTTGTAGTTATTTGAGTTCTCACTAAAATAAAATGATAATTTTTTTATGAGCTATTATAAATGCCAATACCGATTCAGTTTTGGAAATGCCTAATATCGGCCCGCCGATACATTGGTCGGGTCTAATATGTGACTAAGCATTAATGTTAATATGACTGTTGAGGTGGGTGGACTGTGACCTGATGAGGGATAAAAGATTTCATATATAGCATTGAAGTCAGCCTAAAAGTCTAATCCCAGGTCAGACCCCCCCCCCCCATGTTTGACCACGCAAGATTTACTTTTTTGAGAAAGTGGGGTCTCTGGTTGTTTGTGTGGGGTGTGCTGTTCTGGCCAAATTGTAGATTTATTTATTTGATTAGGACAATGCACATTTAGAGCCAGTGTCAGCCAGTCGGCTAATTTTCAACTATAGTCCTAGTTACCCAGCATGCATGTCTTTATGGTGGGAAGAAACTGGAGGTGGGGTAAAATGTGTATTAAAGCATTCTGAATGAAGTATTGTGCTGCTGCAGAGACGTCCTGACCTACAAATCCCATCACACAGACTACAGAAAATGTCTTTTTTTTTTATATGAAAATTAGAATAAAGATACAAAAATGATCAATATCGTCAATCATATCATAATCTCAATTAGATATTTTCCTCATACCGTGCAGCCCTGGTTTAATAATTTCTTTGAAAGTTAAAATGTTTCAAAAACATTACCATGAATCCAGCATATTATTAGCAAAGATAAATCGCCCTGTTGGTAAGAAACAACAACCTCAACAACACTGATGATAGGCTTACTGGCCTGTATGGTAGCCATCAGTCAAGCTTATGGATCCAATGTTTGTTTGACATTTAAATATTATGAAATATAAATATGTAAATAATTATAGTTGTAATAGCTTATTATTGTAGGGCACCGTGAAAAGGTATGCATATAGGCTTCAGGCCAATCTGTTTCATGTATTGATACAGGGGACTGTCCCATTATCAACATCTGCTAAGATTTGGAAAATCTATTAGCGTGGGCCAGGGATAAGCTAGGTTAACTTTTCTCCTGTTGCTGGGTACTGCATACCAAGTCAGCACATTAGTATCATTTCACAGGATAGGACCCCCCCCATGGTCATACCTTGCTATACTGTAAAGAGTGCAGCTCCAACAGCAGTTTTTACCATTATTGACAGTCCCTTTAACAACCCTACTGAACCATTATTTTGTGTTTTAGTGAAACATGCAACATAATACTGGATGTGTTGTTGACGTATTTGGAGCTGTTGTCTAGCAACAATGAGGTAATAAAAACCAGACATGTTTTTAAGGTCACAATGCTAGAATTAAATTACAGAAAGCTATGCCGGCTATGTCAGAAAGCTGAAATGATAAATTACCTAGAACTAATATATATAAGCACCAGCAACATGCTTTTAAAGTGAGTTGCTCTGCAATATATCATAATGGAGTAGGTCAGGATACAAGATTATTATAACTAGAAAACATTACTTTGGGGGTCAGTGAAGGTAAAGGGAAATCTTTTCCATCCATTCAGTCAAAAGATGCCGCTATTTCTGTTGTTTTGAAGTGGAATTCCGAAAGGAAATATTATATCCCCGCCGTTCCATTTCCGGGACTGCTCTGTTGCCGTCGGAAATACCTCACAAAGAGCATTTACTAGCCTGCAATTTCAACCTTGCACACAATTTACAGACTTGTATATGATTTAAGGGATGATAACTTTCAGATCCATAACTTTTTCTGAGCACACATCGCTGGTCGTCTGTGTGACATCATCATCATCATCATCTCTTTCCTTCACTCACTGTCTGTCAGCTTCTTAGAAAAGCTAAAGCAGAACCAGAAAAGCCAAGATGTTATAAATGTGGTGTTGCTAAACTATTTTTCTGAGAGCATAAGTGTCAACGAGTTTCAGATATTCTGTCCAATAAACGAGCGACCGTCTCAACCATGTGATGTGTGTTTACAGTGTTTGGTGCAAAAGCAAACCCAACCAAATGAAAAATGTGACAATGTTGAAACTTCAGCCCAATCCATCGGTGTGAAAGTGCCCTCAGTGCTACATGGAATGCACAGCTCAGAAAACAAGGATCAACTCCTGAAGACAAATGTTCCTACCTCACATTTCTGAGGCGTACATTGGTGCAGAAAGGCCATATTAAATGACCAGATGATTGAATGGAGTTTGGCGTGAAGTTCATACTACATACAGGCGTCTTGATACCGACCACAACCCTAATGACACTGTCAGGAGCCAACTGTCTCTCCACAGAGACTCCCTTCCGTTGTGGTAGAGAAACAGTTCGTTTTTCTAGAAACCCTTTGAAACTGAAAGGGAGTTTGGTTAATTACTTGATGTGACAGGGACAGTTCATATTAGTAACATTTCTGAGCTCATGCCAGAGTTAGCCAGAATTTATTTTGATGTGTAGTCACCACTGGCTCTACAGATTTCTGAATTAAAAAAGGGACTACTTGCTGACAAAACGTCATCTGGGAGTCGCGTGGAAGAGCTCCAAAGTTCCATCCTACAGAGTCAACGCAAGTGACTCGAGCAACGCGCTCCCTTTCGTATTCTACACTACGCTAGGTGTGTGTGTGTGTGTATGTAGTTTATGACACTCCCCGATGTGAGTTGAGTGCAGATTTGAGTCGTGCATGCGTCACTTTGCGACAAGTAGCCTGCAAGATGCTAACGAGAGACTTTTGTAATGTCAATACAGTAAAAATGGATCTACTTGACGAAGTTGGTTCGCTGCTGGCTACAAGTTATCATCAAACACAACAAAGACTGTCACTTGAATGGCTTTTTGAGCTAACGTTTACAGTGGCCGACACGGGCAAACACACAAAATAGACAAAACACAAGCAAATTAAGAAAACAACTTCACTACTTTGGCAACACATGCGCAGCATTCAGCAAACGCGCTGCATACAAAACACAAACAAATACATAAACAAAACACGAAACAAAACAAATGCAAAAAAAACCGCTGCATCAGATTCCACAACGGAAGTGCTCCAGGCCTCTAGAGGGAGCGCTAAGTGGAACAGCTGGATCTTTGACCCCACGGAAGGGAGGGAGGTAGGGCGCTCTGCCTTTTTTAGAGTCTGGTATGGACCTGCAGCCTGGAGACCTCCCGTCTCATGCCTCCCATCAATAAACTGTACATTAAATTAATATTATTTATATAATATATGAATAATATATAGTCTATGCTCCCGTTTCATGTCCTCCCGACTGTTGCCGTCACCGAGCTTTGACTCTTCAAAATAAAAGCTTGCGTCTGGTCCGCTATGTCTTTGTAGGCTACTTTGGTGTTTTGGATGTTTTTGAACTAAACGGTACGACAGTCCTGCTAATGAATACTACTTTTTCAGCAGATGTCTTACTTACAACACGATGGAGTTAGCAGTTTTGTGTTTATATGTTTGGGCGGGATTTATTCAGTTTGATAAATCCCACAGTCTCTATAAAGCTATCTCAATGACTGCTTTACAGGGAGGAACTAGAAATCCTGTCTGTTGTTTTTTTTTTTTCAAGAGCAAATTGCTCCAGAATATGAATACAGATTGATTACTTTTTTTATTACTTATTTTGTTGGTAACCGTTGATGTATAATTACAATATGACACTTGAGGAGGCCTACACTACAGTGATGCGCCTTTCGGACAAACATATTCCCTCTCATGTAAAATGGTGTAAACAAACGTCAATGTTAAACGCTGATGCAGTTTTAAATGTTTTATTACCGCGAGTTTACACACACATCTCTGCTGATTGAGGATCACCTGGGACCTGAGCCGAGACACACCCACCAAACGAGAGAAAACATATGTCAAATATAGACTTCATATTTGCAGTAGTGCACTGCTTCACACCATTCTGAGATTGAACCATAGACTGTATATTATTATTATTATTATTATTAATTAATTAATAATATACAATTTATGGATTGAACGTGTAACGGTCATAGACCGGGTCCCGGCGCTCTCTCTCTCTCTCTCTCTCTCCCGTGGGGTCCAAGATCCAGCTGTTCCACTTAGCGCTCCCTCTAGAGGCCTGGAGCACTTGGTTGTGTTGTGTGTGTATATTCAGTGCATTTGCTGAATGCTGCGCATGTGTTGTCAAATTAATTTGTTTTCTTAATTTGCTCGTGTTTTGTCTATTTGCATATGTTTTCTGAAGTTGCAGGGCGTTTGCCCGTGTCGGCCACCGTAATGGTAGCAATCAATCAATCAATCAATCAATCAATCATAGATAGCTAAAACTTTTTTAGGTATATGTAAAGAGATAACATAGGCATAGGCTAATTATCGCTAACTAAAATGCTAGTTAACATTAGCAATTAAACCTAAACAGCTAATGGAAGTCCAAACTATCTGCAAGCTTCTCCTGACAATACGTTGATTTCGCGACTATGCGTTAGCCTTTTTTTTATAAAAACATCTGCTAAGGAGCAATAACAAGAGGTACAAGGTAATGGAGCCTTTTATACATTGTCGTGTTTCTTTAGAAATAAACAACGGGCAAATAGAGTCTTTAAACGCTTCAGATGTAAAGTTATTCACTGTCGAAGTGACGTCAAAATGAATGGGAGTCAATGGGATGCTAACTGCAGGTGATGGCTTCATAGCACCATGGGACACAAGCTGCACGGGCGACGCGTGAAATGCAATACACCGCTTACGCAACAGGGGGCAGCAGAGACGGCTGATATTCAGATCAAAATGGCAATTGAAGAGGAGTGCATCCTATTGCTTATTTTTTGCTGAACGTACAGCTTAGCCATCAGTGGAATGGTGACAGTGGGATAATTCATTTTAATATGAAGGCTACTTAATTTTGTGAACATAACAAATGTCAATAACAAATAACGCCAGTAACAGCAACAGGCAAATTAAATCAAATTAAAAGGGCTTCTACTGCTGCATGTTCCTGTGGGGGATTTTGTAGAAAATAACACAGGTATTACAAAAAGTGGTTTGAATGTCACTCCTCTCGCTTTCCCTCACCCTTCATCCCTGAAACTGAACCTGAAATGCAGTATTTATACGTTATGCTATGAAATAACGTTACCACTGAAGTATTAATCGACCACAGGGATACCGAACCAAAGCCGTTATCGACCATAGCCTTCCATAGGTGGGAATACAAGGTTCAAATGGTCACTGCCAAGTCTTACCGGGACGTTAGATGCTAGCGGCTGAATACACTGATTTCGTAGCTTCGTTTTGGAATATGGACATTTGACAACGCTACATAAGAAACAGAGTAACGTTAGGCCAATAAAGTCACTGACACGCGCTAAATGAAAGCACACGGAACAGTGATTGTGTGGGGAGAAAACCCCGCCCCAGGTGGAGCCACTCACCCCTGCTGGAAGAGAAGAGAACAGGGTCGCTCCTCATCGTGAAGTCCAACTCATCTAACCCGCCCGACAACGCTCAGCAGCGGGCGCGAGGCAAGGCTAGGCGAGCGGCTACCCGGTACCAGTAAAATCCACACACACAGAGAGACAGAGACACTTTGAGCCGTTTGTGCCTTCAATTTCAACCTCCACTTATTCTTTCCACTCGAGTCACTGAAACGTCTCTCTATTCCTTTCAAACTTTTCTCCGGATCTTCCTCCTCCCTTTCCCTTCTCTCCTCCTCCCCTCTAGTTCTTCAAAAGTCTCTCTATCCCTCTCGCTCTCTCTCCCGCTAGCTGCCTGCATGGACACCAATGCTGCATTTAAAGACCTTCGGAAATAAAACAACTCCCAGCCTGGATTATGGATTTATTACTTTAATCACAGGTCGGACTAGCGGATTGAAAATGATTTGGTTTGATTAAGTCTTTATAATAATATACCTTACCTATATAGCTAAACTGCTAAAACTCTGTTAAAGGTGCCCTGACACACGTATTTCATCACTTTGTGGTAATGTCTGAAGTTTTATCATGGACTCTGTAACTTGGTTACCTTGGTTACCTTGTTTCAAGCCATTGTAGCATGGTATAGAAAGCCTGCAGGAAGATTCAGTTCCATTTGGGCCAGTTGTCATCAAGAGGGTAAGCCTCTCCTCTCTAAGCGTAGCGCGTATGGCGCCATTTTGATGCTACCAAGCCATCACCCGCCGTTAGCATCCCATTGACTCCCATTCATTTTGACGTCACTTTGACAGTGAATAACTTTACATCTGAAGCATTTAAAGACTCTATTTGTCCGTTGTTTATTTCTAAAGAAACACCACAATGTATAAAAGGCTCCATTACCTTGTAGCTCACGTTTGCTCTGGAGGAAACTACTAGAACTGTTGGGTCCCTGTGGGTTCTGGAGTGTGGTCTGGACCTGCAATATCTGTAAAGTGTCTCGAGATAACGTTTGTTATGAATTGATACTATAAATAAAATTGAATTGAATTGAATTGAATTGAATTGAATTGAATTGAATTGAGTTATGGCTCTTGACGTTTTTGTAAAAATAGGCTAACGATTGTGTCATAACCTTGCGACTTACTGTCACACAGTAGAGGAATCACCGTATAGTAGCCTACAGGAGAAGCTCGCAGATAGTTTTGACTTACATTAGCTGTTTTGGTTTAATTACTAATGTTAACTAGCATTTAGTTAAACCTCCTGCACTGTTGCAGGAGTTTGGTCTATCGAGAAGAATTCTAACCCAGTAACTTTTAACAAGCTGGAGTCACACTTTGGACAAACATGCAGGAGAGAAGGAAAGGAACAATAAAAGCGAGCTAGCTTTCCTAATCACACCCAATTACCATAAGCTGCAGATTCCCAGCATCCCCAGGGACAGGAGCCAGTCGGAGTTCAATATCCCATCTGCCACCAAGTGAGGAGCAGAGGGGCTTTTTTTTCCTCAGGACTGCACTTTTTAGCGAGGAAGCTGAGACTGAGGGAGGGAACAGTGGAGAGAGAGAATAATGTCCTGGCTCACCTTTCACTTCCACCAGTAGAGAAGAACCACAGGCTGGCAGTGGTTTCCCTCAAGGATAATCACCATTATGTTCCTGGAACTGACCTCCTCCTGTGTGTGTGTGTGTGTGTGTGTGTGTGTGTGTGTGTGTGTGTGTGTGTGTGTAGTTCATGACATTGTGTGTGTGTGTGTAGTTCATGACATTCTGTTTTGCTAGTAATGTATTCATTATGCATTTTCTGTGGTGTGTACAGCACAGTCATCCGAGAGGAGCTCGGAGTAGAGCCGCTGATCCTTCACGTCGAAAGGAGCCAGTTGAGGTGGTTTGGGCATCTGGTAAGGATGTCTCCTGGGGGCCTCCCTAGGGAGGTGGTCCAGGCATGTCCAGTTGGGAGGAGGCCTCGGGAAGACCCAGGACTAGGTGGAGGGATTATATCTCCAATTTGGCCTGGGATTGCCTCGGGATCGCCCAGTCGGAGCTGGTTAATGTGGCTCGGGAAGGGGAAGTTTGGGGTCCCCTGCAGGAGCTGCCCCCCGTCCCAAGACCGGATTAGCGGATGAAGATGGATGGATGTTACAGGGCATCAAGGCTCTTATAGCTTGTTACTGTCCCACTACTGGATCATCCTCATGTTAACGTTGGTTTGTTAAGTGTATGTTGAGTTTGAATCCCACACAAGCTTCCTCTGAACAAAAATGCTCTCACATGTCATCCTCTTGGTAGAAAGATATGCTGACACATAGAGACAGACAACCATTCATGCTCACATTCACACCCATCTTCCATCCAAACTGGGCCAGTCAAGATGGATAGAACATGCCTTGGTGATGCCTATTGCCTTCTTCTGAGTGCAAACTAACAATTGTAACATCAACATGTGGATTGTGGAGGAAGAAGTCGCGGCTGATTGGACAACATTGCTTCTATCCCGCCTCCTTACCACTTCATTTAACCAGTCTATGTCAAGCCCTACCCACGTACCAAACTTTATCCAGAGTGACAGCAGAATAGAAACACATTTGTATGGGCCTGCTGTTTTTGGAAGGCTCTGACCAAAAGGATCATCCGACCAAAGTGGAGCCAAATGAGAAACTGCACAAATTAGTTATTTTGGAAGACAATGGCTTAGGTTGGAAAACCTTACAGTGGATAGGCTCCCATCGACTTATTCCTTCATGCCATCCTTTATTGAACTTTACAGCATTTTCACAGGCTGCTGTTCAACCAATAGCAAACCAGCTTTATCTTGACCTCTCACGTAGCTGTTGGAACTAATAGTGATTCCAGTGATTCAACACTGCACACTGCTCCTAGAAGACGCTTGTTGTGTTCCTCCATCTGCAGAACAGACATCTAGCAGACGCAGGGCAACCTTAGCCTTCATTTATAGTAAATCTCTGTCCATCTGATAAATATAAGCAATGTTTTCAGTCCCCTATTGGCTTTGATTAGGTGTCTGTAGGTGCTAAATGCTTCACCATGTTCACCAGCTAGCCTCTAACTGTGTGGGGCTGCTGTTTGCTGCTGAGCAGGGAGTGTACGGTGGCTTTCTCACAGCTTAGTGTGCGAAACATAAAATCAAAACCAGAGTTTAAAAGACTCCATAGAGCAGAACTGTAGATCATTATCTGTGTGTCGCCACTATGAGTGCCAGCAGTCATTTAGGCCATTGTTAAAATAAAAGTATTGATTGCTGCAGCTTATGGGCGGGCAATATATCAATATTCTATCATAATCGCGATACGAGACTATATATCGTCTTAGATTTTAGATATCGTAATATGGTTTAAGTTCAGTAAATTGATGACATTTTCTGGACTTACCAGATTGTTCTAGCTCTTCTATTATTTGCCTTTTCCCACCTAGTCATTATATCCACAATCTATATCAACGACCATTCACTTCAGGTCAAAAATATTGTGATATTTGATTTTTCTCTATATCGCCCAGCCCTAGAGCGGCTATAATTTAGCGCTTTTGAATGCATCTCGTAGCTGACGCTATGGCAGCCAATGGCCTTGCTATTTCCTCAGCAACAAAGAGCTTGAGTTCAGTACAGCAGAGGGTTGCCTGGGAACCAGACCAATCTGCCAGCTCAGCTATTATTTGCTCTGGCAGATGCGTTCTGTAATTATATTGGCATGTTATGATAAGCAGGACAAAAAATGGTTACACTGATGCTGTTTCCAATGCCTCTGTCTGGCGGAGCACTTCGTTTTAATATGGTCATCATATACAGTGTTGTATACAATGTTCATTTTTATGGCTTTGGATAGGTTTAATTTAAATGATTGATTTTATTGTGGGTCGAAAGCATGTTTTAACCATTGTGAAACGTTCAATAGAAATAAAGTTGTACTACTTACATGCTCTTATTTGTCACTATTTGTAATTTTCAATTAAATAAATTCCCACACCTTTAGCTTTTTAGATACAATCAAATTGATGGGTATTAAAAGGTATGCCATGCGTAATGACGCATAATGGCTGTTGGGTGATGTGGCAAATGGAGACCTATCCCGAGGAGACTCGCCTGGAGCTGTCCTGTTGGATCTCTGAGCTGTTTGGGCCCCAGCGTTAGAGAGGAGCACTTGGAGAAACCACGCCGTGCCTGTTCCTCTTCAAGAGGGGTCCGTGCCGGCGTCCCGTGGCAGAAACACTGTCTCTGTGTAGCGCTAGGCGTTCTGTTGCATCAACTTTAAAGGTGCCTGTAGGATAGTGAAGATCCAGGACTTAGCCAAAGAAGTTGAACATCGACAACTTCTCAAAAGTAAACACAGCTTCCAGAATATTGTGCATTTGGTTCTGGCAACGGCAGGCTAGCAAAGGGTGGCGCATGGATCGTGGTCGAGGACAATCGCTTCGGCCCTCCAGATTTGATCTCCATTAAAACTCACTTTGAAAACATTAGGCCAGAAAAACACAAACATTCCTCACAGCCATGATCGTTGTATTGCACCGCTAGGCAGTATGCAGGCCAGATGACCCTACAGCCTGCTAATCCTAGTGGGAGGATTTCTGTCTGAGCTATGAGACTCTTATCAGGGAGAGATATGATGATGGAGAGGGAGTGTGTTGCAACATGATGAGCAATGAAAGAATGGATACATTGCAGAGAAAACGCATGTGGTATAAGTCTGTCTTTTTGTGTGTGTGTGTGTGTGTGTGTGTGTGTGTGTGTGTGTGTGTGTGTGTGTGTGTGTGTGAGAGAGAGAGAGAGATCACAGTGAAATCTCATACTGGATAGATGTTTGGCTCTGTTGTGTAAAAGTCAACAGTGACATCAGCATTTGGCTCCCTGACTGGGATGAAATGGAATAGAGATTAAGATAAGTGTAATAACTTGGACCCTCCCGTCCCCAGTGAGCAATCAACCTGTCATGTTATTCAGATACCCCACCGAGCAAACTATTGCCCAGAGCTAATTTGAATTAATAATACTGTACCCCATCCCTTTTTTCTTGTTTATGTCTGTTGTTTCTCAATTATCCATGTTAACACATTATGCTTTATATACATATCCAACATGCTTGAATATATTTTATATCCGGTCCATGTCAACGTCTGAACAGGGGCATTATGGCCTTTGTAGTCTCTTATAGCCAGACCTTCCTCCACAGCGATGCGGCCATATGGAGAAAATCAGAAATCACGATATCTTTGACCAAGTACCTTGATATTGCGAAGATATTGTATGCTTTAACAAAATATGGTCATAATAAAATTTTACATAATCATCAACAAAAGTAATGTATCAGTAAATCAGTTGATAAATCAGAGTGTAGAGCCAGGTCCAAATGATCCCAACTCTGTCTTTTACACTGTAAAAAAAAATACTGGACGTAGCTTCAGCGACGTCACCCATTGGTTGGTGTGTTACCATCATGGTTTTTTGAAACTGGATGTGACCATATTTGGACAAGAGGGTGGTAAAGTATTATTAGCACAGTATTAATAGTGTAATATGTCCTGGGAGGAGTGACGGGCTAAGCCAGTGGTATCAATGGTACAGAGTGAAACTTGCTGACTTTCAACCAGCTAAAGCGGGTAATTCGGAGGAGTTTTGCCAGCGGTTTAATATGGACTCCATTTCCAGACCTATCTCCACAGCGCTGTGAAGCTATGTTCTTATATAGCGCATTTTTAGTCTTAACGACTACTCCAAGCACTTTTACATTGTAAAAAGCACTCTTTTACATAGTAGAGGAACCATTCAAGGTGCCACCTGCTCATCATCAGGTAAACATTCACACTCCAAAGGGGGCAACTCAGGGTTCAGTGTCTTGCCGAAGGACACTTCAACTGCAGGGCCAGGGATCAAACCACCAACCTTTGGATTGGTGGTTTACTGCTCTACCACTGAGCCACAGCCGTACATCCCAGCTGGAACACACCGCACACACAGCTATTTTTAATTTGCGGTGCCCATGTTATCCAATCTGTCCGCGTAGGTGTGCGTAGCGTCCCATGTAGGTAGGCACGCTGTAGTGCAGTACGCGAGCGAATGTGTCAAGCCAGGCAGGTAATCACATACAGGAAGACCACAGTGCAGGCAGATTGTTTACAAAAATAAACGCATTTCAAAATAAAAAAGCCAGGTTTACGGTGATCTTGGCAGTCTTGACTTCTCACAGAGAGACGCAAGATCAGGCACACAAAAAGAGAGATTGGACGGACAGAGAGAGACACACACACACACACACACACACACACACACACACACACACACCAACAGACACAGACTACAATTACCACATTTTACCCCACTCATCCTGTCTCTTTCTATTGGAGAGAGAGAGAGCGAGAGAGAGCGAGAGAGAGAGAGAGAGAGAAAGAGAGATAGAGAGGGAGAGAGAGAGAGAGAGAGAGAAAGAGAGAAGACCGGCACATAGAAATACGTGCCCAGTATGAATGGCCATGCACGATCAGGTACCTCAGGTAAAGAGACATGGTTTTGAAAATGTGTGTAAGCTGTTCTAAAAAACTGGATTGCTTTCGGGGTGTGAAGACCATTTCAACCAACACTGTATATAAAAAGGTGTATATTGTAAAAAGTTACCAACCCTGTCTTTACCTTTACATTTAACCTTAAATTGGATGCAACCAGAGGCCCAACAAAACAGCATGACTATTCCTTTTTGTGTAACAAGCTCCAACCTGCCGTGAGTGCGCTTCTTATTTTGTCCAGTACAATGTTGGTAAAACAGATACATCAACAGAACAAGACCACATTCCATTTAAACTAAATCTAGACGCACCCTGCTGCTAGGGTCAGTCTAGCAACTCTCCGTTAGCTTGTAAGCTGGAAAAACCAAATTGTGGTCAGACCAATCACATCGTGTATAGAGTAGGTGGGCAGGCTTAACATAAGGAAGGCAGAGTAGCGACGGTTCCGCATGAATTCCCTTGAAAACAAAGAATATTGTCTTTCCAATCGGCTTTGGCCGTGACTTTGGAAGACTTGGAGTTAAGCACTGAGGTCATTCTTAAAAAAGTAAGATGGATGGATGGGAATTTGAAAAACAACTGTATGTCCCGCCCCTCGGATTGAACCCTGCCAATGGTGAGTTCCCAGACCCAACATCTTGATGATGTGGGTCTGGCTGGTCAGGCTAAAAGAGTATTTGTCTAAAGGACAAAAAGCCATTCACCTACAAAGGACGAGATAGCAAAGCAATGCATTGTGGGATAGCTAATACATCAAAGGCAATACCACCTGAACCTCATCAGTGTCAGTGGACTTACTTTCCCGGACCAAGGCCATCAGTGTGTGTCTGAGCAGCAACACAAAAAGGAGATGAAAAGGCGTGACTGTGTGTGTGTGTGTGTGTGTGTGTGTGTGTGTGTGTGTGTGTGTGAGCTAGCCAGCCTGTTTGGATTCAGTGTTTCCCTCTTCCCAGAAAAAGGCTGGTATTCAAGGCATGCCTGACAAAACACCTCTCCACACACACACACACACACACACACACACACACACACACACACACACACAAGCCAAAAAGAGTGGACTCATGCTGTTCTGAATTTGGTTGTGTATACAGTTATAATATTGTGAAAATGTCTGCCCAGGTGTGTGTGTGTGTGTGTGTCTTCTTGTTCCTCTCTATATTTACAGTGTAACTCATTCCCCCTGTGTGTGCTTTAAGACGGCTCCTCGCCACCCACCCAACCTAGGAGGGAGGGACCTTAACTATTTTCAAGTTGAGAGTGTTGCTCCCAGTAGCTACATAGGTTGTCCTTTTCACCCAACCTGGCAACCGTCTGGTTCATATACAGGAGCTGTCATTTTTTGTTTGAATGTTGAACTCCCAGGCATCTATCAACACGGTGGTAAATCAGACCGTCCTAGGTCTGTTTCACAACCATAACTAGAATGGTCACATGTTACGGTCACGTAATCACCGCGGTTAATACATTTAAGTCATTTTTAAGAAAAAGTATAACTTCTGGTATTGCAGCATGTAAAATGTGAATATTTTGTAGTTCCTTCTCTCTTGTGTGACAGGAAACTGAACATCTTGGAGTTGTGGACAAAACAAGACGTCATCTTGAGCCTATCAACTTGTTTTATTGTTTTAAGATTATTTCTTTGGCTTTTATTGATAGGACTGGTTAAGTCCAGAAAGTGTGAGAGAGAGCATAATGACATGAAAGAGCCACAGGTCAGAATCAAACCCGCGGATGCCAACACAAGGACTGAGCCGATGTACATGGGGCGCAGTAGGGAGTTATAATTCCATCTTTATTCAAGCGCACATTCTTTCAATTTGAGAGCATTTTAAGTGCAGATTTTGTAATAATTCCCCTCAAAACCTCGCTCTCACACTCAATTAACCACTGCTGGCGCTTGGATCTGCTCTGCTTGTCCTCAAACTTTCTGCCTGGACTAAGATATGTTGTTGCTTGGACCGATTTCCTGCTCTCAGTTTGGCTCTTTCTCTCCCACTCTGGCTTCTCCTCTCAGATTTCTCCTGCGTTCTCTGATTTTTTTGTGTTACAACCCTATCTAAATTCCCCAACCAATAGAATGCCAGCTGTAGTGTTGACCAATGAAATTATCCCTGCCCTGTTGGGGGTACTTTTGCTTTACGTTAGAATGTCTGTTGCGAATGTCTGCTCTGTAAAGGAGTTTATTTACCCCCCCTCCGTCCATTGCTTCATTATTAAAATATGTCAACAACGTGCACAGAATGGTTGACGCACTTTCAGGAGACGGGAAAAAGCTTTGAAGTGGATATGAAGTTATGTCCACAACTACGAGGGTGAGTAACATAACTTAAGCACCTAGCATATGGCGCTAGCATGTAGCCTATTGATGTCCATAAAACAAAGCTAGATTGAACAACATATGACAGACAGTATGTGTATATGTGATGACCCCATTTTGTGTTGCTTCCTCGTTTGGTTAACCACGTTCCTGGGATTTGGCTAATTTCAGACATGTTAAATAGTAAAAACCTAAACCATAATATAACTAAAACACAAAAGAAACTGGATTGGTTGTGTCAGTTTTTGTGTCATTACTGCATGTTTTTCAAATAGTGTTCTAAATTCTTATAACATTAATTAGTAGTTTTTCATATTTCAAAGAGCAAACAACTAATGAATAAATTCAGCAAATAATGAACAGATTAACAGACAATGAAAATAAAGGAGTTAAATGCAGCCCTACTTCAATGGAGATGTGGTCCTCCTGTAGTAACAAAGAGCAGTGGTGCTCTGTGGGGCTCCACGTCACTCTGGACCCGTCTTATTTTCACATGTTAAACAAATGGGAATGAATGAGTCATTTAATTCAATTTGAATTCAATTTCAAAAGTGTCAAATGATAACTCAGTTTTCTCAGGACACTTTAGAGGTAGAGTAGGTCTGGACCACTCTGTCATTTGTTTGAGGCAGTTCCATCTTGCTTTCAAGAAGCATACCTGATGACAAACAGATGGAAATACAGCACATAGACTCAACCAAGAACATAAACATATGGTTTATTGTTAAAATATGGAAAATAAAAAAAGTAAATATTTTGTTTATTGATGATGGTGGAGGATCAGCAAACACAATCCAGTCATATCAATTCACTTTTGTAAGGCTCAGAAATGCTTGGAAACAAAACAAAGATCAGGGAGAGCATTGTATTATACAATACACACACACACACACACACACACACACACACACACACACACACACACACACACACACACACAGGTGGGTCTCACTATCTTTGTGGGGACCCATCATTGACATTATGCATTCCCTAGCCCCCTACCCTAACCTTAACCCTTACCCTCAGCCTAACTATAACCTAATTCTAACCCTAATCCTAAAACCAAGTCTTAACCCTCAAACAGCTCTTTAAAGTCGTGGGGTCCTGCATAGCAAAAAAGCTGTCCGGATCCCACAAGTATATTGTATTCCCGGTTTTTGGACCCCATGAATAGTTGAATAGTTAAACGAGAACACACACAGACACACACACACACACACACACACAGTGCAGGCTCACCTTTCATAAAGGGAAGTGTATGAGGAATGCTGCTGACGTCAAGCTATTATAAATCTCAAGTCACATAGCGTCACAGCTGAAAAGTGAGCCAGCTCTAATGTCCAGGCCTGGAAGTCCCATCATCATCATCATCAGAGTGATGATGTGTGTGTGTGTGTGTGTGTGTGTGTGTGTGTGTGTGTGTGTGTGCAAACTTGACTGGTCTTATGACTGCAGTAATGGGCTATATGTCCATATGGCCATGCATGACTGTGTGTGCATAGCTGTATAGTGTGTGTGTGTGTGTGTGTGTGTGTGTGTGTGTGTCTAGTATCAGGCATTTAGCAAGTGTACAAGACCATTCATGTTATGGTGATAACACCAGACAGTAAGTAAAGCTACAATATGCAGCTTGTTCAAAAAATAAGTAAGTATACCTTACGTTAGCTGTCTTTTAGGTATTAGTTGTTTGTCTATAAACTCCTCAACTCCTGCAAATCATTTAACTGGTTGACTGGCTTGCGACTTTTTTATCACTGGGCTTAATAAAATGTGATTTCTCCACAATAGGAACCTGTCTTAAAGCAGCAGGGTGTAGGATTAAGTGGCATCTAGCCGTCAGATTGCAGATTGCAACCAACTGAAAGGGAATCAGAAACAATACCCAACCCCATTTACATAGCAGCTCTGTGCTGGTAGCAATGTTACACCCCTTTCCCACTGGCCCCGACTAACATCTGGTATTTGTCTTTAGTAGGAAAAGTCACAATCGGCATTCATTTGCGGGTATTTATCAGCTGGATGGGCAGTGATGGAAACTTGCCAGCACGTCGCTATGCATTTTTCCAAATGAGTAGGTAACCAAACGATATGATCTGTGGCTCATGATAGATGATGGTGCAGGGTATATGTTACATGCCTTTGGTGTGGGAGACCTGGGTTTGAATCCCACTGCAATACATCAAAGTTACATTGCCAATGTGTCCCTGAGCAAGACACTGGACACTGGATATTATGGTATTACTGTAGTCTGTACTATAGTCTGATGTGTCATGGCAGTGTAACTGGAGTCATTACCTGGGAAATGTCAGCAGCTCTCCTGAATACTTGAATACTGAATGCTCGTTATTTGTTAATTGTATGTATGATTATTTTTTAAACAAATGTTATTGTTTTATACATGTTGGCGAAACACTGGGAAAACCATAATCTGTAGAGCCATTACCATATTGCCAACATAATATCATGTACAGGGTATATGTGGCCAAAATGGGTTTCCTCAGTAGGGTGGCTGGTGTCTCCCTTAGAGATTGTTGAGGTGGTTCAGCATCTGGTAAGGATGCCCCCTGGGAGGTCTCTGGGAGGAGGCCTCTGGGAAGACCCAGGAATAGGTGGAGGGATTATATCTCCATCCTGACCTGGGAACTCCTCGGGATCCACCAGTCAGAGATGGCTAATGTGGCTCGAGAAAGGGAAGTTTGGGGTCCCCTGCTGGAGCTGTGGCCCCGCAACCCCGGACGATGGATGGATGGAATATCATGCAACTGGGAAGCCTGATCTGCGTTTTATTACTTCTTCAAGAGATGAGCCTGGAGCAGGCATGGTGCCCCACCTTTTGCTGGAGTGCCATGGGTACCATGGTGTACTTTTGGTACCTGTAGGGAAATGCATATGGACCAGGAGAGGATATGAGTGTCATCTCCCATCCATCCATCTTCGTCTGCTAATCACGCTAAGTGTCAGGTCGTGGGGACAGTAGCTCCAGCAGGGGACCCCACACTTCCCTTTCCCACATTAACCAGCTCTGACTGGGGGATCCCAAGGTGTTCCCAGGCCAGATTGGAGATGTAATCCCTCCACCTAGTCCTGGGTCTTCCCCGAGGCCTCCTCCCAGCTGGACATGCCTGGAACACCTCCCTAGGGAGGCCCCCAGGATGCATCCTCACCAGATGCCCGAACCACCTCAACTGGCTCCTTTCAACGTGAAGGAGCAGCAGCTCTACTAGCTCCTCTCGGATGACTGAGCTTCTCACCCTATCTCTAAGGGAGACACCAGCCCCCCTCTTGAGGAAACCCATTTTGTCTGCTTGTACCCTGGATCTCGTTATTTCGGTCATGACCCAGCCTTCATAACCATAGGTGAGGGTAGGAACCAAAACTGACCGGTAGATTGAGAGCTTTGCTTTCTGTCTCTTTTCGTCACAACAGTGTGATAAATTTAATGTAATACCGCACCCGCTGTTCCGATTCTCCGACCAATCTCCTGCACCATTTATTGTTCACGGTATCAGAAATGGGGCAGATTCACAATGTAGTCGCGATTGCCTTTTAAATCCTCCTTAGATCCTGCCGACATTATGTACCCCCCCGTTGGCTGCCCATCACTTTGCAATTTAACAAGTAGGCTAGAACTATTCATTATAGGGCCCGTCCAGTTTAACTCCACATACTGTTGGGTTGATGGAGTTTATTGTTAAAACGTTGGCTCTCTTCCGAGTTGATTATTAAACAGCTCCACCAAAAACGTCACCGCGGTGGGTCCGTTGTGATTGGACAACGTTCAACTTGTAATTTCTGTCAGCTCATCGTCCTGATATCAAACATCTGGAAACATTCAAATGGGAAGTGAGTCAGTGTAATAGAATCAATTGGAAATAGTCCATAGATGTAGTCATGTGGGTTTTGGTTTCCCTATGAAGCATCACTTTGTAGACCTGTTGTAGGTAAGTGTTGTAAGTGCTCTATAGTTCCTCAAAAAATACAGTTCAATCACAACTGAAAATACCCCTCATTGTGTGTGAACAGAGGTGAATAAATATATTTGTTTGTGTTGCAGCAGAGTGGCATTTCATAAAACATTTTTAAAAAACACTGTTACAAAACATCTTAAAAGAAACACTACTGTGAGACAGCTACAGACTAGAGGATGACACGGGAGTGGATTTTCACTCCTGTCCCGTCCCACTCCCATAGAAAGAAATCTTGTCCCGTCCCACTCCCAGACCAAAGTTTAAAAACTAATCCCATCCCATCCCGCTCCTGGTAAATTGAGTCCCACTCCCATCCCGCTCCTGTTTAAACTGACTCACGCTCCTGTACCGCTCCCATTTATTTTTTTCTTCAATTAGTGTTTAGTTAATACATGGAATTTGATTTAATCTGCTCATCGAAGCGATGCTTGGCTGATTCTTTCCCGAATTTGCCTTGCAAGTGTGCCTCTTCAGACCGCTCGTCCCTCGTCACTTGACTAAGACTAAGCATGTCTTACAAGCAGCGTACATCGTGCTATCACCGTCACATTCTACTCTCATAAACTTAATTAATATTTCAGACTTTCCGACCAGTTCTGTGAACTTAATAGACATGTCATTACATCTGACTTTGCGCTGTAAATCATTTTTTGCCACATCGACTTCTCCGCGGCTGTTAGCTCCCTCCATCACTGCTCTTTGAATTACGGCGGTAAGCCGTGACAAAAAGCACTGATGGCTTCTGGGACGGCTGGGTTGTGTAGTTATTTTTTAATTGCGTTACATTGTAGGTGTATTAAAAGGAAACATATGGACCATACAAAATGGTGCATTTACTTTTTTTTGCATTTAGGTGCATTTAGATTTTTTGTCGTCTTTGCTATTGGTTGATTCCCGCTCCCGTCTGCTCCCGTTAACCATTTATCCCGTACCGTCCAAATCCCGTGATTAATAGTAAATATGACTCCCATCCTGCAGGAATCCCACGGGAATCCCGTGACCCATGGGAATTCCCAAAAAATGTCAGCCTCTACTACAGACCACGGAGTCACGGTCCTTTTGGATGCCTTCACTGTTGAATTTAAACCGACAAAGGGTAGCCGTCATTAGTTAAGATTAGAAAAAACATGGTGGTTTGGATTAAAACACCAGTCGCCTTAAAGAGTAGCCTATTCCTGGGACATGAACACCTGTTTCCTGGGTGAAAGTCTTGTTTTCTCTTTAACTTCTCCAGGACATGAACACCTGTTTCCTGGGTGAAAGTCTTGTGTTTTCTCCTTAACTTCTCCAGGACATGAACACATGTTGTCTGGTGAAAGTCTTGTGTTTTCTCCTTAACGTCTTCCAGGACATGAACATCTGTTCCCTGGTGAAAATCTTGTGTTTTCTCCATAACTTCTCCTGGACATGAACACCTGTTTCCTGGGTGAAAGTCTTGTGTTTTCTCCTTAACTTCTTCCAGGACATGAACACCTGTTTCCTGGGTGAAAGTCTTGTGTTTTCTCCTTAACTTCTCCAGGACATAAACACCTGTTTCCTGGGTGAAAGTCTTGTGTTTTCTCCTTAACTTCTCCAGGACATGAACACCTGTTTCCTGGGTGAAAGTCTTGTGTTTTCTCCTTAACGTCTTCCAGGACATGAACACCTGTTCCCTGGTGAAAGTCTTGTGTTTTCTCCATAACTTCTCCTGGACATGAACACCTGTTTCCTGGATGAAAGTCTTGTGTTTTCTCCTTAACTTCTCCAGGACATGAACATCCGTTTCCTGGTGAAAGTCTTTTGTTTTCTCCTTAATTTCTCCAGGACATGAACACCTGTTTCCTGGGTGACAGTCTTGTGTTTTCTCCTTAACTTCTTCCAGGACATGAACACCTGTTTCCTGGTGAAAGTCTTGTGTTTTCGCCTTAACTTCTTCAAGACATGAACACCTGTTTCCTAGTGAAAGTCTTGTGTTTTCTCCTTAATTTCTCCAGGACATGAACACCTGTTTCCTGGGTGACAGTCTTGTGTTTTCTCCTTAACTTCTCCAGGACATGAACACCTACTGTTTGGTGAATGTCTTGTGTTTTCTCCTTAACTTCTCCAGGACATGAACACCGGTTTCCTAGTGAAAGTCTTGTGTTTTCTCCTTAACTTCTCCAGGACATGAACACCTGTTTCCTGGTGAAAGTCTTGTGTTTTCTCCTTAACTTCTTCCAGGACATGAACACCTGTTTCCTGGTGAAAGTCTTGTGTTTTCTCCTTAACTTCTTCAGGACATGAACACCTGTTTCCTGGGTGAAAGTCTTGTGTTTTCTCCTTAACTTCTCCAGGACATAAACACCTGTTTCCTGGGTGAAAGTCTTGTGTTTTCTCCTTAACTTCTCCAGGACATGAACACCTGTTTCCTGGGTGAAAGTCTTGTGTTTTCTCCTTAACGTCTTCCAGGACATGAACACCTGTTCCCTGGTGAAAGTCTTGTGTTTTCTCCATAACTTCTCCTGGACATGAACACCTGTTTCCTGGATGAAAGTCTTGTGTTTTCTCCTTAACTTCTCCAGGACATGAACATCCGTTTCCTGGTGAAAGTCTTTTGTTTTCTCCTTAATTTCTCCAGGACATGAACACCTATTTCCTGGGTGACAGTCTTGTGTTTTCTCCTTAACTTCTTCCAGGACATGAACACCTGTTTCCTGGTGAAAGTCTTGTGTTTTCACCTTAACTTCTTCAAGACATGAACACCTGTTTCCTAGTGAAAGTCTTGTGTTTTCTCCTTAATTTCTCCAGGACATGAACACCTGTTTCCTGGGTGACAGTCTTGTGTTTTCTCCTTAACTTCTCCAGGACATGAACACCTACTGTTTGGTGAATGTCTTGTGTTTTCTCCTTAACTTCTCCAGGACATGAACACCGGTTTCCTAGTGAAAGTCTTGTGTTTTCTCCTTAACTTCTCCAGGACATGAACACCTGTTTCCTGGTGAAAGTCTTGTGTTTTCTCCTTAACTTCTTCCAGGACATGAACACCTGTTTCCTGGTGAAAGTCTTGTGTTTTCTCCTTAACTTCTCCAGGACATGAACACCTGTTTCCTGGGTGAAAGTCTTGTGTTTTCTCCTTAACTTCTCCAGGACATAAACACCTGTTTCCTGGGTGAAAGTCTTGTGTTTTCTCCTTAACTTCTCCAGGAAATGAACACCTGTTTCCTGGGTGAAAGTCTTGTGTTTTCTCCTTAACGTCTTCCAGGACATGAACACCTGTTCCCTGGTGAAAGTCTTGTGTTTTCTCCATAACTTCTCCTGGACATGAACACCTGTTTCCTGGATGAAAGTCTTGTGTTTTCTCCTTAACTTCTCCAGGACATGAACATCCGTTTCCTGGTGAAAGTCTTTTGTTTTCTCCTTAATTTCTCCCGGACATGAACACCTGTTTCCTGGGTGACAGTCTTGTGTTTTCTCCTTAACTTCTTCCAGGACATGAACACCTGTTTCCTGGTGAAAGTCTTGTGTTTTCGCCTTAACTTCTTCAAGACATGAACACCTGTTTCCTGGGTGACAGTCTTGTGTTTTCTCCTTAACTTCTCCAGGACATGAACACCTACTGTTTGGTGAATGTCTTGTGTTTTCTCCTTAACTTCTCCAGGACATGAACACCGGTTTCCTAGTGAAAGTCTTGTGTTTTCTCCTTAACTTCTCCAGGACATGAACACCTGTTTCCTGGTGAAAGTCTTGTGTTTTCTCCTTAACTTCTTCAGGACATGAACACCTGTTTCCTGGTGAAAGTCTTGTGTTTTCTCCATAAGTTCTTCCAGGACATGAACTTGGCTCCCCCGCTCTAGCCCTGTGTTTTATGACCGAAACATCCACCCGGACCTCCTCCCTACATGGACCATTTTTATGCATCCCACATATTTACTAATAAATATGTGGGATGCATAGGAATTACAGTGAATTATTTTTTCTGTAGCTATTTGTACGAATGGTTTATGAGAATGGCCTGGAAGTTCCCTCCCTCACACCAGAGATCTAGACAAATGTACCACCTACAACAACGACACTATCAGGAGTCAGCTATCTCTCCACACTCTGTCTGTCAAGTAGTGAGGGTTAGAAATAACATAGGGCTGCGTGGCGTCCACCTGTAATTACTAGGTGACAGTGAGGGGCCCCGCATAGAAAACAATTACCTGATCAAACGGGAAACAGAGATGTGAGGAGAGATGAGTGTCAGCCTGCTGAAAAGAGGGAAAAGTAAATAGTACGCCTACAGTTTGACTTCATTCTGTTTCCATCCCCTTTTGTCTAGCATCCAACATCCCGGACATCCCATTACTGGTGGAGTCTTATATATAACTAACTACACACAGCTGGAAGTGGTGCTGGGAGTGAGTGTGGAGAGGTCAAACGTGGATGTCGGAAGCGTGTGTTTGAGGTTAAAGGTTACTGGCTCCAGTCTCTTTTCTCCCACTGGGATTTGTTTTTCTTCTTTTTTTCCCATCCATCTGCCTGCAAATGGCCCTGCTGTATCGCTGTAAAAGCACAAAGCACAAAGCTTTACCCTGCAAACCCTCCTGCAACCCAAACACAGTAAATAATCTGACTCAGAAGCTTCATTTCTCTCAAAAAGTCCTTCTTAAGCAAAATAAACCTCTTTTTACTAGCTTTAAACTAAATCTAAACTATCAAAAAACCCTTTAAATCCTCCTTAAAACTGCTCTGGGCCTCGAAATAACCTTAAAACCTTTAACCCTGGCCTAAAGAATTCCTTGTAACTGTAAACCTCCCCTTAAAACAACGTGCACCTCTATATAACGTGTGGAGTAGCCTTCAGCTCCTCCAAAACAACTCTACAGCTCCCTCTTCCTCCTCAGATAGCCCATAGCTCGCAACACCCTCACAAACTGCTGCCTTAAGTGACCTTTAACCTTCAATTCCCCCCCCCTCACCTGACTGAAAACAACTTGTCTAAACACACCCCTCAGAGTAAATCTTGGTTGGTAGCTGAGTTGCTGTAACAAATCATGATTACGAGTGTGTGTGGGTGTGTGTGTGTGTGAGAGAGTGTGTGTGTGTGTGTGTGTAAGAGAGTGTGTGTGTGTGTGTGTGTGTGTGTGTGTGTGTGTGTGTAATCTTGGGGTTAAGGCTGTTATGAATCAGCACACAGGAAAAAGCACTGATTGACCCTGTGTTTACCCCATAACCCATAATTCGATACTAACCTTTTTTTTTTTGGGGTTCTCAGTAAACGTAATACAACTTTTTTTCTGCCACATGGCACACACAGGAGACGAAGTGTGTTTTACCCATCCCCCCCCGACCAATCTCCCTATGTGGATTTTTGCCATGTCATACGGGCTACGGCGTAAATTCACACACCACCACATGGTAATGTTAGTCAATGGAGGCCAAACGGCGTAGATAAATATGCTAAAAAGTGAGTATGCGTCTTGATAACACGCCAACGAATTAGCATGTCATACATACGCCATTACACAAGATCAGTCTGTTCACTTCGACTCCACGCCCACTGATCCAGACAGGTCAAACACAAAGGTTTCTACAACGGTCAATAAAAGCATGACTTGCAAAAAATCCAAAGAGAACTCAATCTTCAAGGCAATCCTGAGACTGTGATACAGTGTGACCACACTAACGTTTTCCAGAGATGTGGGCTTCTCCTCTTTCTGTACACACTACCACTCTTCTTAGTCTCTCTTCTAAGAAATACTGAGAACACAAACACCAGTTTGAAGATGACATCTAATCTCAAATACTTTTCTTACCAATGTTATATAAGTTAAGTAAATAACTACACAGCTACCTCATCTACTAGAACATCAAAGAGAGCTGAAAACACAACCCCCTCATACAAGCTGGGACCATGTAAGGACAAACCACAAGCCCACATGATTCAGGTTAGGAAAACCAGCCATGAAACCCTCTATGATCAATAGCTCTCTGCGTCTTCTTATTACTGAAACTAACTAAGTCTCCTTTGGTTCTATATTACAGAACAAAAATATATAGTGTGTATATATATATATATATATATATATACACTACCGTTCAAAAGTTTGGGGTCACCCAAACAATTTTGTGTTTTCCTGAAAAGTCACACTTATTCACCACCATACGTTGTGAAATGAATAGAAAATAGAGTCAAGACATTGACAAGGTTAGAAATAATGATTTGTATTTGAAATAAGATTTTTTTTACATCAAACTTTGCTTTCGTCAAAGAATCCTCCATTTGCAGCAATTACAGCATTGCAGACCTTTGGCATTCTAGCTGTTAATTTGTTGAGGTAATCTGGAGAAATTGCACCCCACGCTTCCAGAAGCAGCTCCCACAAGTTGGATTGGTTGGATGGGCACTTCTTGCGTACCATACGGTCAAGCTGCTCCCACAACAGCTCAATGGGGTTCAGATCTGGTGACTGCGCTGGCCACCCCATTACCGATAGAATACCAGCTGCCTGCTTCTGCTCTAAATAGTTCTTGCACAATTTGGAGGTGTGTTTAGGGTCATTGTCCTGTTGTAGGATGAAATTGGCTCCAATCAAGCGCTGTCCACTGGGTATGTCATGGCGTTGCAAAATGGAGTGATAGCCTTCGTTATTCAGAATCCCTTTTACCCTGTACAAATCTCCCACCTTACCAGCACCAAAGCAACCCCAGACCATCATATTACCTCCACCATGCTTAACAGATGGCGTCAGGCATTCTTCCAGCATCTTTTCATTTGTTCTGCGTCTCACAAACGTTCTTCTTTGTGATCCAAACACCTCAAACTTGGATTCATCCGTCCACAACACTTTTTTCCAGTCTTCCTCTGTCCAATGTCTGTGTTCTTTTGCCCATCTTAATCTTTTTCTTTTATTGGCCTGTCTCAGATATGGCTTTTTCTTTGCCACTCTACCCTGAAGCCCAGAATCCCGCAGCCGCCTCTTCACTGTACATGTTGACACTGTGCGGGTACTATTTAATGAAGATGCCAGTTGGGGACCTGTGAGGCGTCTGTTTCTCAAACTAGAGACTCTAATGTACTTATCTTCTTGCTCAGTTGTGCAACGCGGCCTCCCACTTCTTTTTCTACTCTGGTTAGAGCCTGTTTGTGCTGTCCTCTGAAGGGAGTAGTACACACCGTTGTAGGAAATCTTCAATTTCTTAGCAATGTCTCGCATGGAATAGCCTTCATTTCTAAGGACAAGAATAGACTGTCGAGTTTCAGATGAAAGTTCTCTTTTTCTGGCCATTTTGAGCGTTTAATTGACCCCACAAATGTGATGCTCCAGAAACTCAATCTGCTCAAAGGAAGGTCAGTTTTGTAGCTTCTGTAACGACCTAAACTGTTTTCAGATGTGTGAACATGATCGCACAAGGGTTTTCTAATCATCAATTAGCCTTCTGAGCCAATGAGCAAACACATTGTACCATTAGAACACTGGAGTGATAGTTGCTGGAAATGGGCCTCTATACACCTATGTACATATTGCACCAAAAACCAGACATTTGCAGCTAGAATAGTCATTTACCACATTAGCAATGTATAGAGTGTATTTCTTCAAAGTTAAGACTAGTTTAAAGTTATCTTCATTGAAAAGTACAGTGCTTTTCCTTCAAAAATAAGGACAATTCAATGTGACCCCAAACTTTTGAACGGTAGTATATATATATATATATATATATATATATATATATATATATATATATAAGGGCTTGACCCATTGGTGCCACATCAGCAGTAGAGCAGATTTCAGATACACAACCCCTCATTCATTGGAAAAGCTTTAATTGGAGGGGATCACACACTTGGAAGGATCTTGGAATCCCTGACTGGGAAGGGATCCCAGGACAGGTCCAGAACTCACTAGAGGGATTTCATATCCCATCAGGCCCAGGCATGCCTCGGCATTCCCCAGGAAGAGCCACTCTAAATTGAAGGACATGGCTGCATGTTGCCACTACTACCCAGATCACGGTCAGCGGCAGGAAATTGATGGACGGCATTTCAGATGGCTATGAACAAGGAACCACTTTCAACATCAGTGTTGGAATAGCCAAACCTTTTTTATTGAGATGATTAATTCCATTGCTGTTGTGCTTCCAAAATGTCCAATGCACCAACCCGTTCCCACTCTGAATTCATAGACTAAAACAACACAGGACTTTGTACTCACAGAGTGACTCGTTATGAATGGGTCCAGCACGGGTCGAATGGGGGTCAGCAGAGTTGCACGCGTCGTGTGTATGAGATGTCTGTATCATCACTGCGCTGCATTTTTATTAACTATGATATTCTGGCCATGAGTCACATCTCTGGCCCAGGTCCAGCAGGCTCCGTCTCACATGTTTTTACTCTCCGAACTGAAGTTAGTTACATTCAATAACTTCTTTTGTGCTTTTTGCTGTGGCGGCCGCAATAGCAGAGTTACCAGCGGAAAACCCTGGTACAAATACAGGTTTGCCTCTCATGCTTAACAATATACAGCTGCGTTAATAATAATTAAAACTGTGGACAAATGTCAGAATTGTGGACCGGCAGTCGCTGTGTGGCAGGGCTGCGCGGAGAGTAAGAGGAGAAATCCAACACAGGCTGGCTTTACAGAAGAAATGGCTCATGCAACGCAACATTAAACCATATCCATATAAACAACATTGCAGCAGATGCAAGGACAATAGGTGCACCGGTGCAAAAAGGAAAAATATTACTCGATTAATCGATACTCGATTACTCGAATATTACCCGAGCCCTGTGAGCTAACAGACACCAACTAGCACCGACTAGAGATTGGAACATTTAATTGGCATTAAAGGGACTGCTCTTAGCTGGTTTAAGTCTTATTTATCAGATCGGTCTCAGTTTGTTCATGTTAACGATGAATCTTCTGTGCACGCCAAAGTTAGTCATGGAGTCCCACAAGGATCTGTGCTCGGTCCAATCCGTTTCACTTTATATATGCTTCCTTTAGGCAATATTATCAGGAAGCACTCCATAAACTTTCATTGTTATGCAGATGATACTCAATTATATCTATCAATCAAGCCAGATGAAACTAATCAGTTAGCTAAACTTCAAATGTGCCTTCAGGATATTAAAACCTGGATGAGCTGTAATTTTCTAATGTTAAACTCAGATAAAACTTAAGTTATTGCTCTAGGGCCCAAGCACCTCCGTGACGCATTATCCAAAGAGATAGTTACTCTGGATGGCATCACCCTGGCCTCCAGCACCACTGTGAGGAATCTTGGAGTTATCTTTGATCAGGACATGTCCTTTAATTCCCAAATAAAGCAAATTTCAAGGATCGCCTTTTTTCTCCTACGTAATATTGCAAATATCAGGAATATATTGTCTAAAAATGATGCAGAAAAAATAGTTCTAACTTCTAGGCTGGATTACTGCAATTCTTTATTATCAGGCTGCTCAAAAAAGTCCATAAAGACTCTTCAGCTGGTCCAGAATGCTGCAGCACGTGTTCTGACAGGAACCAGGAAAAGAGATCACATCTGTCCAGTTTTAGCTTCTCTGCATTGGCTTCCTGTAAAATCCAGAATAGAATTTAAAATCCTTCTTCTCACCTACAAAGCTCTTCATGGTCAGGCACCATCTTATCTTAAAGAGCTCATAGTACCTTATAACCCTACAAGAGCACTGCGCTCCCAGAATGCAGGGTTACTTGTGGTTCCTAGAGTCTCTAAAAGTAGAATGGGAGCCAGAGCGTTCAGCTATCAGGCTCCTCTCCTGTGGAACCAGGTTCCAGTTTGGGTTCACGAGGCAGACACCGTCTCCACATTTAAGACTAGACTTAAGACTTTCCTCTTTGATAAAGCTTATAGTTAGGGCTAGCTCAGGAGAGTCCTGAACCATCCATTAGTTACGCCGCTATAGGCAAAGAGATAACTGTTGTTGTGATTAAGCACTATATAAATAAAACTGAATTCTCTCTCCCTCTCTCTCTCTTATCCAACTCCTCTAGACAGAGGGATGGATCTCTCTCTCTCTCTTCCCATCTCCTCTAGACAGAGGGATGGGATCCGGTTGAGGAGAGTTCTAGCCTGACCAGGCTCCTCTCTTTACCCTGTCTCTCTTAGTTATGCTGTAATAGTTTTAGACAGCTGGGGGACTTCCTTTGACACACCGAGCTCCTCTCTCCTCTATCTTTCTATCTTTCCATTTGTGTGCATCCATGTCCCAGAAATGCTTGTTACTAACCTAGCTCTGGGGAGTCATTCCCCGGAGTCCTTCTGTTCTTTTTCACCCAGCATGTTTCCTTGGATCAGGGAGGCTCCAAAATCATGGTAGCAGCTGTCGCCATGGTCCCGCTACATGTTGTGCGATGCCCAGTTACATCCTGCTACGCTCTGCTGTGCCCTGCTACGTCCTGCTGTGCCTTGTAACGCCGCACAGTGCCCTGCTATGCCATGAACTACTACAAAGAACTACTACAAACTACTATTATTTTTTGTGACTGTTACTGCCACTCTTCATTCTAACCCCAACCGGTCGTCAGACACCGCCTACCAAGAGCCTGGGTCTGTCCGAGGTTTCTGCCTAAAAGGAAGTTTTTCCTCACCACTGTCGCACTGTTGCTTGCTCTGGAGGAAACTACTAGAACTGTTGGGTCCTTGTAAATTATGGAGTGGGGTCTAGACCTGCTCTATCTGTAAAGTGTCTCGAGATAACGCTTGTTATGAATTGATACTATAAATAAAATTTAATTGAATTGAATTGACATATAACCGACTGCTATGTGATGAATTTTCCTCCCGTTACTCTGTCCTCTGTGACTGTCTACATCTAGAAACTAAGCTGCGTGGTGCAGGGAACAACTCTGACTGGCTTATGATCAGACAGTGCTTTACGGAGCGGTAGATTCTAGATTTAGAGCGTTCTATGAAATGACACATTTAAAATAACCACTTGATCATGCAAATTTGATCGTGGGAAGTCAAAATCGTGATTGTGATTAAAATTTGATTAATTGTGCAGCCCTAGATACGACCATCCCATCATGGTACAGACCGGACAAAGTGGATCTTTTGCAGCAACGGTAAGTGTTCTGTTTTCAGAGGACTAACTACTGTAACAGTGGTAACGTTGGTAACACTATTAGGCAAGGCAAGGCAAGGCAAGGCAGGGCAAGGCAGCTTTATTTGTATAGCACATTTCAGCAACAGGGCAATTCAAAGTGCTTTACACAAAATCAGTTAAAAGAAAATAAAACTGATAAAACACAGAAGAAACAGTTAAAAAATAAAAACAGATAAAACACAAGAATAAAAGTTACAGTGCAGTATAAAAGATTAAACAGTAAAGAAATGAACATCATTTAAAGAAAGGCAATAGTGTGGGCACTACTATTGCTGCTGTTGTTCTCGGGCTACATTTATCCCCTGTAATGACTGTGCTGTCACAAATGCGCTTTTTCACCCCAGAATAAAATGAGCGATGCTACAGCCAACATTCATGACTGTAGCCTTTACCTTGCTAATCAATTGGATTCCACATATTCACCATCAGTCCGTGTTGGTTCTGATTCTCCCCTCAACCTCAGTCTGTTAGGCATTTTGTCTATCAGCTTCCAACATTTGTAACTCCTCCTCTGTGTATTCTGGCTCAAAAAAATATTTTCTAGATCTTGGTTTGATACCAAGTAAAAATCCTCTGACAATTCCTCAAAGCCAGCCATGATCGCCAGTGTTGTTTGCTACTAGCTAGCTATTCACATTGGTTTTGTGACGGAAGCAACTGTTTTTTGATATTATATTTCACGAGATGGGAGTGAGAATGTGTTGAACAGACATGACTGACTAACCCAGATTCTCGGTGGAATCAATGGAAAGAAAGAATTTCAGTGAGGCCTGTGTTCATTATTAGACAGCGGAGTTACTTTCAGTAGGTGACTTCCATTTGTGGTAATGCCATTAGAAAAGCCCACACTAAGATCTATAATATATAACATTATCATATTTTATTTTCCTCCCTGCCGTGTATTTGGGGTGAAGACACACCGTGAGACACAAACTGTGCTGTAACTCCTGAGAGTTAGGCCCTGATTTACAAGGGGCAGAAAGAGGAGTATTAGAGATGATGAGGTCATGAGAAAATGGCGAGTTAAGTTTCATATGTCTGCCTAACCAATACATGTAGTACAAGCAAAACAGAAGGACACAGTTCATGACAAAGACCATACAGCAGCTTTAAAAAAAAAAACACTTTCAGAATTTTTTCAATTGTTAGTTGTTGGCACTTGACCCTACATACGTTCATAGCAACAACAAAAACATTGATTATTATCAATGTTTTATGATAATAAAGAGGCGTGGTTTACTTAGTAAGTAATAACATTGTGGATGCAAGCACTTCTGGTCGGCATGGCCGGGTTGGTAGCCCCCCCCTCCCTCCGCCAGTGTTGAAGTACTCATTCTTACTCTGTATTGTCTTGGTCTCAGACAAAGAGGACTCTAGGAGTCCAGGAAGATTTTATTTCAGGACCACACCTGCATGGATTTCACTCACAATACATAAAGGGTGCTTTGTCTGGCCATAAAGACCGCTTATTGCTTATTTGGAGTTTAAATACATAGTTGCATACAAAGTTTTTAAATAGTCAATGCAAGTTTAACATAAATACATTTTACTTTTTGTCTTATGTTTGCCTTTGTGTGTTTATATTACTGCAATCTATTGACAAAATGTATTATTATCCATAATCGTATCCACACTTTAATCTTCTCTCATGCCATAATTTGCCACACTGCCTTTATTAGCACATACTATACCAGGCCCACTAGTCCTTACTGAATGGTGAAGTGTGGGGATGAGGGAGGGGCAGCTGAGAACAGGGATAGGACTCATTCATACAGACGGTTGGTGAAATGTAGTGAGTGACTCAGCGCAGCAGGAAGTGACTTCATAAAGCTGTCACTCGCCATTTCCTTTCACGGGTCACCTGTGGCCCATTGGGTTCAAACACTTCCATTGATTGACATGTTCCCCTTTTTCACCGGAGAGAAGAAAATGCAGTTTGGGAATTTAAAGTGATACACAACAGCACCATTTTCATGCAAAAAAATGACAAGTATTTGTTCTATATGTTTCCCACTCCCCCAAAAATGGAGAAATACAATAAACAACAGGAAGAGGGACGTATATAAAGACAAAGAGATATAGGAACGCCATGGAAGGCTGGTAGCTACAGGAGATGTTACAGTATTAGCTGGACATGACACACACACACACACACACACACACACACACACACACACACACACACACACACACACACAGACACACACACACACACACACACACACAAATAAGTGTGTGTGCACAGGAGTTAAGAAGGTAAAAAATGAAAAGAAAGCTACAAGCAACAGAGGATGTTGGAGAGAAAATCAGAGGAAAGGAAAGCCTAAGGCAGTAAATACCTGGAGCTACAGTACTCACCTGTGTCTCACACACACACACTGCATTATCAAGGGAAAATGTGCAATAAATTGTGATTTTAGGTCATATCATGCAGCCCTTGGCTAAAGCACTTTTTGACCGCAGCATGGATGTGCCTCATCAAATTCCATCCAATCAGTGTAGCTTCAGCCTGGAGAAAGACTCAGTTTGTCTTGTTCGCCTTGCATTCTAGCGTGAAGGAATGCAGAGGCAATCGCTGTGTGCATACTTCTGGTGCTGGGGTGAGTGTGTTTGTGTGTGTTGCTTTGTTTCTCTGGATGTTATTAGGGTTAGACTCCCTATGGGGGATCGGTGGTATCAGACTATAACAAGGCAATATACTCTTCATACAGGAAATAGAATCCTACTGGCACCAGTGTCTCAAGACCAAAAAGACTAGTCATTTAGATAACAGATCTCAGCGAAGGCTTCTCCAGGAACCATCACCTTATAGTGGTGGAGAGGTTTGTGTGTCCCTATGAACCTAAGGGCTGGGTTGTCTGGAGCTGTGTGCTAATGGTAAGGGCCAGACAAAGAATGGTTCAAAAACCCTATGACTGAACGAGGCAGCGAGGGAGTGACCCAGCTGAATGCCGCTGCATTGGAGTTTACCCCGATAGATGCCTGCGGGTGATGTGGGGGAATACTCTGACTGTTGTTTGTGCAGATGCACCAAACAAGAGCTCGGAGTATTCAGCCTTCTTGGAGACCTTGAATGGGGTCTCATCGCTGCTTTTTGCAGATGATGTGGTCCTGATGGCATCATTGGCCTGTGACCTTCAGCGCACACTGGATCAGTTCAAGCCAAGTGTGAAGCGGCTGGGATGAGGATCAGCACCTCTAAATCTGAGGCCATGGTTCTCAGCAGGAAACCGATGAGGTGCTTTCTTCAGGTAGGGAATGAGTCCTTACTCCAAGTGAAGGAGGTTAAATACCTTGGGTTCTCCTTTTGATTTTGATGTTCATGTTTTGTTCCACTGCTTGGCAGGCAATGTGTGTGTCTGTGTGTGTGTGTGTATGTGTGTGTGTGTGAGAGTGTGAGTGTGTGTTTTACAGTATATAAACAGTATTCCATGAAGGCAGGGAGAAAATGATGTTGGTGAAAGAATGGTGGGATCAACTGTGTGTGCATATAGTTTTGTATATTGTGTAAAACACACAGTGAACACCCACACAGAAGAACAGCCGTGTATGAGGCATAGCTGGAAAATGTGGAAGAGACCTGAGGTAGTGCGGGGCTCGTGGGCGGAGGCACCATTGGGTGCGCAAGACCCACTTGCAGTGGCTGGCTTGGACGGCAAAGCTGGACAAAGGACAGGACCTGAGGTGGTGCTGGTCTAGATGGCGGTCAAGATCTGCGGTTGGGACCTGTGGAGACACCCTTTGGGGGTGCAGGATGACGCGGTAGTGAGACGTGCTAAAGACAGTGGAGCTGGACCCAGGATAAAGGGGCAGGCTGTCAGACAGTGAGGAGTACGCCTGGCCACCTATAATGTAAAGACTGCTGGGGGACTTCAACGCACATGTGAGGAATGATGGAGATACATGGAGAGGAGTGATTGGATGGGAACAGCCTCCCTGATCTAAACCCGAGTGGTTGTATGTTGTTGGACTTCTGTGCTTTTCGTGGATTGTCCATAACAAACACAATGTGTTGGGTCAGGGGATGGGGGAGGACTCTGGACAGACCTGGTAAGCCCAAACAGGTAGTGAGGGTAAATTGGGAACGTCTAGAGGAGGCCCCTGTTTGACAGGATAAAGGGGCAGGCTGTCAGACAGTGAGGAGTACGCCTGGCCACCCATAATGTAAAGACGCACCAACCAGGAGGACAATACAAGTGCCACTGTCCCCTGTCCACATGTAGAGACAGCAGTTCCTCTAAAATAAACAGACTGTTTTAAAGCTGTTTTAACTGTCTAAAACAAAATGTACTTTTGCTGCTTCTAATTATTCCATCCATATAAAGATAAAATTTAAAACTGAAACCAACGTCTCTGTGTGTGATTCAAGCCTTGGAATTTTAAAGGACCTAAAATGTCTCCTTTGTGACACAGCAACAGAATATTTTACATTGTTTTGGCATGTTAGGCCTTTATTTTTGACAGGACAGCTTACACATAAAGGGGAGAGAGAGGGGGAATAACAAGCAGGTCGGAACCAAACCCACTGCTGCTGTGTTGAGGACTGAGCCTCTGTATATGGGCACATGTTCTACCAGTTCAGCTACCCAGCCACCCAGTAAGAGAATGTGTACATGTTTACACATACATGTTCAGTTCTTCCACTTTATTGAGGAACAGAGGCGTCAGACTGTGCTGCAGCGACTGGTCAGTTTTTGACTTAGCCGAGCATCTGGGAACTATTTAGCAAACTGCAGCTACCTTTTAACAGGAGCTGAGTGTCCCCTTCAGATCCTACTGAATTACTACTCGCATTGCCCTGCTTCCTTAAGGTAAGTGAGGTTGAAGCTCCATCCGCTTCTCTTTAGATGCATCTACTTTGGACCAAACCCAAGCCACACCACTTTGGTTTTCCTTAGATGTGGCTGAGGCACCAATGACACATCGCTCTTTCAACCCTCTATCTCCATCTCCTCATCTGTCACTAGCAACCGCTACCAGGTGGGGGATGCTTGGTGGTCAGTGGGGGTGTCACGATACCAACAATTCAGTAATCGGTGCCAATAGCAGTAAAATTCTCGACGCCAATTTTGATACCACAGTAATAAAAAAGGATTTTCTAAGACTCAATGTACTTTAACTTGACACATGAACTTCTTTATTAAAATATTTGAAAAATATCAAAATGTTATAACAAGACATTCAAAACATGTGCAATAGAGCATAGAACAACATAATAAAGTGCAATGAATGGTCATAGTGCAACAACTAGTGTCCACAGACACACTCCAGACTTCCAGGCATCTTTTCTAAAAGGTACCAAAACCAAAAAACAACAAAAACAACAACAGTGTTTCTAACAGGTGCGTGACCAGAGACATTACAACCCCCCATCCCCCTGGTAAATATTGGAGATTTGAAAGATGGAAACAGCTTAGAGCCTCTTCCTCCTGAACAGATAGCTAAGCATTAGCTTCAGGCTAATTTATCACGGCTACAAGGGATGGGAATAATAATAATGTATCCTTTATTAGTCCCACATGGAGAAATTACAATTTACACACAGGCCTGAATTACACACACACGCTCAGTACCTATACATGCACTAACGGAGAGATATCAGAGTGGGGGGGGCTGCCAATGGAAAGGCACTCCGAGCAGTTGGAGGATTGGTGCCTTACTCAAGAGCACATTGGCAGTGACCGGGAGCAGAAGTAGCACCTCTCCAGCTACCAGTCCACCACCATACATTGGTCCATATGGGGACTTGAACCAGCAACCCTCCAGTTCCCAACCCAAACCCAACTCTCTACAGACTGAGCTACTGCCACCCCAATTGACAGTTTATGTTATTTCAACATTTGTGTACTCACATTGAATTATAAAGCTAGAGTAACGTTACCCGCGTTGGTTACTCGCAAAAACAATTGAGACACTGCCAGTAAAGTGATCCCGACTAGTCCTGGCTAATCCTGGCTAACGCCACCATGCTAACCCTGCTAACGGCTAACGTTACCGGAAGAGCAGGCAAGCGGCCATGGCTGTTTACTTCTAGTCTGTTCAGCGGCCACAGCCAACAACGGTGAGTTATTTGAAGCAAAGGGGGGGTGGACTTCTTTGTCACCTCCTTCTCCTGATTGTATCGACTGGAACACTCTGGTATGTCTACTGGCCTATGTTGTTTCGTCATTTTAGAACCGGAAGGTAACTGAAGTATCGGTTCTGGTGACATCCCTAGTGGTAGAGCACTTGGATATAAGACATTACACCAGCGTTCAATTGGCGGCCTGCAAGCCACATCCGGTCCGCCAGATTGTTTAGTCCGGCCCGCAGAATGATAATGAATTCAGGAAATGTGAAGAGGAAAAAATGCGTAAATGGAAGTAAATGGAGACACAACTGGTAATTCGATTGACAAGTGGATGTAAACTTAGCTTATGTCCTCAACGTTCCACTTCCGGGATTGCTCCGGATGGAATATTTTATATAATATTGTCAGAGGTGGAAAGAGTACTAGAATATTATACTAGGGTGACCAGACGTCCCCGGTTTCCGGGGACAGTCCCCGGTTTCCGGGGACAGTCCCCGGTTTTGGTGACCAGTCCCCGGCTGGATCTGTCCCCGGAAATGTCCCCGGTTTTCACTGTGACTGACAGACCCGAAATTTGAATGAAAGAAAGAAAACACTGACCAAACGTAGCCGATAGTCGCACACCCTACACCCGCAGCCTCAAGACAGCCAGAGCCAGCGCTGCTCAGAGATGCTTTAGAAAGCCGTATTTTACGATGCTAAAAATACTGTTTACATGGAGTCTGGTGGGTTTAGCGAACGCAATTTCGCTGACATTTTATGTTTTAAAAAAGGATCTTAATCTTTAACAGGAAGGTCGACCTCCTTAGAAATCCTTTCCATAATGTTGTCAGACACTTAGAATATTAATCTGAGTCTGTCAGTAGCAAAACGAGCACTTTTATGAACGTAAATACAAACTAGACAATTATCCAATTAACTTACATTGCTTATTTCGCCGCTGCCGACTGCAGCGATCTCGTTTAATACTGCGTCAATGTCAAGGGAAAATATCTCCTCAATAGTTTTTAATGTATCCGATACTCTATGAGCTGTTGCAGAAACAAGCCTGAAGCAATAAAGCAAAAGCTGTCACATAAATGTAGTTCAGTAAACATTACAACAGAAGGTGTATGAAGTAGCAGCAGGGGTGATCCTAGGATCAGACCTTTAGGGGGGCTCAGCCCCTAATGAGAATGTAGCCTACATGAAATGTTATCATGTTTACATTATGCATAAATCTCTGCACACCCATTACTCTCTGTGAAATACCTCAAACGCTTCACTCAACACATGCATCAGTACAACAAGCGGTTCCCGAGTGATCCGGTTTTGAAATTGCAACAAATTTTCTACATGGTCTCCAAACTATATTGTATTCTCATGTAAACTAGTTATGTCAGCACAGACAATTTTGTGAATTGCTTAGCCAGTGTATCCCACCATAATGGTTATTATATTGCCAGATTCCAGACAATCTCACTTACTTATATATATCCCACTTACAAATATGAAAAAAATATTTTTACTGGTATGCTTCCTAATGACATTAATGCAAAAATATGAAGAAAAAACAATTCCACCTGTGTGTGCATGATTAAAATTCTGAAGTGCAAACTAGTTCAGGCTACAGCACAAATATTTCCATCCATAGATAAGACCAATCAAGTCTAACCTGTGAATTTCTTTGCAAAGTGCACCAGATTGATAGCCTGGCTCCGCCCTCCTACGTACTTTTGCTCAATTTTCATCTTCCTTCAGCACACCGTCTGGGTTTGCGGTATATTTATATATATTTATATATATATTTGCGGGCTTTCTCCGGCCAAATAATCAGTGAACAGAGGGAGGGGCTGAGGAGGAGGGAGGGGCGAGCTAGTCTCGTTTTGTTTGAAACATTTTCTTACAGGGGAGCATGCCCACGGACCCCTCTTGTGCCCCAGTGCAGCTCTAGGTCTTTTGATTCCCCTGGGGCAGTGTCCCCGTTTTAAGTTTTACAAAGATAAAACCATGACCTGTTTTGGAGGTATTTACGCATCTGAGCTGAAAATGTCCCCGGATTTTGTCTGAGAAATCTGGTCACCTTATATTATACACACCTGTACCTTAGACTCTACATTTCCTCAAACATATGGGGACACATTGGGAGAGTGAATGGAAATCGTGGAAGTCTGTAGGGACGTGTAGGGACAGAGGGAGAGTGAGACAAAGGCTCCCCTTCGTACCAACCTCACTGAACTACACACTCCTGATCTCCCACACACATCAAAAAGCAGTTCATACCCCCTCAGACAGTGACTCACAACACAGGGGAGTCATTTTATTACACACAGACACACACACACACACACACACACACACACACACACACACACACACACCCGTCATCAACCGCCTAGAAGTTCCGCTTCTCTGGATGACTTGAATGTCACTGACATTCATTTACATGTAAAGGTTTTGCACTCATTGAAGTGAATTACTTTCCTTTCATTTTCTATGGCTGTAGTATGTTTCAGTGTAGTGCCATCAGCCATTTAACAGTTTGCATCACTGCTTGTTAAATAAATAGATAGATAGAATAGATAGTTTTGGTCAGTGTTCAAAGTATACCGTGGTTGCAATAGCTTGCTGTCATCAAAATCAGAATCAGAATAAGCTTTATTGGCCAGGTATGAAGACACATACGAGGAATTTTTCTTCGGAGCATAGTTGCTCACAATGTGCTTACACATTCAAAACAACAAACAATATATACACACTAATATATACATACTCTAAACAGAAACATAAACAATGTAGAGGCATGAGTGCAATAAGGAGTTCGATAAAAATTATTTAAATGTGGAATATAGTGCAAAGGATGCTGGGATAAATAGTATTATATTATTATATTACAATAATAATGAGAATGATGAATAAATAACAAATAATAAGTGAGATATGAGAATGATGAATAATACTAAATAAGTGGAATAATAGTGGAACCAATAAACAGGTGCTGTAGAGACTGGGTTATTGACCAGAAGTGAACCTGACACTGTGGGTCAGTAGTCAGCTGTTCAGAGAGATGGCTGGGTCAGAGACTTAAAGAACTCAACCGCAGAGAGCAGGCAGGCAGGACAAAGTTTGAGTTTGAGGATTTATTAGACCAAAAACCGAAATACTAAAAAAACAAAAAGGTAGTACAAAAAACAGGGAAATCCAGAAAACACAGAACTTGACACGAGCTGACATGGGGAGACATGACAGGAACAAAAACACAATGCTGTGACTCAGGACAAGGGGAACACAAAGACTAGATCCAGAGGGTAATGAGGTAACAAGAGGCAGGTGACACAAGGGCTGGGAGACAGGGGGAAGACATCAGACAATCACGAGAGCGGGGAAAAACAAAAGACAGGAAGTAAAACAAGACAAGACAGAAAACCAGACTGTTAAAATAATACAGGAAACGGAGGAAACTACAAAAACAGAAAAACAGACTACCAAAATGAAAATGAAAACACCAAAACCATAACACTTACACAACTACATAACAGCTACAAGTGTATGCACTATACAGGATTTACCCTATTATACTTTATCAACATGAATTATTAGGTTGAACAGCAAACAGCCCCCCACAAATAGTCTATAACCAAAGCATCAGGCTGTCTTTGAGATTTCACATGAGCAACGGTTAAAGTTACTCAGGCTACCGAAGAATACCAGAATTCCTCCTTTATAACTCCTCCCTCGAAGCGTCTGACACACAGACACTTAGTGAGTTTGTAACTGGACAATATTATCTGTTTTGTGCAATAACACTGGCTTAAATACTCTGCTGCCTCTATTTATTCATTACTACTGTTCACCATTACAACTACTTAATTATGTAAATACTGTGTCATAAATTCCTTTAACTATGTAAATAACGTACATATCCACACTCCTTATATTTCTTTATTTATATACTCTGATATTTATATACTCTTGCAACTGTAACACAGAATTTCACTTCGAGGATGAAGAAAGTATTTCTGATTCTGATTACACAAAACTGAAATTGCATGTCAAAATGACACACTGTCAATGTTTTGACAAATTTCACAAAACACGTTTTCAGGGGAGCCCATATCTTATTAGTTTGCCCCCTGGTGTTGGTACACACCTCCACAAATAATCCGAGAGAAAGCAGAGTGAAGAACGGGAATGCTGGCTGGCTGAACTCGTATTGACAGAGGCTGAACTATCCAAAGTCATTAGTAAGCTGCAGATGCCGCCGTGTCCCGACTTGAAGTTCAGCGTCCTGGCTCCGTAACACATCATGTATTTTGTCTCAGCACTGACAGGCAAAAAGTTATTATCAACCAACTCAGCTTGACTCTCTTACAGGGGCCAATCACAGGCCACAATTTACTCAATTTTGTAACCTAAATTTAGAAGCAGACCTTAAGCTTACTAAGAGACCAGAGCCTAACCCACTCATAACTATTTTCTTCACACACACAGATCTCTTTGGTGTCACATTCACATTAGGCTTGGACAATCACCTATTAATTTGTATTATAGTCATTGTGTTATTAGATCATATTTTTAGTTTATTTTAGTTCTCATATTGCGCATGTCTGCATTGATCAACGGTCCTATATTGTAAAAAGTGAGATTTCCTTGTCTTTTTGGATCATGAAGATGGTGGAGGTGCTATATAAATACTGTGTAAACACACTTTACCAATAAAGACAGATATAGTCTTAAAATCAGACTGATCATTAGCATTTTGATTGTTAGTATGACCTTCAAGGGGAACGGTCCTAATGTAGCTGTCTAAATTATTAATCTAACATTAATGCAGTGCATCAAATCTGAAAACACTGGAGTGGCCACAGTTCCTCTATTTTTTCTTTTTAAATCCAGTTGTAAAAATGAAACATGACTTCTGACTATGAGAGCCTTCACCTGCAGGCAAACACCTGGACCTGTGACGGTCGGGAGAGGTCTGCACACAGTGTGAGAGGGAGAGAGAGGAGACGGACTGGAGACAGACAGCAGGCTGGGAATGTTGGCCTGAAGCAAGGCACTGTGGGATACAAATACAGAAAAAAGGGAGGAAAAAAAACGGCAAGACAAAAGGAAAGCTGAAGAGTAAAGAAGAGCGGGGGAATGGGAAAAGAAAATGTGGAGCAGACAAAGGGAGGAGAGAAACAAAGGGATAGAGTGGAGAGATGGAGAAGGGAATCCAGCAGCTAAATGTTAAGGATGGAAATAGAAATGCTCAGTCATACCAATTATTTATGTTGTGACTTTTACAATGACTTCATCAAACATCCCTCTTTATGGATGAGGTAATATTGAGGTAATATGAGAATATTTTGGGTGGCACACGAAGGCAGCAGCTGTAGTGCTGGTAACAGGAGGGATCCACTGAACACATCATCAGGGGGGCGGCGTATCAAATCTCAGCTCCCACGGTTACCTCAACACACACAAACTGGACCCAGATGTCCCATAGTGATGATGTGGTCAGCAGGGCCGTCAGTACTGACAGGGCTAGAATAATGGAGCCAGCTGCTCTTCAAGTAATCAAAGCCTGTGTGTTTAAATACAGTTTTATGAAGTACCAAATATTTCATTCTCTCCACTATGGAAATTATGCTTTTGGTTTGGGTTGTATGTTAGGCTGTCAGCAGGATCACAGGAAAACTACAGGCCCGATTACCATTAACTTGGTGTAAGAGTAAAGCATTAGCCAAGAGAGAAACCATTACATGTTTGAGCCGATCAGAATCGCGGGGTGTTCACGACTGAGATAATTTAAACTGCATTAAAGGAGAATTCTGGTTGATTTCAACATGTAGCTCTGTATTTTTTTAAATGTGGAGTGATGTCAGTAGCTCCTGCTAGAGTTAGCACCCAACAGGCTTCAACAGGGCAAGTTATAAACGTGTGATGATGCTCAAAATGTCATCACCAGAGCCATGTGACGGTATTCCTTCCAACACACAGTGACTCTGACTGCAATAGATGTGACAGAAAGGAATTGTCTTAAAAAGTTGTGTTAATTCAGCCAATGCACAGTCCTCTGTTTATTTCCTGTTTTCTGGTGAAGTCCACACTAGTCGATTAACACAACATTTATTCCTTTCTGTCACATCTACAGCAGTCAGATTCACTGTGTTCACTCTGAAGGAATCACTGCACATGGGTAGGCACTTTTAATGACATTTGAGCATCTTTAGAGGCTAAAAACACATTTAAAGTTGCCCTGTTTACGCCTGTTGGGTGCTAACGCTAGCAGGAGGATAACACGGTGTAGACAGCACCGATTGGTTTCATTTTGTCTCGCTACTGACAGCACTACAAACAAAGCTATATGTTGAAATCAACCGGAATTCTCCTTTAACATTGATTACTGCCTACCGTAATATTTTGTCCCTTGCTGTGAAACGTTTAAAAAAGTGTCCAACATTTCCTGCAATGTATCAATCCCAATCAAGTGAGAGAAAGGTGAACACTGAAAAAGGTAAACAGTACATTAGGCTATAAGTTAATGTTATACGTGCAAACATCCCTAAAAACAAAGCCATTCATTTGTTGTTTGAGAAATAAAATTACGAGGAGAAAGAGGAATCTGGCAAGGGGGACTTCAGTTCAGTTAACTAGACTTCACACTTTACATTAACGGTCCCTCATTTCGGCCGGATGTCCGTCCCCATCCTCTGTCTTTGTGTTGGCGTTCTAACTTACGGTGGATTTCTGAGGACTATGGTTACCTGGTCCTCAGATCTCTGTAGGGTAAATCCAGACAGCTAGCTAGACTATCTGTCCAATCTGAGGACTATGGTTACCTGGTCCTCAGATCTCTGCAGGGTGAATCCAGACAGCTAGCTAGACTATCTGTCCAATCTGAGGACTATGGTTACCTGGTCCTCAGGTCTCTGCAGGATGAATCCAGACAGCTAGCTAGACTATCTGTCCAATCTGAGGACTATGGTTACCTGGTCCTCAGATCTCTGTAGGGTAAATCCAGACAGCTAGCTAGACTATCTGTCCAATCGGAGTTTCTGTTGCATGACTAAAACTACTTCTGGACGTCCACATGTTCCAGTGGCGGGTGCTGGTCTTTCAAAGAGGGGAAGCTCATTTTCGGCCTACATCATAAAAAATTTCCATTTATTTATAATATTATAATAATATACTGTATAATAATGGATATTATATAATCATATAATAAGTATGATAATAATAATTTATAATATCCGTGAGATGGTTTCATCAAGAGGCCAGCAGTACATTTTCTTTGTCACAGCACTTCTAGTCAGCCAGCTAACTTTGTCCTACCAGGAGAGCTAAAGATACCTCTAACCTGTCTTTTACACTAAATCAGTCTTAGGTGTTAATAAATCAGTCTTAGGTGTTGATAAATCAGTCTTAGGTGTTAATAAATCAGTCTTTCAAGACTTTCAAATGGTGATGCTGAGCGTTACTGCGCAGCCTCCAACTGAGCTTGAAGACGTAGATGTGACGTGAGCAACCTGTCTGAAAGTTGTAAGTCTTCTGATAGCTGTGCAAGAGAAATCTCAATCATTCCCAATCAGCAGAGACAGAGAGGTATATGTTAGGAGATAACATAGGCACAGGCTAATTACTGCTAACTAACATGCTAGTTCACATTAACATAGGCACAGGCTAATTACTGCTAACTAACATGCTAGTTAACATTAACATAGCCACAGGCTAATGACTGCTAACTAACATGCTAGTTAACATTACCATGGGCACAGGCTAATTACTGCTAACTAACACGCTAGTTAACATTAGTAATTAAACCTAAACAGCTAATGGAAGTCCAAAATGTCTGCAAGCTTATCCTGTACTGTTCGGTAATTCCTCTACTGTGCGACAGTAAGTCGCGTGGTTATGACAAAATCGTTAGCCTATTTTTATAAAAACGTCTGCTAAGGAGCCATAACGTGAGCTACAAGGTAACGGAGCCTTTTATACATTGTCGTGTTTCTTTACAAATAAACAATGGACAAATAGAGTCTTCAAACGCTTTTTAAGTTATTATTAAGTCAAAGTGACGCTAAAATGAATGGGAGTCAATGGGATGCTAACAGCAGGGGATGGCTCGTTAGCCTAGAATCTCCCCATAGGAGGTACGCTTTCTGGCAGCTTGATTACCCCCTTGGATTTAGCCTGTTTTGCCCATTTAACAATGTTGCCTTACCTGAATCAGCATTCACACAATCAATTTTGAAATATATCGCTATTTGTTTATAATCACAATTGTATTGTATTGTGACAAACGTATTTGGATAACATTGTTTTGTGGGGCCTCTGGTAATCCCCAGCCCTAGGTAATTGGCTTTTCCTGCCGTGATATCAAAATTAACAATACAGTAACCATCAGTACTTTAATATTGTTTAGGCTATCTTGTGCAAAAATATTCCAGTGTTGGTTAGAAACTATTCAACGTGATCTATAGTATGTGAGGTGTGTGTACACAGTGTAAAAATAGAGTACTGTAGATTAGGGATAGACTGATAATTTTCCTAATAACTGATAAAGTTAAAGGGGTGATAGAATGCAAATCCGATTTTACCTTGTCAGATGTGAATAACATACCGGCTCCCAATATGGGTTATCAGCTTCATTAACTAATAATAATTGGTATGGGCCTTGAAAAGCCGTTTGTGGATCCCTATTGTATGAACTCATTTTATTCCAGTTGAGAATGGAACAAACCATCATGAAATCAGCTGGCTAGTCTTGGCTCCACTCTCCTCTGTGTGTGCAGGTTACTTTGGGGGCTCAAAGCTCCGTTCTTTCTACAAGCCAACAGGATGTATACCATTGGTCTGACTGCCATTGTCCATTGTCACGTAGACTGGTTGTGGTGGAGCAGGCCTGGCCTTCCAATCAACCAAGGAAATACCACACACACACACACACACACACACACACACACACACACACACACACACACACACACACACACACACACACACAACTATAAATATAAAGAGTTCTTGGAATTCAGGGCAGAGCCAGGTCAGCTAAGGTAAGAGAAGTGGAGACAACAGTACACAAGTGGTCCAAATGGTATTCTACACAAACTCTGGCAATGACTGAAATATGTCCGTAGCACTGAGTATCCAAAACTGTCAAGTTCTTGTACAGGTGCAACATTTATTGTAACATATTGAGAAAAAGGTTTTTTCTAATGTTAAAAAAATAAAAATAAAATGCTATTGGTAACCAAAGTCAGGTATGGTATCCACTATTAACTGTTACACATACTGTCAGAGCAGTCTGTTTATGTCAACTATTCGCACACACAGAACACACTTCAAATTCTGAATACGGGCTTTGCCATCTCAGTATTGTTGCAACCAGATGTGATGATTTTTGACAAGCTGGTCGAGCTGGGGAGGAGCTTGTGCTGTTAATGTTTGCTATGGCGCCGTGCTAAGATAAATGCTAACGAAGGAATGTTGCCGATTTTCAGCCCTTCTGAAGCGAGTCATCCAATAGGGGTATTACCGACGGATGAACACAGACCTCTGGGTACTGAATGAATGAATCATTTTTTATTATTGTGTCATGCGTACAATAAAATATGCCCCGCCCACACAGACTTACAAGACACCATTACCTACGTACACGTGTACCTATATTTAACCCTCATGTTGTCCTTGGGTCAAATTTTTCAGTTAATTTTTGCTTGTGTTTTTTTCATAAAAAATGGGCTGTCGAAATAAGCGTTGAAAATAAAACATTGAAAACATCAAAAAAGCACCCACAACATTGAAAAAAGTGACAAAAATTGTCGGCTCAACAGCTGTAGAGGGACTGGAAAAACAAGCCGAAATACACTTTAAAAGACCAACGAAAACCTGAAGAATAAATCAAAATGTTATGCATTGTCATGTTTCCTGTATTGAATATCATTGCCAAACCTAACACTGATATTTCCAGACCCTAACACAAGGGCGGATCCATAAACCATCCACCCCATCCTTTACAAAACATTTATTCGTTCCCGTTGCCATTGTAACATATTGTATTGATTACTGTAGCTCTAATTTCCAAAAACACTTGAAAGCAGCAAGACAAAAATGTTATAGGCTAGCCTAAATGTATATTTAAATAGAGGGCTTATGATGGTGGCTAATGCTGTACCTGAAGTCATTGTCCCTGATAATATTACTAAGTCCAGCCTAATTACCGTTCATGCTTTGTCTGTTGGGTTGCCCTGTCGGATTTGACTAATTGGATTTTTCCTACAGCGTTGAGCTGCTGGAACACACTCCTCCATCCACAGTCTGTAACATTAAATCAGGATGTATGTTAAATACATACGTATTTAGGTATACTCGTTTTTAGACATTTTAAAGCAGAAATATTACCTATTATATCTTCATATTATAACATCCTCAAAATTGAATACACACATTCATAAATTGATGAATAAATAGATTTTGTTTGCCCTTTTCCTTTCAACATGGGAGCTCTCTGGAGGTCCCAGCATCAGGAGTCGACAGGGATGCAGGCGCCAAGCTGCTCCCCCCCCTTCCAGCAGGGCTGCTGCTGATCAAATGTAACTTGGGGGTCAACATTGGGGTTGGGGGGGTTCTGCCTTTTCTGCATCAAGTTTTGGTGCAAATGTATTTATGTAAAGAAATGATATGTTATTATAAATTATAAAGGTTTTTGGTGTGGGTTGCACTGACCAGTTTTGATGGTTGTAAACCCCCCGTAAATACCGCCTATGCTGATGGCCTGCAGTCTCCAGCCAGCGTTAGCACACACCCTCAGCCTGCCAATTAATCACACCCTCCTCCTCCTCCTCCTCCCCCTCCCCCCCTTCCTCCTCCATCCTTCCACATGGTCCTTTGTACCCCTTACAGTCCCATTCACAACACTGACACTCCCTACTACTGATTTATTTGCATAGGCTACTTAAATACATCAGAGCACCATTTTGAGTCAACTGAATATTTAACAATTATATCTAGGCTATCAAAAATTACATATTTTAATTATTATTATTAGGGGTAAGTAACCAGATGGAGGTTATTAAAATACGGTGTAAGACAATGAGTTTAATGCATATACTGCGTATAAAGGTTCACTGTAAAAGTCACGACTAAGACCATAAGAGACGCTGTTAAGGAGACTAATAAAAATAACAAACTTACACAAAGTTCAATATGAATATAAACCACTGTACCTCTTAAGATACAAGTTCGCATAGGAATTATGTGTCAATATTAGGCAAAATACGCCTTAATAAAAATAATAAATAATTTAAATTCGAACCAGCATGGGCTCCATCCTGTCCCATCAGTCCTCTGGGTGAAGTGGTGAGCTAACAAGCACCCTGAAACGAGCTAACACAAGCTAACACACGCTAAAAAGCAAACAGAAGCTTACAAGCTAACTGTGAGTGAAAGCAAAGCGGCCTACCTTTGTCGTGTTTCTCCTTTTCCATGTTCAAAATAAATATTCCTCTCGCACCAGTGACAATAGAGGCAGTGCGGGTGCGCTGCCTGCTGTCAAACACCCCCCCCCCTACCCCCCAGCAGTGACTGACAGCGGAGGCCAATTGAAGGCGACGTCACAAGAGGCGGGGCTTGTGCTTCATCGCCATGTGGGAGCTGGCTCGTTAAAATTAGATTAGATTAGATAATACTTCATTCATCCCACAGCGGGGAAATTTACTTGTCACAGCAGCAGCAGCATTTTCTACAGTAAAAGCAGCAATAAAAACAAAAAAAAAACAACAACAAACAAACACACAAGCACAAGCAAGCAAGCAAAACAGCAGACAGTGAGCAGCCGGTAAATGTAAATGTAGTGACATCAAGTAAAGGTTGCGTAAAGTGCAGTAGAACAGTTAACTCAGCTTCTTTAACTGTCTATAGTTAACCCTCCTGTTGACCCCCTTTAAAAATGTCTATATCAGACAGAAATATGGCATTATTTTTAACCAAACTACCACAGAAAAGGCAAAATATAATTGAAATGGTTTCAAATCAGTATCCTGACCAAACTCATCCACTCAACATATGCTCCTTTGATCTTAACTATTCGTCAAAATAATTCATAATTTCTGCTTTATTAAGTCAAATATTAGATATAATTCTATACAAATGAGGGTTATTGACCATGGATTCTAAAACCCTAAAAGTGGTGGTAGTGAAATAAAAGAAAAAAATAATGCGTTGAAAATGTCAAATTTTAAAAAATAAGTGTTAATCTTTTTGACCCGGGAGGACAACATAAGGGTTTAGAGAATGGGATAATCTGGTGTGTAGTTTTGAGTCTTCTGTTGGCTTGCAGCATGCTGTGAAAGTACACAAATCTAATTTTCCTGTTATAAAGAAAAGCAAAATCAAAGATGTATCTTCAGCAAAATCCACTAAAGAATCCAAACTAAAAGTAGTCTAGGCGTTATTATTATTTTTTTTTTATTTTAACATGTAAGCAGAATTTTGATGTTGAATCTGGTTGAGGTAGAGCTAATTGGATCTATTTTATATGCTGTTGGGAAGTTTTATCTTTAAAAAGAACTTTCAGACAAATATTGCACAGTAAAATGTACAATGTTTCCCAGTGAAACGTTTTTAGGCAGGAAAGGCTTTCTGAAGAAAGCCCTGAAGGCTAACTTTAGCTTTAATTTTATTTATTTATTTAAATTTTAGCTTTAATGCTCTCTGTGTCTAAATGTTTTGGCGTACTGTACCTTTACTGTAAGTGCTACAGCTAAGAAAGGGGGGGGGGGCGTAGGAGCAGCGCTGTCTGTGGTAATGAAAACAGAGCTATCAACAGACAGAGACACACACACACACATAAATAGACATACAGACACACAAACAGAAAGGCAGGCAGACAGACAGACACACAGACAAACAGGCAGGCAGACGGACACACAGACAGACACACAGACAGAGAGACTAACAGACACACAAATATACAGAGAGACAGATGGCAGACAGACAGACAGACAGACAGAGGCAGACACACAAATAGACAGACAGAGAGACAGACGGCAGACAGACAGACAGACAGAGTGCTTTTTGCAGTCTAATTGTTTTCAATGAGACAGCAGCTTTTCGCTTGCTGCTTTGCCCCGCTGAGCACCCCACTTTTTTTTGCTGTGTGTAAGCAGGAGCGCCCTAAATGCCTCGAAGAGAAAAAAAATTCATGGTGGAAAAGCGCCCAAGGGAGTATGTTGTGCCTCGTGTTTTGCTCTGAGCCTGCTTGTTTTCGGTGGTTGTAAATAGAAGACAGAAGGGAAGGACAGGGAGGTGAAGGGACAGTCAATAAGGGAGAGAGAGCTGCAGACTGCATCTCTTCTTTTCTTCAGTCGCTCTTCTCCAGCTTAAGATGAGCTTTCCCATCTTTCACTATTGGAACAACATGATGACTCAATTCTCACACACGTTCCACACTTTACTTAAATGTATAATCACATACTCAAGCACTCCAGCCCATAGGGATAAAGCACTTTAATAGCAGATGAATATTAGAAAGGACATGACGCTTTATAACAACAGTTAGTGTGTTACTTACAGAAGCAACATTGATTTGACACTCAGATTAAACTCAACATTTGATATGTTTCTCTTCAAAAATCTCTCTTCTCTGATGCTATTCATTCAACACTACACCCTTAAGATTTCAAAATAAAATCCCTTTCTCAACACAATTAAATAAATACCTAACACAGGCTAATGTAAGCAGCTGACCCGGGCATTTCAGTTTAACCAGAAAATGACAAATCATTCAAACCACATTTATGATAATGTTTTCATACATTTCAAAACCCATTACATATCCTCATGCATGGCTGAAGAGTTATACACAATGGCTTGTACACAGACAAATATATCTGGTATATTTCCACTATATGTTCACATACATCTTGCAGTATGTAGGTTGGCGAGCTGATAGCAAAGCTGCTGGACCTTCAGCTGAAATGTGGAGCTTTTACTGTACGCAACAATGCTCGCAAACAACATATATCCAAAGAGTTCAATCTCTATCTGAGAAGAGATAACACAGCTAGAGTATTGGGTTTCAAATCAAGCAAGACCCCACTTGTTATGCATAAGTGCTGCTGCAGGTCTGTGAAGCTTAACAAAGTCAGCATGGGCTTTTTTTTTTTAACTTTAAAATCATGATTTCTCTCAGCTGCATCTCCTGATGTAATGACACGTCAAAAATAGCTTATAAAAATAATTACAATTGTTTGTGTGATGTGAGGGCATGTGTCTCTCTGTTTGACACCTTTACACACCCTGAAGCCCTGAAACTGTACTATACTGTACACCTCCCCCCCCATCTGTGATTCACTGCCATGTTGTGGCCTCTTTCCAGATGATTTACCAGATGTTTATGAAAGATAAGGGACGGCATATCCAAACTACCTAGATTAGATTTTCTCAACTTCACTGATGGAAAATTTAATTGAAAACAAAAATATATGACAACATCAGAAGTTGGGAGTCGTTTCTTGCCCCCGTGGTTGGCCTTGACATGCTTGCAGTCTCTTCACTGTCCCTGAGGTAATGGCAGGGGTGGCAAAATAAACTGAAAACGATGGAGAGACAGCGAGAGAGATTGATGTGTCGAGACAGATAAGACGATGAAAAAAATCGAGCTAGAGATAAGGTGTAAGCATCTCCTCCAAGTTGTATATTCTCTGCATTGTATCTTTGTTGAATAAAAAAAAAAGGAAAAGCAACCAATGGTGAGGTGAAGTAAAAGAAGGTGCACATATAACAGTCCGGACCACAGCAACCGGGGGGAAGGCCTGCACGAGAACTAGTTCGTAATGAGTGAGTCATTATTTTGCCAGGGTGTATGAAAGCATCCAGATGGGCCGGGGAGGACGCAGAATCCACATGGGAGGCGAGGAGCATCAACACAGGCCATGCAAACGCAGCTCCTCGCCCTCGGTCAAACATGGGCACCACATAGCATACAAAAAGCTCTAGTTGCTGCCTCAACATCGTGGAAATGTTCGGGCACGGCGCGCCTCCCCGTGGCGTCACGGGCAGATGGCGTGGCGGTTTACAGGTGGAAGTCGGGCTATCATGGCGGTGCATATGTAGAGATTCCAAATGGGTTGGCTATCTTTTGTGCTTCCTCCCACACAGGATGAATGCGTGTTGAGATGCTTTTCTTTCGGTCTAAAAAAGGCGTGCCCTCTTCTTCAGGTCGTTCTTCTTCCAGAGGGCCAGGCGGTCAAACTGCTCCAGGGTCATGCCGAAAACCTGCTGGAAGTCCTCAGGAGATAGGTGTCTCTGGAAAAGCACCAAGAAACATATACTTAGTACAAAAGATTTGTATTGTACATGGAGCGGAGACTGTCCTCACTACTTATGGTGTTTTGGAGATGGAGATGGTTTATACCACTATAGATGGATGGGTGGGCGGTCTAACTTTCAGCCTTCCACCTCAGTCATTGGTGTCTGAGGCACTGCCACAGTGTCTTTGCCCAACTGAAGGGAGTACCAGATCAGTAAAATGCTCCCATTGGTCATTGTGAATGTATTATCCAGAGACCTTAACCCACATTGGTCTTTGATGCAACAAGTCTGTTTTCCGCCAAGACATTTTGGAAGTTGTGTGTGTATTTGGCTTGGAAATGTAATCTTTATTTGACAACACTACTTGTATATCCTACATTTCCCATTTCCCATACACCGTGCCTAGCGTGCGGTATCGATTACGAGCTACGCTGAAATGGGGAAGGTGAACGGAACGCAGCGAAAAAAACCCAGAGCAGCTCAAAAAAGTAAAACTTAAGAAACCAGAAGAATAAATAAAAGATAAAGGCCGAAGAGACAGGGGAAACAGAAGATGAAAGAGGAGAGAAAAGAAGTTAAATGTGGCTAGTGGTCAATCTGATTGGCTAGTAACTTTAAAAACCTCCTAGCCATGTCGGCTGGTAATCAAAGAAGTTCATTTAAAGCTGGGCTGCCTCATATGTGTTGGATGCATTGTTGTTTCTGCTTCTTTGTTTCCGATTTCCTCTTATTTTTTGTGACTGATACCCTGTTAGCTCTTAGAGATTGTCTGGTTTATTTAGCGCTGTATAACAAATAAGTGTCTAACACTGCTTAATGTGCCTCGCTGTATGTGCTATATGCTATATGCTATTGCCATGCTAACTCCTGACTTCATTGGTATTGGCCTGATGCTGCTTCTTCTCAACCCCTCTTCTCTCATTTATTTGAGTTTTAGTCATCCTATTGTAACACCTGGCCAGGGACTGCAGCTACATCTGGCATATTTACAGACATATTTATGATATGCACTGTCTCTGTCAAATAAACCAAAGATAAAGATAAATATGGCTAGTATGAACTAAGACGCTTAGCTAGGCTAACTAAATAACCTAGATAATTTAGTATGGCAAGAGAGATTATATTTTTTCAGATCATAGCACTTTCTAAATGCTTGGTCACACCACAAAGATGTGTTCTCCTACGAAAAGGTTATGCGCAACAATTTGTATGATATCCTACAGAATCTCTCAGATTGGAGTCACATAGAGGAAATTCATCTGATCCTAGCATCATGTTTGTTCATCCCATCTGCAGGTGTTATTAGGCCTTCTGTATTGAGGGTTAACGCACCAAATTCTGTGCCTGAGAAGTTCATCCAAACAAAACTCCTATCCAAAACCCAGCTCAGAACAAAATCATGGCATGGTATTGATTTAGATCCAGGACAGAAGCATACAGAACTTTATTGGAAAACTTTGGCAGCACAGTGAGTCTCCATGATGATAGTGATCAAAATAAAGGCAGCCTATTGCTGTTTGGAAGCCAATCACCTGGTGGCCATAGCAACCCACAGAGGGAGGAATGTAGATGATTTTTGGATTTCACCCAGAGGGGAAAAACATCGAGAACCTTTTAACTCTGCACCTGCCATGCTGACAGCATAATAACATGACAGGAGAAGACAACCTCTATTATCAAGACACAACAACATTCCCATTACTAGTGTTATTTTACAGTTTTCTTTAGATGATGTGCAACATCCTGGGTTTGAACCAAGAGACTGAACTTAAACAGCAGCACTTTACTGACCCAAGTGATCTTTGGTGAATTAATTTTGCCTTTTGGCGCTTTCCTATTGTAGGTTGTACTAACCCATTGGTATTGTTATTGACAGGACAGCTTGAAGGAGGAAAGGGGAGAGACATGCAGCGGCCAAGGACTCAGCCTTCATGGGGCGCACACTCTATTGGGTGAGCTAAATGTCGCCCCGGGGTCCAGTAGTGTGGGCCATAGGTGCGCCCCACAACAGGGTCCTGCCCTGATGACCTAGGGAACTATTGGGTCTGCAGTTCTGTAGAGCATGCAGAGTGTAAGCTAGCTCTGTCGCTGCTAGTATCAATTCAGGACTTGGGATAGGAATTTCTATTGACGTCATTACATTTTCAGATACAGTGGCTAGAATAAGTTGAAATTGATCTTAATGCCTTAATTCAAATTTTTTGGGGGAAAATCCAACCTTTTAAGGACACCAATTTTCTTTGTGAATTAATAATGTATTGTAAATAAATACATTTTATTCCTTAAAATAAAAGGGCATAAGTATACACCCCCTATGTTAAAATACAGGGGGGCATAAGTATACACCCCTTATGTTAAAATACAGGGGGCATAAGTATACACCCCCTATGTTAAAATACAGGGGGCATAAGTATACACCCTCTATGTTATATTCTCAAAGAGGCAGGTAAATTTTTATTATTAAAGGCCAGTTATTTCATGGATACTATGTATCCTGATAAAGTTCCCTTGGCCTTTGGAATTAAAATACCCCCCCATCATCACATACTCTTCACCATACATAGAGATAGGCATGGGGAACTTTGCATAAAATTATCTCTCAATGCAAATCAAACCAGTTATTAGGCAAACTGAAATAAAACCATGCCAATCTCTAGGTATGGTGAAGGGTATGTGATGATTGGGGGCAAGGGAACTTCATCAGGATGCAAGTCAAATCAATGTAAAATATGTGCAACAACTCAGCTATTGACGACTTCATAAAAAAGTGCATTATTGGATCAACACACACACACACACACACACACACACACACACACACACACACACACACACAAAACATTAATAAAAAGTGTCAAAAAGTGTTAATTTTCAATTTTGATGGGAACACAAGGGTTAAGCTTACCGAAGGTTTCCATATTTTAAAGGGGGTGTACGGGGAAAAAACGATGTTCTCAGTGCTGCACCGCAAGACCACAATTTAAAGTTTTTAAATGTTGTTTCAATCATATGTTGAACTTTACTTGAAACCAAAATATTTCCTGTTTATGAAACCAAATGAAAGTTGTGCATGTGTAAATGTGTGGCGTAAGAATAACAGCTGCAGGAAATTAGTTATTACGGGACATTAAGTCCAATTGTGCTTTATTATTATTTTTTATTTCAAGATTTAAAACTTGGCATAACCTAGAGGAGCCAATACTACTACCAGTTATACTCACATTCAATAAAATCCCACAATTTATTGACTTTATTTAGCATGTCCCATCTAGTACAGAGTTCTCTCCACACGGCCAAAAGCATTACACCCAAGGGCGTAACTTTGGGTTTAACTTCGTGGTGGTGGTGGTGGGGGGGGTTGAGAACTCCAACTATCTAGGGACATGTATGCAAAAACTGTGTGTGTGTGTGTGTGTGTGTGTGTGGGGGGTGGGGTCAAAAAGTCAAAAAGGCAACAAAAATGTTGGGAAAAGCGGAAAAAACTTTGAAAACGCAAAAAAAAAAAAAAAACCAATTTTTTATTATTGGGGAGGGGGTTGTAACTCCCCCCCCCCCATAATTTACATCTATGATTACACCCGTATGTCACTTCTGAACAGGTCATTTTAAAGCTATTTACTCTGCTGCTGTAACAGCCTTTCTACCAGGTGGTGTAACCTGGCTGCAGGGACTGACTCCCGTTTAAGGCCCAGGAGCACAGTGAGGATGGAAGCCAGGCTCTATCACCCAAAGGTGTTGGACAGGATCGAGGTCAGTCACCCAGGGTTGTGAAAGTTGAAAGAACACTGCTGTGGAAACCATCAGTGTATACTGTTACAGCAAGATGTCCCCCACATGTAACTAAAGTCTTCAGTATGCTTCAAACTACACATGTTCTGGTACTGATACCTGTATCTGAAAAGCCTCCCATACCGGCTTAAATGCTGGTATCGGTATCAGCGAGTAAAGGAGTTTATGAACCGAATCCATACCTAATTTAGCCCAAAATCTACTTTAAAGTAGTTTATTAATGTTCTTTTTTTATTATAACTGAGTGTCAAACTGGATATTAAAGAAAGTTCTGTGGCGTGTATTGTTTGAGTTTGTTCATGTTTCACAAAGAGTTCAACAATAATGATAGCAATCCCATCACATCCACACAGGGATAGTAGTATATAGGTGTTTTTCCCCAGTTTGAGAAAGACTGAGGATGGTGAGCATATTTGGTAGGGGGGTTTAAGCGTCCTTCCCCAGGAAAATGTTACATTTTTAACTTAGAAAAATGCAATTTCCCCATTCATTTTGTGTGTCTTTGTGGGATTTTGCGTCTCCTTTCCACATCATTTTGGGTCATTATCACCAGATCTGTGTCTAAAAGGCTGGAAAAGCTGGAGCAGATTACTATACTCAAAAGGCTTAAATACTAAACTTGCTAAAGAAGTCCATCTCTACTCATTAGAGCAGAGAAAAGTCTGTAAAGTTGGTTACATTCATTCAGCTAAGGTGCTGCCCAAAACTGCTAGGGTTCTCCACCTAACCCTTATAATGGCAGAGAAAACCCTCCACTGGTATCGGATCGGGACTCGGCATCGGCCGATATGCAGGAAAAATGGTATCGGAACATCTCTACTTCAACCATTCCATGTATTTATTATATGTAATTGCCCCAAAGATATTGGGCCCGTATGACCAGCAGGTGCATTTTCTATTTAAACGACGTGGGTGCTGGACAGGAAACTGCGTTGGTCTTAGACTCGTGTCGGGCCTAGCACGGAGCTGACGTGAACTCAAAGAGAAAAACAGCTGATAGCTATTCATCCTCAACCTTGTGGAAAGATATCAACTTTTCCACTTAGTGTATACTATAATGATATTTTTCTGGATTCCCTTTTGACTCAGAGCTGATTGGACACTGACCTCCTGCCTGAAGCACACTGAGGCATTCAAATCCTGAAAAACTGCTCGGGACAAACATTGCAAAAAAAGAAACACCTGTCCACACATTTTGGCCATGCAAAAATAAATAAATAACCGCAGATGCAATCATATAGCCATCTTTACAAAGATTGGAGACTGTACTTCTCTAGCTTTGGCTTAGCTGTCTGGCTGCTTCACCCAGACTGCATGCAAGTGATTTTTAACATTTTCTCAGGCTTTTTAATGAGCATGGGAGAAGAAGATTAGAGCTCACCTCCAGTCGGGTGCGATCAACTTCTCTGGGAAGCTTCACCTTCACTCTATGCGTCACTGCCAGAATCTCATAAGGGTAGATCTGGCACACACAAAGTAAGCATTGTGGGAGATTTATTAGGCAATGCAATTAAATCCAATGTACACACAGCTGCCAAGAATAATATTTTGTAAAGTTATCTACAAATGATGGAAATTTACCTTGTATTCTGAGAGGGAGGAAAAGAGAGAAAGAAAAGAATTAATCTGATGGAGTTTTTTTTCAATAGCAGTCCCATTATGAAAACTACCATTGTAAAACCTGAAAGCAAATGACACCTCGTGGACTCAAATCGCAGAAATACTGGGTTTCAAAGGCATCTCACACACACACACGCATGCACGCACGCACACACACACCCCAATAACTCTGCAGCTGGAAATAAAATGACATCACCTCTCTGTGCTGTTACCTTAGTAACTGATCTGGAGCCAGGGCTGCAGGCTCTACATGCTTGGTCACATTGTAATCAGGGATTGTAAACGGACCTTGGATCTGTACTTAAATGACGCGGGCCTTGCACATTTTTTATGGTTTAATGTTTTTTCGCTGATACTATCACCTGGAGGAAACAGTTCTCTTGTGATGATTCGCAACAATTCAGTTGTGAAGTTACTTTGGGAGTTGGAAGTTTTTGTTGGAGGGACATGAAACTCTCCCAGTTACAGAACAAAAGGTGAATAACTGTGTTAAAACTAATCTGGTTCTTTGATTCAAAAAGCCAGAGGGACTGTATGAAGCATGTCTATCTTGCATGATTTGGCCCACAGAGAGCACATATTACGGATTACTCTGAGGTAAAATATAGCTGTGAACACCCACAGTCTTAAAGCCTAAAGTCAGAACTTTAACCTCAGACCTGAGTGCTGGAGAAGAGGAAAGTTTGACTGTCCAAATATCTGCAGAGTGCATTGTATGTACTGGATGTATTTTAGGCCTTTGGATAATAGCACATGCTTGTAAACCGCTAACATTAAGAACAGAACAAAGATCAGGAGATTAACACCGTTAATTCATTTCCCCTCTCACCTCTCATAACCCCCCAGCTCTCAGAGTGTGGGTCCACTTCATCCTCCGCCATCTCAGCAGCCTGCAGGATTACACACACACACACACACACACACACACACACACACACACACACACACACACACACACACACACACACACACACACACACACACACACACACACACGTAAACACAGACACGTTACACTGGTCTTTTTCAAACCTTTTCCACCACATGTGACAAACTCAAAGGTCAACCTCAGGTGAAGCATCAATTTCTGACAAATTTAGATATTTATTGTTTTGCTTGATTTGCTAACTTCTATGATGGCTAAGGAGGTGACTTAAACCGAAATGTGACAAAAAGCGTAAAAAATGTTGGAAAAAGAGATACAAGTGACAAAAAAACATCTAAGAAAATCACATAGTCGTTGTCTCTACATAGAAAGAAAGTCCGGTAAAATAATGTTGGTTAAAATGGACATTTTTGACAAAACCTTGTGGGATTCCAATCAGCCTCAGCTGCACTTTGTGTTTTGTGCTAATTGGCTAACAAACTACGATGGTGAACTGGATACTTGTAAAACAGTAGCATAATAACACTGTGTGTGTGTAAATGTCTGATGGGAACAATAATCTTTGAAATTAAGCTAACGCTGTAACCGGCAGCCACAGACCAGGCTGCTATGTAACTCTATGGGGCAAATGTTCAGCATCAGTTAGCATCCGCTAAAAGTGCTGTTTTCTTCCAGCAGACAGGCTCAGATTGTTATTATATTATTATATTAATGTCTGAGAACATTATGGAAAGTATCCCTACAGAGATAGACCTTTTTAGAACCTATTTAAGACCTTTCTGTTTACCCACAAACAGCTCTGAAGTCGTTAGCGCTGAACTCACCAGACTCCATTTAAAAAAACAATACTTTTAGCGTGTACAGAGCCAACATATTTTCACATGTAAATCGGTAAACTATGTTTTTATTTCAATCAAAACTTTGTTGTGATGGTTGGAAAAGTGGAAAGACGACCCAAAACGGCTTTTCACAGTTTTATTTTGTTTCTGTTGACTTTGAATAAAGTATATTTTACGATGCTAAAATGACTGTTTATTCACATGGAGTCTGGTGGCTTTAGCGAACGCAATTTGGGAGATGTTTTTATGTTTAAAAAAAGTATCTTACTCTTTAACAGAGAGGTCGACCTTCTTAGAAATCCTTTCCATAAGGTTGTCAGACACTTGGAATATTAATCTGAGCCTGTCAGCCGCAAAACAAGCACTTTTATGAAGGAAAATGCAAGCTGCACAACTGTCCTATTAACTTACATTGTAGCTTGTTTTCCCGCTGCCGACTGCAGAGATCTCGCTTTATACTGGACCAATGTCAAAGATTGCTGTTACCATCAGTCTCTTAGGGTCCATAGGATCCAGTTTGACCCTTTAACTTTTGCCCTATGTCATTTTGCATGAGCAATGTGCTTGCATAAAAAGATACTGCAGATATTGCAACTGTGTTATATAACTCCACATTCAATAGAAACAACAAACCTCCCTTCATTCTTCAACACACTAAATCAACAACACTAACCAGTAACGCCAGCAAGTGAAAAATAGTTTAATTTACAATAAATGAATCTGTCATAGCTCTTGAGCTTTCATTTCCTTCTTGGTTCTGTTTTGACTGCCTGTCCTCGATCCATCAACAAACACAGAGGGAAAGCAGCAATATTACATCAGTGGATGATAGACTAAATACCCCCCCACCCCCTACAAAATAAACCAGAGTCCTTTCTGTGTGGAGTGAAGGAAACAGACTGACCCCTGTGTAATCTGATACTAAAGCTGTGAGAGAAAAGCTTGGCAAAGTTGGTTTTTAAAATGGAGGAAACTTTTAAAATGGTCTTAAATGCCACAAATACTCTGAGCTTTCCTGTGTTGATTAGTAAGGGGTTCGAAGATCCACGTGTGGGGGGTGGGGGGTGTAAACATATACTGTAAAAGTGACGGCCTATTAAAAACAGCTGCTGAGAGCCTGGATAAGAAACAGCTGTTACAATAACATTTTTCCTTTACAATGAGGAATAATAAGGAACATTTCATGTTCCTAACACTTTAGGTTTTACCTCCAAATAAAACCTTTTAGATAACGTGGGGCCAGTTGTCTGGTTGCTTGTGGTTTTAGCCACGTCGAGGTACTTTTGTGACTGCACAACAAAAATTATAGAACTGCAAGGCAGTGGTATCAAAATAAAACTCAAGTTTTAATAACAACCTTAGGTTTTTCGTAAAGTATTTTTTTCTCAAATGCGATCAAATCAAACTTTCTATAGTTTTCTATACTTCTATTTTTTTCAGCAACAGCCATTCTATGCATTTACATTCACATCCGCATTAGTGGATTCAAATTGCCTTCACAGGAAACGATGCAGCAAATCTTGTGTTATTGTTTGTAATTTTCTTCTTCTCTTCAGCTGTATGGAACATTTTAAACAGCTGTTGCTTCACATGTGTTTGACTGATAGGAAGATGGGAGGCAGTTAGGAAATGCAATGTCACCGTTGACCTCCATCCTTCATCGAGGTCTACAAACAAACAGTGATCAGTCATTTTTGGCTTTTTTCCCCTTTTCGTTTTTAAACAGCATATATTAATTTTGCTCAGAGCAATGGTTGCTGCCCAACTATTTTAATGGGACCACTGGGGGGGCAACCAATGTTGGAAATGTGAAAATAACATAGTGGCTTTAAATGTAGGATTTCTGATTTCTTCTTTTTTTGAAACACCAAAAACTCATGTTTCAATCAACAGCAATCAATTCTTTTTCTTTCAAGATTTTTTGGGCTTTTTAAAATGTATTAGACATTGATAGTGAAAGGGGGGACAGATAGAGGGGGGATGACATGCAGCAAAGGGCTTCAGGTGGAATTCCAACCTGGGACCCTGCCAAGGACTACATGGGGTCTACGATCTACTGAGTTAGCTAGAAGTCACACAGAACAGCAATTCATTCTTAACTTTTTGCATTATGAACAATCCACTGTTTGTTACTAAGGGAGTCTGGTCATTTACCTACTACGTCACATTTCTTACTTTCAATATTTTCAAGCAATTTTGAAATTTCACAATGGTGGCTCTAACTCTTCCTAAAGCAATATCTTGTGCAATGGCGGTCTTTGGCAGATCTGTCCAAGTCACAAGAAGCACCATGGACTGTGGGATTGTGGGTTATTTGGCAGCTCACCTTGTAGATGCCATTCCTTCCATAGCCGGGTAAGGATGCAGACTTATTGTATGGGAAGTCTGCCAAGATAAAAAAAATATTTTTTAATACCCATTCATGCTTGAGCTACTCGTCAATATCTATATTGTTTGTTTGATTAATTCATTCACCAGACTGAGCCTGAGATTAGCTACTCACTAGGCTGGGAGGTGTCAGTGGGCAGACTGCAGGTGGATTTGCGGGGGTCCAGGTCTTCGGGACCAATCTGTCCATCAATCTCACTCTTCAAGATCATCCAACTGGTCCTCTACACACGTGATGGATGACGGCAAAGTAGTGAGAAGAGTAGAGTTAGTAAATTAGTGAATTTATGGACAATATTTGCAAAGATAATTACTTTAAAAGAGAGAGATAGACACACACACCCACACACACACACCCACACAGACCCACCTTGCCATCCTCCCCATCCTGCCAGGATGTTCTAGAAGCTGTAAAACAGTCAGATATTAATGTGCTGGATCATCTGAACATCAGCTTCTCTGCACTGCACTATTAACTCTACAGTAACATCTGCTGGAGACGCCATCTACAGGCAGCTAGGTGGATAGCACTGACATTTTGGTAGTCACTAGAGCAAGATATCTCCCCAACTAAAGTCCAGATTACAATTAAAGTTGGTCATGGTCCTACTTTGATCTATGACTCCTTGTCTTGATAAAAAAAGGCTGGATTTCCATGACATAAGAATAATGATGGTTCTCAGAGGATAAAATCCATTTGTTGGTGACCTCCTGCCCTTTACTCCTTTGCCTCCATCATCCCGAGGTTTCCACTTATACTCAAGATATTTTTAAATCCAATTAGTAAATTGCTATTGCTATATTGTGGGGCGTAATAAGCATGGCAGTCTCTAGGGACTGTTTGTGAGCCAATAGACTTTTATAGTCTTTATGTTCTGTAGCTTTAAGTCCATTACTAGTCCAGTAGGTGTCATGGAGAAAAATGTGCTGTAGTTATTAAGACAGGCTGGTCGTGTTTTCTTGGGCACAGGAACTTGGGAAACTGGACTTCTTGAAGCACGTGGGAATGGCTGCCTGAGCCAGGGACAGGTTTAATATCACTGTGAACACAGGCGCTAGTTGGCCAGCACACAGTGTGAGGACCCGCCCACTGAAAACATCAGGTCCTGCTGCTTTCTTAGTGTTTCCGTGCTTGAAAGCCCTCCTGACATGACATCATGTTGAGAAAGGGAGATGGTGCGCACCCACCCATCCATTCTACTGTTTCTACTTGTTGGCCGCCGATGGCCTCAAAGTGAGCATTAAAGGTATTTAGCTACTTACTAGACATATCATCATGATGCGAGGTGGGATAAGGGTTTAGGTTAACATTTATTTAACCCTCATGTTGTCCTTGGGTCAAATTGACCCATTTTCCTATATCAATGTTCTTTTTAATCAGCCAAAATAACATGATTGAGTCACCACACAAATCTCTACTTTCATTATTATTGGGGCATCTTATTCAATTTTATAGCATTTGAAAAACAAATTGAAGTGGTTTTGAAATAGTATTGAGTAAAAGTTGACATATTGCAGTCTGTGATTATCCATTAACATCATTCCTTTAATTTTAGTCAAAATAATTCCTAATTTCTGATTTTCTAACTTAAATATTAGGTAGAATTTCCTATAAATTAGTTTTATTGACCATAAATTCCAAAAATAGCTGTAAAACTGAATTTAATAAGTTAGTGTTACATAGTGTTGAAAACATCAAAAAAAGTGACAAACATTGAAAAAAAGCATCAAATGTGTATGTAAGAAAAAGTTAAAAACATCAATAAAAGTATCAACAAAAGTGTTGATTTTCAAATTTGACGGGAAGACAACACGAGGGTTAAGGTAAAAGATGGGTTAAGGAACAACTACTGTATGGTTTATTTCCATCTGGGTTTTATATTCGTAGCTCTGGCCAGTGTTTTTATCAGTTCTGATAACCACCCAAGTACTTCTTTTACACAATAATTGGGCAGCAGACATGTGGTCACTTAACATACTGCATGCTAAAGCATATCAGAGAACTTGACCAACGGGCAAAACTCCCACAAACATAAGTGCAGTACATCGTCCATGTCATGTCACTTTACACAGCTCCAAGGCTAAACATTAGGAGCCGGCTTTACTTAGAACATAGATAAAGATTTCTTTCTCTTTTTTTGGCAGCACGCACCTTGTCAGTGACCTCATGTCTGCTAGTGTGCATACAATCAAGATACTGACAATCCTAAATAAACTGTAAATCATACATTAGAACACACAAACAATGATTATGGGAGAGACTCAGAGATAGAACCATCGATCAGCACAACACTAATGCCAACATATAAAGTGATCATGTGCCCAACCACAGTAGGAAATACAGTCAACACAACAAGTGAGATGAGTGCAGACATGCATGAAGGGGGGTTGGTGGGGGGGTGGAGTAGAGCAAATTAACACCCAAGAGCCCCAGTTGCAACAATCAGCCCCAAATGGGTTGAATTATAAAAATGACTAATCAAACTGCTACTGCACTTACCCCTAGAAGTTCAAATTTTCTATCATGTTCAAAGATATAGTGCATAGTTTCTAACCCCCCCCATGAGGGTTCTAAGTAATGACAGCAACAATGTCAGCCGTCCACATGATACAAGCCTTCCATGATTGGCTTAGTTGATTTTATTACATAGAATGGGTGCAGTACTCTTACACCAGCCCTATGCATAAAGATCCATGGAGCCATGGAATCTACTGAATGAGTCCAGGGCATAGGGTTTAGGGAGGAGAACGGGGATAAACAGAGGACGAGATGACATGCAACACATCGTGCAGAGACCAGACCAGAGAAGGAAGTGTTAAAAGGAAGTAGACTGTACCATGCTGTTTGTAGATGGGGGGTTTTCTATAAAGATTATCTTTGACCAGAGTCTCTGAAGATGTGAACAGACGCAGAGGAAAGAAAATGGAAGAAGCCAACATGGGAGGGAGAGAAAGAAAGAGAGAGAGAGAGAGAGAGAAAATGGAGAAAAAGAAGCATGAGTTAGCAGTTATTGAGTGATGAGATATTTTAAAGAAGCAAAAGGGGGCCGCAGTACAGCTTGTTTCAACACATGACGTTTGTCATCTTTCAGGAAACATCAGCTCTTTTCATATTATTCATGCAACATATTCAAAATATAGCAATACGATGGTCTTGGTTATTTGATGCAGAACAGTTTAATTACACTCAAAGAATAATATCAGAAACCGCGCATGGTCCCCAGGCATCAAACAGTCTACATTTATTAGCATTCTTTGGAGATTTCCAGTTCAAAAAGTACAAATAATAATATAAGCATCACAATAAATAGAGAAAAAGAAACATAAGAAGTCTTAGTAAGTAAGATAAGTCTTGTTGCATTAACTGTACCGCCTGTTGAAGTTCCTCTGGGGGATAATGTGGACAGTCTGTTTTTCCCTGGGGCAGATCTGATCCAGATCTGATCCGTCTCATGCCATGTTCCCACTATGTGGTACGGCTCTGCTCCACTTCACTCGCTTCTCTCTATTTGGTTTTCCACTGCGGATAGTAACCACGGCATTCTCCGCTGATCGCCATAGCACCGCGACACTTGCAGTAGAACATCTGCACTCCATCAAACGCACGCCGTAGTGTATGGTGTAGTTTTGCAGGGCTGCCAGTTTTTGTGTGTGAAGTGAATAGAAATTTGCGCCCGCTATCGACGGTAGCTTGGCTATTTAAAAGCGGTGTGTTTGTGCAGATGATTCTCCCTGACCAATCAGTGGTCTGCAGTGTTTTTTTACTTTTACTCCTGTAGTATCTTGACTTGAAATGAATCAGGTTCTGCTCAAATTAAACACTGCTGATGCACCAATGATTAACATTTTAGTTGTAAGATGGAGTGAACTTAGAAAGGGATGTTTCTGATGAGTTGGATGTGACTTTAGACTATATGTTATCAAACATGTGACCTTTACTTTGCCATGTAGAAAACCTATATGTTATCTAACATCTTACCTAACAGGATACCCTATATAGACATTTTTTTTTTGTCTCCGAGCATCTGCAGAGCTTGCAAATTGAAGCTAAATCTTTGATATAATTAACTTTCAAGCGGCTTCCTTATCAACACATCATCCAGCATAGCTGTCCAGACACCACACTCCAGCATCGGTTCAGCTTGCTGGAACCTCGCCCGAGGTGGTCCTCAAAAAGTACCCGGTACAATCCGTAACTTCTGCTAATGTAAAACCAAAAAAAGACAAGTCAAGTTGAATAGATGAGAGCTGTACCATGCAGTGGAAACACAGCTATAGTGTCAGTGGACCCAGACAAGCCTCTAACAGAGATGCTTAATAACAACTGTCAAATCACGCTGCAGAAGAAACATGACTCACAATAAAACAACCCATGTAGGTCATTTCCCTGGCTTATTTCAGTGCCTGCCAGTATCTGAAACAATATCCATATAAAAGCAATAAGGACGATGACTATGAAAGCCATTAAGTGGATGATCGTTGGCAGTTTTTTCCACTTATCTTGCTTCCAACATGGGAGGGTTTTTCCCTCTGCATGACTGCCTGTAATAGTCAATGAAAGCAATATGTTGGATCAAACAGATTTTCCTCTCTCAGACACTGGAATTAATGAAGCATATACTGTTTGTCAACTTCTGTCCAAATGTTAAGTTAAATTGACTCTAAGTGATGCAATCTCATGTCAGATCATTGATGTGTCAAAAAGACACATTGCTTTAAAATATATACTTTAAGATATACTGAATACAATCCATAAACCAAAGGCAAGTCAACTGTCATTGAGTTTACTATAGAGTACAAAGACATGGGGTGTAATGCAAGAACCGCTCATACCGACAGATCCAATCTAAGGAGGCACAAATAAGTGATTTTAAGGGATATTTTGCTGATATAAAACCAGCAGCAGATGTGCGCCGTTTCACATCACCCAACCATTACACAGTGCTGGATTTAATTCAGCAAAATATCTTGCTAAGGGAACTTGGCATCACAATTTGTTTCTCATACATGTCTTAGGTACAAACTGATTGACAGTAGTTCAGACCTGTCGAACAAGTCATGTACTGGACGTCTGCTTCTCTCCAAAGTGGACAAACACTTTGACTTAAAAGTTGCATCTGGTCTTTGCACAGAGTGCATCATAAATAAATGGCATGCAAATGCAAAAGGTTTAGGAAAAGAATACAAAAATGTTCTCGCATGAGGGCCTATATGGATATGGAGACTTATCTGGCTGTACCTGGAGAGAAAAGGGTCCAAAGTCTTATTATTTGTTATTACTTGTTATTTGTTAAACATTTTTCATATTAATATTTCAGAAACCTCCATAGGTAGAAGTTTTAAAAATGCTGCAGTAATTTAGAAATGTAGTGTGGGCAGTACACCCAGCATCACTGTTGGGCCGTGTTGTGCTAGTTACTGAAAAATATCATTAGTTAGTCACTTTTGACCTCATTGAAAAAATTTAATGAATTACTTAACTGATTACTTCCAAAAGTAACATTTTAGTTACTTTTCAAATGTCTACTTTGGAACGCTTCCATTGCCAATGTGTCTGTAGCTTTCATTTCAGTAGCATACTGATGTTGTCTCAAGGACCTCTCATGCTGAAAGGCATTTGTGGGTTAACTCGGCTACTAATGACGATACACTGGGCGACGTTGTGTTCAACATGCCTGGGCAATGTGCTTGCCAACAGGAGTTAACGTAAACTGTGGGGTACTTTGTAAGGCGTTACAATAACTCTTAGTCCCAACACTGCTGTTGGGTGAGCTTTTCAGCTACATGAGCTTTTCAGCTTGGTGTTAAGGTATTGGTTTATCATCTTACCTAAACCTTGGTGTCAAATCATTTAATCACACCTACACTTCTACAAGAGATTCTATTAGTTAATGTAACAGTTGGCACCAGTTATTTTAGGAAAGCTTGTTGTTTGTCACTAATGACAGCCTACTCCATGGAATGTGTAAAGATGTAGGAAAACTGTAAAGTTGAGTTGCGCTCCAAGCGGTGTGGTTACGGCCTACCTGGTACGTGGAAATGCCGGGGAGCAGCCACATATGTAGAAGTAGAGGAAGGGGATTTGCCGTCAGAATAGGTGGATAAGCTGGGGGTACTCCGACCACTTTCGCTTCCTCCAGTTGGGGATGGAGTTGGTTGGGCATTGGATATGAAAAGACACAAGGGAAAGGGTTTGGGAGAAAACAAAGGGTGTTGTGGGGGCAAAAAGACAGCATTATGGTAGGCATATTGATAGCGCTCAAATACAAAACAGTGGTTATTATATTGATGCCGTTGACTCCATAACCCAGCCATCTACTGTATTTCAATGCATTGTACTGGAAAATGTCTTGAAAAAAATCCTGTAGAATTTGGAATGCTACCAGTTTTGCATTGATAATGTTGTGCTACTTTGTCCCTCAGCCCAAATCTCTTTTTCCCCCAGTGACGTCCTGTGTCTCTGCAGAGTATCCTCAATTTGTCCTGGGGTCTTCTGCCAACCTGTCACATGTGGAACACTACCACAGGAAGGCCTCAGCCACCTTGCGTGGCTCCTCTCATTGCCACACAGCAGCACGTTAAAACGTAAAAGCTATGACATAGATTAAGACCAACCCTCCTTCACAGAAGCTTCACTTACACCTCAATTCTAGTTTGTTTTACCCCAAGCCTATGACTAAAGGTGAGGGTTGTAATGAAGACGGGCCAGAAAATTGATACCTTTCCTTTATAGCCAAGCTTTTGTTCACCACCACCACTGTCCGATTTCTTCTGCTGATGCTTCTAAACTGCAGTAATGTCAGTTTTTTTTAACCCCCACGACAGCTCCACTTGAGATGAGTTAGGGTCCGGAAGTGCTGCCCTTCAGATGAAATGAGCAACCTACCTTTTGAGGGTAAGAGACTTGGAGATGCAGATCTGGGCTGCATGGCACTTATGTAAAGATATAAATGGCAGAGGGATTCTAATTGGAGGTTAAGAGACACTGCAATAACAATGATACAAAGAGCTGAACAATGCAGGCGCTTTCAAAAACCATACAGGTGAGGGACATCACGAGAATCCAGCTGCCATGCGAGGTAAAAGCAGGACTGCTTTACAGTACAAACTGCTTTACACTGCATTGAAGACTGCAGAAGTTGTCCCAAAACCCATCTTATTATCATAACTATAGCAAACTATAGGACTGCTGCTTTTTGGAAAGTCCCCGGGTATGTTGCAGCTCTTCTTTTGAATTGTAAAACCTCCCACTTAGCTTTAGAGCTAAATGCTAAAGTTCTTGCAAACACGTTAGCTGAGTGGGCCTGTTAGTGTCTAAAACCTGATGCACCTGGAAGGGATGGATGATCGTGGAGACTTTGTTCTCATCACTTAAAGGTTTACTACAAAATCACTTTCTGAGTAATATTATGATTATTAAGTGTGGGTGCCAAACTAATGCTACTGAAAGTCACCCTATGGGTTATATTACATTTGTCCACTTTTTGTGTGTGTTCGATGTAAGGGTGAGAGTGTAACAAACATTTTGCTGACTTTGTGCATGTGTGTGTGTTGTGCACTATGATCACAACCAGGGTTCATCCCATCGTCTTAGATCACAGGCAGGCTGGGGGATGGAGTCACTAACACCCTTTAGGCCAAAAGTAATAAACACTCTACATCCAGAGTTTCGAGGAAAAAAAAGAGGTTGAGATTGAGATTGTGCATGAGAGAGCGTGCACGCTGATTGAACACACACACTCGTCTCCCCTCAGACAGAGAGGAACCAGCGGCAGCCATCTGGATGCAAGTGGATGAGATCACAGCATACACAGCAGTGCGTTCAATGCTGGTCTGAGTGATCTCCTACACACACACACACACACACACACACACACACACACACACACACACACACACACACACACACACACACACACACACACACCCTCAAATGTCTATGAGTGCAGGTCTAAAAGTAGGGCAGATCCTCCCTAAAACCATCTGGGGTGTTGGAGACTTGGGTGTTTAGGGAGGGGATGCGTTATAATTTATGTGAACAGATTACACATTTGACAAAAAAAAGGTGGAGGCCATTCATTAATCAAAAACGTATAACCCAATCACAAGATTTACAAGACAGTTTTGAGATCATTAACAAGAAATCAAGAAAATAAAAATAAAAGCATGCCTTATTCATCCTCGCAAGGTACTTTCCTAAACTCTTCCTCAATTTACATATTTAAAAACATATTGCTTACGTCTTTCTGTAACTTCTATGGGGGAACCGGATATTATTTAAGCAGGAAAACAAATAGCCCTTTTCACAGGGCGTTAGCAACCATTAGGCCCTAAACAAGTCCAGCGGGGCACTGGCAACCAGACCCCCAAATTACCGCTCGGCCTGCTCTGGCTTTTTTAGTTCCCCCTTCTCTTTTTCATCTTCCCCATCAGAGAACTCCCCTCTCAGCCTCTCTACCCTGTCATGGAAAAACCGGCAAACCCCTGGACCGCATGCTTGGAAGTGGAAGCTCATGCTTTTTCCCTCTCTACCTCCTCCTTTTAATCAGCTAAGGTCCAAGCAAGCATATGACAGAAAAATGTTTTCCTAAGTTCTTACCCTACATAAGAACTTCTTGGTGCTGTAGCACCCAATAATGTCATAATTTCCCGAAAATGTAATCCAATTTGCACTTAATCTGATAGAAAGCAAAAGAAAAAGCCAATAATGTCATAATTTGACCAATAATGATTGTGATTAATGTCCTGACTGATATCGTAATAACATTTTTACCAAAAATATAATACCTTTTAGGCGGGCAACTTGTTTTCGAAACCGATGATGTAATCATTTTGACTTATAATGTAGTGATGTAAAAATAATTGTGTGCAAGTATGCAAAATGAATAAGACTGTTAGTGTTATGTTAGCCTACACTAATATCTGACACAGATGTCATGTTTGGAAATGTAAAGTAAATAAAAATAAAATGTTATTAATTATTTAAAGCTATAGTGCGTAGTTTCTTTGCATGCAGAACGGATATTCATTAATATAAAATAGTTGCGCAGTATAGCTTTAAAAGTAGAATAAAAATGCCTATATAAAAACCCGCCTTTGATTTTATTAAGGTATTACAACATCAGTACAAATGTTATTACAATATGTCAGCACATTTCATTACATTATTGGTCAAGTTATTACATTATTAGGTTTCATTACATTTTCAGGATTTTTTTATACGACTACTGGGTACTACGGACCTCAATGTGTCTTTTTTTGTTTCATTCTGCTTCAGATTCATCATATGAGGAAAAAACACCAAAGGGATAATGTCTTCACATAACAACAAAGAAGTTTTCATTCAGGGAAAACAACAGGGTGGAGTCAAAGGCAGGCAAACAATTAGGTCAACAACTTGAACACACAAGCACAGGAATTAAATCACCGTTAACCTTCCTCCTAACGCCAAATGTACCAGGGCCAAATTAAACCATGCACGACAACAAACACTTCCACAGACACAGGTGAACAGGGCAAGCAGAATGACAACTCGGAGGGGTCCTATCAGTGTACCTTGATGCACTCCCATGAAACCCGACAACACCACCATATTGGACAACAACATCACAAAACCTGCTGACCATTCCACTATGGGAGGGGAGACACAGAGAAGAAAGACTGCTGGTGCTTTTACCGTCAGGAGGAGGTAAACTGAGATGCAGGGATGTCCTAGGTTTAGGGTCAGGTAGGGGGTCCTGTTTGAACCCTGAGGGGTGAGGGAGATCAGGGGATGGGGAGAAGATGAAGCAAAGGGAGGTGGTTGGGTAAGCCTGTCTGCAGAGGTTACAGTGTGCACGGGGAATGTGTACAGTACTGGTTTGTGATGTGGATTTCAGGGAGGTGTGGTATGCTATGAATAGCAATAGCAGTTTAATGGCTACGGCTCAGCAATTAATGAAAACAAATCTTCAGAGATCAGTGGTTACAGGCCCAAATGTGTCGTAAAGCAGGTCAGACATTCTGGTTCACATTATGACTCATCGCTCTATGGTGAACTGAAAGCCCCAGCGGGTGAGTTTCCAACACATGGTTAATTTGGTGCTTAACCACAACCCATGCCAAGTGAGGTCGTATCACAGCACTCCATTCTTTAGGACCGTGATCACACTCAAATACAGACAGGACTGGCACTTTGCTGCTGCGGGGGAAACCTGTTTCGTAGTTTTTTGATCCAAATTCAAAGGGTTGCATGTTTCTGTTCTGGTTGGGGGACACATTGGAAACCCATTTTAGATCCCCCTTTTTGGTAGATTCGGTTTCTATCTGTTTGACAACAGCAATGATTACAGCAAGTCGTCCACTGTCTGTATTGGAACAGGTCTGGGTCTCGGCGTGCTTTGATACCTCTGAAGTAAGGGATGTAGTTGTGCTGCTGCAGCATGGCCAGGGTGGTTGGGTTCAGCTGATAAGACAAGCTTGCACTGCCACCTACTGGCGTGGGCGAGAACTTGCCGAAACCACCACCAACACCACTCCCTTCAGCCCCAGCAGAACAGTGCACTGGGAGGGACGACGAGTCCCTGGCCCAGGTGGAGGGGTACTTAATGGCACCCAGGAGGTTTGGAGGCAAATCAAGAGTACTGGAGTCACAGGCCTGGCTGCTGTGTCTACCCCCAAGGTACGCCTCTGGCCCTGAACGTCCAATCAGATCACAAGAAATATGTTGCGTCAATGGATAACATTTTGAAGGTACTAAGTGTCTTCATAGGTAAGATTTCTTTTGCAATATGGCATTAATACACATCTGTGGTCATTAACAAAAACCTCAACAACACATAATGAAGACTTTAACATTTAGAGACCATTTCCCAATCATGATATTTGGGTTGTGTACAAATGAGAAGCCCAGTATTTATTTAATAAAGCAAGCCCTATCATCATCTGTCCCCGTCTTCTCGTCCGGGCGTCCCCGTCCTCTCGTCTCCTCTCTCTGTGTCTGGTCTGTAGACGGGCGTCCCCGTCCTCTCGTCTCCTCTCTCTGTGTGTGGTCTGTAGACGGGCGTCCCCGTCCTCTCGTCTCCTCTCTCTGTGTCTGGTCTGTAGACGGGCGTCCCCGTCCTCTCGTCTCCTCTCTCTGTGTCTGGTCTGTAGACGGGCATCCCCGTCCTCTCGTCTCCTCTCTCTGTGTCTGGTCTGTAGACGGGCGTCCCCGTCCTCTTGTCTCCTCTCTCTGTGTCTGGTCTGTAGACGGGCGTCCCCGTCCTCTTGTCTACTCTCTCTGTGTCTGGTCTGTAGACGGGCGTCCCCGTCCTCTCGTCTCCTCTTACTGTGTCTGGTCTGTAGACAGGTGTCCCTGTCCTCTCGTCTCCCCTCTCTGTGTCTGGTCTGTAGACGGGCGTCCCCGTCCTCTCGTCTCCTCTCTCTGTGTCTGGTCTGTAGACAGGTGTCCCTGTCCTCTCGTCTCCTCTTACTGTGTCTGGTCTGTAGACAGGTGTCCCTGTCCTCTCGTCTCCCCTCTCTGTGTCTGGTCTGTAGACGGGCGTCCCCGTCCTCTCGTCTCCCCTCTCTGTGTCTGGTCTGTAGACGGGCGTCCCCGTCCTCTCGTCTCCTCTCACTGTGTTTGGTCTGTAGACGGGCGTCCTTGTCCTATCGTCTCCTCTCACTGTGTTTGGTCTGTAGACAGGTGTCACTGTCATCTCGTCTCCTCTCTCTGTGTCGGGAGTTTTTTCTACTGACCGCTGCTGTCCCCTACCGCCACGGCTCTTTTTGTTTTGTTGCGATGTTGAGAAGCGAGACACGGGAACTTTCCTTCTGGAGCATTTAATCAGAGACAAACTGATGGCAGTTAAGCCGCTGACTGGGATCACTCTGAGCAGCATGCATGGAAATCAATTACAATATCATAAATCTCACTTTTCTTCTGATGGCCTGAATTTGCTAAATTTGTCGCTGGTCACTTTTTAGAAATAAAGTTGCGAAATCTAGCGGGAAAATCGGCAAGAGCAACAGAGCTTGCACAGCGGACGTCAGTCGTGGTGATTTACTGTACTATGGGGACATTGAGAGAGTAAATTATTTGGTCATTTTATACACAGAAGTTAAACTTTTTTGGCTTCATTCCCCACTTAGAAACTCTCAGCCGCCGACACTGTATCCAGGCGTGATGACACATCCATGCTGCATTCACTGTCGAGGGAATTAATTCCACTGGACATTTTGACCACAGAGATTCAAATGAGTCAGAAAACAATAATTTTTGGATAAGGGCTCCACTGCTATGAGGGATTCTGGAAAATATTTGTCATAGGCCTACATACATTTGCATTAAGCAAGCATCTCTGTCCAGTCCCATGTTGATAAGAGTAATTCAATACATGCACCCCCCCCCACCCCAAACCCATGGCTATGATCATGGGTAAAGTGATCATTCATAAATTCAGAAATACAAGCTGAAATGTGGAGGATTTCACATTACAGCAGCAACACATGGATAATGCTGTGTGTGATACCTGGCCGGCTGTAATTGGTGGGGGAACGACACGGGGTGTACCGTCCGTAGCCCCCCAGGGAGCTGTTAGAGCTAGGGCTGGAAGGCCTCCTCTGGCGGGGGGACTTCTCTCCATCGCCCTGGACGCACAAACACATCAAGTAAAAAAAAAAGTCAGTGCTTTCAGAACATTACTTCACTCATTCTGTAATCACATTCCTCCTGTTCCATTTGAACTTTTTAAAGTTTATCATTGGACTCTTCCTGCTGCCTCCTCATCTGCATTTGGGTCCGACCCTGCATCTCTGAGTTTTGACAGAATGTACCAAAGAAAGTTAAAGCACGTGACTGTAGCTCTAGCTTTGGATTATCCACATCTTCTTCGCAGTAGCATCAACATATTTGTATCTGTTATTTAGATAAATTCATTCAAACAAGTTACCGCCAGAACACACCTCTGATTAATGAAGGTACAACACTTTTGAACAGACCCTTTTTTTCGCAGCCAAAAGTGGATTTAGACACGCCCTAAATGCACCTGCACCAGGCGCTTCACGCCTTGCGCTTAGTTTAAATAGGACCCAAAAACCTTTAGGCTAAGCTTTACCCGGTCATAGTTCTCTGTGACATTGATCAGGACTAAACTACTTTTAAGGTAAAGTTATTCTCTTGTTTTTTGAATTCACATATTTTATTTCTTTATTTATTTCGGGTGGTTTAGATCCCCAGTGAGACTGAAGGCCCATCCCAATTCCAAGTTCGTACATCACTCAGTGCGTTTCCATAGACAGCATTACCTGGGTTATGGTTTTAGTTAGTTAGTTGAATAATGCCAGTTCTTACCGGATACATGAGCAGGAAGACTGGGAAAAATGACAGGAGTAACTCTAGCTCTGGTACAGTGGGTCTCACTCTAGCTTCTTATTGTGCTTGACAGATGTTAAAATGACACGGCCCAGTAGGAAACAGAACTAAACCTTTAGCTTCTGAAATAAATGTTCACAGCGTCTCCCTTGAGATGGATTTCCTGGGCACGTGCCTGATTATAGCACAGACAAAGAATGTGGGAGAATTGGGATAGGGCTATCGTGCATTATATTACCTCAGTAGGAGTAGGAGAAAGCAGCGGGGGGGTCTGCAAATGAAGAGGGGGAGAAAGCCAATGATTAGGACAAACTCATATGGGAGGTTAAATGAGGTAACCATCCACCATGAGAGACATCATTCAATGTCAGTGAGTCAGCACGCCAACAGTGAGGACATTCCCAATGGACGGATGATGGCAACACACTCAGGACTATGGGACTGGGACTGCACTGCAAAGGAGGGCTGGGTACCCAATTCAATTATTTCAAAGTATAGAGTATAAAAAAATGCCTCGTCATTCATTCCCCAATTTGAATACATATGGAGCAGATCTCATCAGAGTCAGTGAGCCAATAAGCATGAAGCATGCTTCTACCAAGATCTAATAATGTCTGTGATTGGCTAACAATTTTTTAACGATACCCAGCCCTACTGCAAAGAGTGATGAGAGTGATAAATGTCAGAGCGGGAGACGATGATTGAGGGATAGCAAGGCAGAAAATGAAGAAAGAAAACAACTGACAAAAGGAAGTTTACTCAATCAAGTCAGGTTTTCTTCTGTGTAAGATAGGAAAGCAATGAAACATCTTTTGATCAATGAAATGGCTTGGAAAAACACAGCCATTGGCCGGACTCCTTAACCCGACACAGGACCATGTGAGAAGCCGTCATTGGAAACTGTTTGGAAAAGGGCAGGCACTTTGAAAGAATAACTGGCATGTGATTGGATGAACCATCTGTCTATCATTGTTTTGAAGGACCAGTGGTGGCCGTCACATACATCTAAACCACTTGGTCCCAACCGCTGGGGGAGGGGACACAAACCCATGACGAGATGGATGATCTTGTGAGTTTTTGTTCCTATGATTCTCGTAATTTACTTGAAATGCATTATGGACTGGTATGAGATCAATATTGTGATATTAGATCGTAATATGAAATGTCTTAATATGTCTTTTCTTGGTTTTCAAGGCTGCATTACGGTAAAGTTCTGAACTTACCAGACTCTTCTAGCTGTTTTATTTTTTAGTCATTATATCCACACTATTGATGAATATGTATGTAAAATCTAATTGTGAAAATATGTTCTGATGGCTCCAGGTGTCAAACCTACAATATCGTCGCAATATCGGCATTGAGGTGTTTGGTCAATAATATCGTGATATCTAATTTTCTTCATGTTGCCCGGCTCTCATGTACCTAGTTCACTCCCACCACTGGCTTAGAGAGGTGTAAAGCTAGAGAGATGTGAGGCTGGTCTACCTCTCCATAATGCCTTTCCTCAGACGGGTAGCTGACGTATGGAGAGTAGGACAGCATGTCCGGTCTGTCTATGTTATAGATGGCCTTGGTCTTTGGAAGAGCCGCCAGGTCCTTGTAGTCCAGCATCTCCTCTCCTAGTTTGGCCTGGCAGCAGGAAAGAAAACATCATCTATTAATCACGTACTGGTATTAATATGTTAACTACAGATCATTAGTATACAGAACGCTGCTGGACAAAAGATGAACTATGCGTCTTACATAGATGACTCTGCTGGGAGAGCCTGAGGCGCTGGATGCTGGGACTGAGGTGATGCTCTCAGATGAAGTCCGGGTCACCTGATACACACACACACACACACACACACACACATATACACAATTAGGGCCGCCCCCTGAAAGTCAAAGGGCACTATTTTAATCGTGTAAGTGCACGGTGTGAAGTGCCTGACGCATGTGGGTTAAGGGCGTGTAATCCATGATATTTTGACAGCAGAATAAAGGGTCCATGCCAGAGCGTCCTCTCTCATTCCCTTTAAAAGACAGGAGCATTTGTACCTTGGAGCATTGCTATTATGATGGCAGATTTGCTGCTTAATATTTTAAGTTTTAATCTTTTGCTTGTGTGTGTGCTGCTGCACGTCCCTGTGTAAGTGTGTGCGATGTTCACGAGCTTAGGCACATTTTACTAATGCGCTGTTAAAATAACAATGAAATGTTGCGTTATTGACTTTATTGACCCACTCTGACATCTCTCCATTAGTGCATGTACATCAGCATGTGTGTGTAATTCAGGCGAGTAATGTATGTAATAGCAACAGAGTGTAAATTGTAATTTCCCATTGCGGGAGTACATTGCTGTACATTATTATTATCATTTATTAATTTTTTGTTCTGTCAGTCAGTGTGCAGTGTGCTTCTGCGGACATTTAGACCCGTCTGAGATAATGTTATCAGCTTTCTGCTCAGGAGTAATAAATGTACATCTCACAGCAACTTAATATTATATGGTGATGGCTGCTGATGGCGCAGTGGATCTGACACATGGCTTTGTTGTAGGAGACCAGGGTTAGATTCCCACTGTGATACATCAACCAATGTGCCCCTGAGCAAGACACTTAACCCCTAGTTGCTCCAGGGGCATGCAACCTCTGACATATATAGTAATTGTAAGTCACTTTGGACAAAAGTGTCAGCTACATGACATTTATGTAATGTAATATATAGTCTCTGTTTTGATATTGATAATGTTTGCACATTTCTGATGCGTAGCATAGCAAAATTAGAATGAATTAGCTTGGGGAAAAGCTTAGCTTGTTTACTAACTGGCTGTCACCCTGAACGTCCCACCAAAGCCCCTTTATTAAGTAAGGCATTTCAATTAAACATTACTTCATAGTCTATATGAAAAAAAACTTGTAATGTGTTTTCACTAAAACTAAATCTGTTTAATAAAAGAGAGAGGAGGCGGTGGTCTGTGCATCTGGCTGTTCCCATTATTTAGGCCTACATGCCGTAAACCTGTCTAACAAGCCGTGCACCATGCGCAAACTGTCAAATAAAAGAGGCAAACCATTAGTCTAAGATTTGTGTTATATAGCCAAATTGGATTGGGCTGACAAATTTCTGAGTCAGGTACAGCCCTAATCTCCACCCACTGATTGACAACTAAAGTTGCAAAGGTGCGCCATATTGTTTTTTTGCAGCAGACTGGGCTTTTTCAGGAGGGGGGCTTAAAGGATGCTAAAATGAAGCGTTTCAGGAAGCGAGTGAATACAGGTACAGCATATTGAGACACAATAATAATGGTTTTGTTTTTTGAACATTAAAGCATGTAAATATAGAATAATCCCAAAATACAAGTATGAATCTGAAAATGAGCATAATTTCTCTCATTCATGGTCTTTGTGTAAACAGATATTTGATTCTGATTTTCAATTCAAATCTGCCTTGTTCTTTTTCTTAAAGGAACCACATCAAACTCTGTTCAGTGCTGCATGTACAGTATTACTGTAGTTATTAGTTATTGTTTTCTTTATGAATTAATCCCTTGGCTAATTTTGAATTTTTTTGTCTAAAAAAGATTAAAATGCAACACCCATCACAAGTGTCCAGAACCTGTGGTGATGTCTTCAAACTGCCTGGTCCAACCAACCATGTTCCATTTACAATTATATAAAAAGATAGAAAACTGTCTATTCAAAAATGTTAAGTATTCCTTTAAACTATATGCCTAAATATAAACTATTGACATTTTATCTCATTATGTTCAAATGGCACACAAGTATCACACAGTGGTGCTATTAGTGAAGCTGTGGCTGCCATGGCGATCAGCACCAATCACAGTTACTGATAAAGCACACACGTTGAAGACAAAGGGAGCTTACCCAGTCAGAACAAATTAAATATTGGTAGTTTGATCATTATTATCTTGCATGATCATCATATATAGCCTCTGTCAAGTTGTGTGTTACTCTCTTCAGAAAAAGATATCTCGTACAGACTCATCTCTACTTGCTCATGAAAGCATCCCTGTATGTGCACAGAGTGATCATATCGAAACGTTACAGCTTCATCAGTCCCTGACAAATCAACGGTCTTCACAGTGGCTGTCCTGTGTGCGTGGCTGCTGCTCAACATGAAGCAACTACAGTAGTATGGGGTCAACAGTTATGATCAACCCATGCAGCAGATGGGGGTGGGGTTCGGGTGGGTGCAGCGACGTACAGGAGCACCAACCTGTTGCTCAGCGATGTCATTGAGCTGTATCCGGACCTGCTTCTGGGAAGGAGAAGGGTTATGATGAGGAATGAGGATGGGAGATGTAGGAATGGTAGATACTGGATGTGAGGCTGCGGGGCAGCTGATGCAACGCTAAAACAATGGTAATTTGTCCTAAACCGCCCACTGTATTGTGATTGGGTAGTCACATCCTCATGGCGCGTACTGATTTGTCTTGAGGTCAACTTGTCATAGTCACTACATTTACACTTTCAAATTTTTAGCGCAGGTCTTATTATTCTTCCCAATACCAAACAACACGTACCTCTGTATGCAGATGATATACTGTTTCAGACGGATATCTGGATACAACATTAACTTGGGGAAATCTGCATTCCCCCTGAATTTCTCTATGAGACATTTAGCTACCCCATTAAACAGCCCAGTGACTCAGAACCTTACTGATTTGGGACAGGCAGGGCAGCTTTATTTGTATAGCACATTTCAGCAACAAGGCAATTTCAAGTGCTTTACATAAAACATTAAAGAGTCATCAGTTAAAGTGAATATAAAAAGGTGGGAAATAGAATAATGGAGGTCTCTATTCACCCCTCAGTTACAAGCCCTGTGTCAGTTGACCACAACAAGGTGCTTGTGAAGGTAAAGACTGACCTACAAAGTTGGAGCACATCTCACCTTCATGAATGTTTTTGTACAAATCAACTTTTTCAGCTCTATGCTCCCTCTGGCATCACCCATATTCTGCTACCTCCAAATTTATATGGGGTAAAAAGAAACATAGACTCTAACTTTCAGCCCTCCAGAAACCAAAATGTGATGGTGGATTGGGATTTACGACCTTCCAATGATACTATTGGCCATTTGTGTTCTTTTTCCAAATGGTTGGATTCCATGTGTCCTGGTGTTCTATAGAGCAAAACACTGTTAGACTACAAGCTCTAATCTATTCCAACATTTCAACTAAACATTCTAAAACTCAATTTCTGAACTCATTTCTGTTTGCCAATTTACTAATACATTTAGAAAAATTACACCCAATTGGTACTGCCATTCTATAATATTCTATAACTGTGGTCTCCAGTTAGGAGGACGTCCAATATCATTCCCCAGTGGAGTAATAATGGTGTACAACTTCTGGAAGATGTTTTTAGAGAAATTTTCTACTTATTCCAAGACATTCAGAAGCTATTTCATTACCTGGACCTTTTTTGTCTATCCAAAAAGCAATGGTGAGCCACGACATTTGAGATGTTTTAGTACTTATCAGAGAGCTCTAGGACAACATCGGAAAGTAATTCAACTACTTCTTCATTTTTAGCCTTCTATTTAACCAACCCTATCTCCCTATTTACAGCAGTACAATTAAGAAACAACATTGTACATCTATCTTGGTTCCAATGAGGATTTGTGACAAAAGCTTCATGCATCTTATCTTGTCTTGAGAAGTATGCAGTTGTGGCTTGGCAGTCTTTCTACCCACCTTACTCTTCTCCTCCAGCTTGGCTGCTTGTCTGCATGGAGGATGCCAGATGGTAGATCCTGCAGACAGAGACAGAGACAGGAGTTGTCAGACTGGGATTGTTTCCATAACCTTCCAAGAGCAAACTGAAAACTCTCCTCTTTGATAAAGCTTACAGTTAGGGAGTGAGGAGTTACAGCGTTTGTCTTGGCCCAGGTTTGCCTTGGACCAGCTCTTAGTTCTGCTGTTATAGTTTTGGACTGCCGGGGGACTTCCTTTGACACTGAGCTCCTCTCTCCTCTCCCTTTCCATCAGTGTGCATCCATGTCCCAGAAATGCTTGTTACTAACTAAACTAACTCCCCTGAGTCCTTATGTTTTCTTGCCCCAGTTTTCCTTGGATTAGGGTGGCACCTAAATCATGGTTGCAGCTGTTGATGTGGTCCTGCCTGGCGCCCTGTATTTCCCTACAATGCCCTACTTCGTACTGCTATGCCCTGCGGTGCCCTGCTACACCCTGCTACGCCCTGTTATGCCCTGCTACGTCCTGCTATGCTCCGCTATGTTCTGCTACGTCCTGCTATGCCCTGCTACGTCCTGCTATGCCCTGCTACACCCTGCTACGTCCTGCTATGCCCTACTACGTCCTGCTATGCCCTACTATGTTTTGCTATGCCTTGCTATGCCATGAACTATTACAACTACTATTTCTAGTCATAGTTCCATTATCTCCATTGTGAATATAATTGCCATCACACCCCCAACCGGCACCGCCAGACACCGCCAGTCAAGAGCCTGGGTCTGTCCAAAGTTCCTAAAATAAAGTTTTCTTCACCACTCAAGGCGTCCTCGCCACTGCGTACTCTTGAGGGAATTACTGGAATTGTTGGTTCTTTGTAAGTTATAGAATGGGGTCTAGACCTACTCTATCTGAAAGGTGTCTTGAGAAAACTACTGTTATGATTTGAAACTACAGATAAAATTGAATTGAATTGTTTCATCCAACATTGCACATGTGTCCATTCACATTGTTGCTAAGGATCGAAATGGTGATTGGTTGATTGGTCGGTCCAACAATTTGGTCCAGACTAAACTGTCTCAGCAACGCCACAGGACCATCCCACCCAGGTGCAAAATAGAACGGTTCAGACGCTCATTAGTGCCCCCTGCCATCAGACAGTAGAAGACCCATAAACTGTCCCACTCACTGTGGCCAGCCAGCCACAATTACATCACAACCATGGTTGTGGGTGCCACATACTGCTTGCATGTTAAATAGTAATATTTTGCGTGTCAATTCTTTATAGATACAGGGTTACCAAGTATCAATCTTTTATTATATAAATTGCACATCAGAATTCCACATATTGCTACTAGAATAATAAAGAGCAATTGCTTTTTTCCGTCCACTAGATGTTTGAAGTGAGATGAACAAACAGAGAAATTAGAATAGATCTTTTTAAATAAAACAGATGTTGACAAAATTTTCCTTTTTTTGAAAAGTTTAAAAAAGGTGATAAATTGCAATATATCCCAGAATATTGCAATCTATTTAAAATCGCAATAATACCATATGGTGATAATATTGTATCATGGGGCCTCTGGGGATTCCCACTCCTATGAAATACCTACTTATGGTTGATGACTAAATACCCCACAACTAATGACAGCTATACTTTGTGTTTAGGGACAATATGTTGTTATGTATTATTAATTAGTATCATTAATCATCTGCATGGTAACATGGTTAGTGTCAGACAAGAGAAAACTTTGTCAACATCTGTTTTATGTACTGTATATATATATATATATATATAACATTTCTGTTTGTTCATCTCACTTCAAACATCTAGTGGACTGAAAAGTGGTTTGTATTGCTCTTATTAAAAAGTTAAATTCTCATGCGCAATTCATACAATGAAAGATTGATACTTGGCGTCTGTGCATCTATACAGTATTGGTAGGCAAAATATTACTGTTAAATATAAATGGGTCCAGGCCAAGCCCCGAACCTCCTCAAGTCCTAGAACCCACCCGGCTGCTAGCATGGCTGCAGACTCTACACAAAGTATGCTACAACTTGGGTATTTGCTACACTGCAGACATAAAAACTACAGTAGGTATTGTTTGTGTGATACTTTGTACTTCTTTGTTTTTGCCTGCTGTATATTAGCTTTTACTTTTTTAGCAACTTTACAGGGTTCCTGTTGCTAGCTTTATACAACTCTTTTTTTCCTGCAAAAAACAAATGTACATTCTGACATTAGCAAAGAAACATGAACAGGTGAAGAAGCAATCTTGATTCAAATCCAACATCATTTTTTCTACTTTTTTCTAACTGAGTTCAACACTCCAAACTCCATGCATTTCCAAATCTGTTGCAGTTTCATTTTTGAATGGCTAGGCTTTCTGGGAGTTTTTTTTCCCCACTTCATCAATCGTACCCTAGAGTGACAAGTATCAATGTGAGTTTAGATAAATGGAGCCGCCATGGCAAAGCACCAGCTGCTACTCTGTGTTAGTGCTGCAGCAGCAGTAAATACCAACTGTAACCCAGGCCATAAGGAACAAGGTGAGCCACAGTACACTGGGTTCATCCAACTCATGGTAAGTAAGAGGATATAGAGAGTTTAAAGAGTGAAGAGAAGGAGAACAGAGTGAAAAATTAAGTAGGTCACTTCATATGTAGCTCTTCTTTGGCGTCTTATAGACTTTATCACGGTAGACATGTTGACATACTGTGTGTATTCAAAACCATTAATGATTAGGAGAGTGCATGCTGACTCACTGAAATAGCTCACTGGGACACTTGGGACACTCTCTGGGCAGGCAAAGCAGAGAAAGGGGAAGTAAGCTTTCCCCTTATGGCATCATAAGGGGCAATTTTCCAGGTCGGCCCATCTGAGCTTTCAGTTCAATTTTATTTATTGTATGAAATCATAACATCAGTTATCTCAAGACACTTTACTGATAGAGTAGGTCTAGACCACACTCTATAATTTATAAAGTCCCACCAATTCCAGTAATTCCCCCAAGAGAAAGCAGTTTGTGTGACAGCGGCGAGGAAAAACTCCCTTTTAGGGAGAAACCTTGGACAGACCCAAGCTCTTGGTAGGTGGTGTCTGACGGGGCCAGTTTGTGGGGGTGATGAACAGTGGCAATAACAGTTACAAAAGCTTTAATTTTCTCAAAAGCAGAGCAGGATACCCAGGGCTCGGTTTACACCTATCACCATGTCTAGCCACTGGGGGGCCATAGGCAGGCTGGGGGAACTCATATTAAAGTTGAAAAAAACCTCATAATGTGAGATTTTCATGCCATGGGACCTTTAAATTTTACACTTTTTAAGACCACACAGAAACACTGTCATGTGTGTTTGCATTGAATCCTTTGTGGTCAGGCAGATACAGTACATTTTTTCCTGAAGTTTGGAGCTATAGATCTTAAAGATAGATAAACATTTGTAACGTATTGGACTCAAGTCGCAAAAACAGCTTCTTTACCTTGCAGGTACATTTCTTCTCCCTCTGCAAACATCTGCTCACAGCGGGCACAGCGGGCACATGCAGGGTGGTAGTGCTTCTCTCCAGCCTGTTGAGCATTAAACAAGGACAGGATACCGTATCACACAGTGTTGGTTTGGGTGTCTTTTTTTGGGGATTGGAGACATAAAAAAGTTTTCAGGATCAGAATTGAGGCAAAACAGCCCAGATATCATTACTTTTAGTCCCTATGAAAAACAGTGTCCTGCACTTCCCACATTGCAACTCAAGTCCAAACTCAGATAACTCTCATAAGAATCGGTGGGGTGGCTCTTTATACTGTAGCTGAAACAAAACAATAACAGCAGTCGGAAAAGAAAAACAATAGATAAAATGTTAGCAATTACAAAAAACTGTTAAGTTATAAGATACAGGACTCGTATCTCATAACTTTTACATGAATCGAAAAAGAAAGGTTTTTCCTCTCCAACGTCACACTCAATGCTTGCTCTTGAGGGAATTACTAGAACTGCTGGGTCCTTGTAAATTATAGAGTGTGGTCTAGACCTACTTTATCTGTAAAGTGTCTCGAGATATCTCTTGTTATGAATTGATACTATAAATAAAATTTGACTGAATAATTTTGACTTAACGTCAAACGTTTGACATATTATCTAATAATGAAGACTTGTTAGCTTCTATTGAATTGTCTTGAAAAGTCCAAACTGAAATAAACTTGACCGGCTACCTCATATCGTTTTGAGTATGATTATTTTTAGATTTCACATTCCAAACTTTGTATCTCATGTTTCTTTCTTTTCCTGGCAGAAATCATCTTCCATAGATTAGGGATCCATATATTCTACACAACCATTCACTCACCTACAGTCTGCCTATCTGCCTCAATTGTTTAAGAGACATGGCAATATTGAATATAACATATTACCTCAACATGTGGACTGAAGTACAGTACTGGAGTAAATGTACTTTTTTTTTTACAATCCACCGCTGCAAATGACAACAAAGAAAAGGGTGTGTTTTATTAATTAGCCACAAGGTGGCAGACTTGTGTTGAGAAAGGAGCACTGCAGTCCCAGAGAAAGGTACAGTCAGAGTAACATGAGCGTTAAAGCATTCCAATCAACTTAACTTTAGACTTATTCCTTTGCAAAGGAAAATAAAATCCAAGGTACATATGCTAACCGTAGTTTAGCATCTTTAGTATTAATTGTGAAATTGTCACATTATTTTACACATCAACTCAAACTGAAAAGCTTACGACACATTTCCCAATAACCCCAAACAGTGAGTAGGCAGAGGCAGACCATTTATCTTGACTAGCGTGTTTTGAATTGACTTTATATTTCATGGCTTGACATTTAGAAGCTAATGGAGGAGATATGTTATACAGAGCTCGAGTAAGAACCCACAAGCCAGAGCGAGCGCAGGGAGGGGCCGTGGTGAGGATGCATGTGTCTGTAGTATTGCTTTGCAGTTATCATGTGAATTGTTTCAGGGCCAGTGGGGAAGAGGTCTTCAGGTGACCCTCTAAAGACCCAACCCATTGGGAACGTTTTGGGGTCATATTATCCTTGGGTTTCTCTGGATCGATTGTTTTGGAAAAGTTATTTATTGTCTGCATATCAGGGTTTGTTAGGTCTTCCATGGGTTCATAACAGCTTGGGTCCAGCACTTTGGACCCATGAGGACCTCTTCATTAGAGCTTAGGCAGTTTCTGGGCACCTTAGTAGTAGTTATTGCATTTCTTGAATACATTTTTCCAATCTGGTTTAGGGATTGAACTAAAACGTATTTAGGCCAAATCCCGATATTCTCCCCAAAACCACCTCCTTTTTAACAAGTGATGCAGTCTGTTTGGTAATCCAAATATTATTTCACTTGTGTAGTGGTGATTTTCTGAATACAAGTGCCTCATAATGTCTTGTATTGAGTCATTTGAAGTAGAATTATCTCACTCTGTTGTCAGATTTCCTTGTCAAAAACACGTATGATTTACTGACTCAATAATAAACTAAACGACTCAAGATGCATAGTTTTTGTGTTTTCTTCTTCAAACAGTCATCTGATGCCTGCTGATCCTTGCCTCCCCAAAGGCATCCCATCTTGGTTCAACAGCGGCCTGATTACGCACCATCCCCTCTGAGGTCCCTCCATTTCGGTGCGTCATTTCAATAGAATCATACCAGAAAACAGGATGCCGACACCCTATTTCTTGGAAACACCCTGCAGAATGCTAATTGCTCAAGGCTCCAGACCAAATGGCCAGCAGAAAGAGAGATTAAGCAACCAGAGACATATAGATCTGACCAATGAGCAGGGAGACTCCAGGTCCAGGTATTATTGGGAGAAAAACAAAGGTCAGGTGCTTGGAAACTGGCAGCATGGTGTGGCCGCCTTGCCAAAAGCTCATATTTTGAATACAATAACAAAGACCTAGAGAAAAGAGGAAGTTGACTTTGAAACGTTGAGGCCCAGAGATAAAAGGCCTGGAACTGGATTGAAATTCAAACATGTAAAGCATGAGAGGGCCGGAAAAGAGATTGCCCCGCAATCAAATCCTCCTTTTGTCAGAATCCAAGGCTGCATGAGGGGAAAATGATTGTACTCAATGTCCTGTGGGACTGATAAGTCAAGAAGGAGGAGGGGTTGAGGATGGTTTGTAGGGGGGGCGAACTTGAAAGCTGGCCATTGGTAGTTTTACTGAGGAATGGCAGCCCTGGCTGAGCAGCTGTAGCCGGCTGAGGTTTGTATCTGGGACTCCTGAGTTTTGGGGTCCTGAGTGAAGCAGCTGTGGTAAAGTGTTGGGAGAGATCATGACAGCCAAGTGGAGAAAGGGGAGGTGAGGTTGCATTTCTGCCTCTTTATTTACCCAATTCCATACAAACGTCTGCTTTATCTATCTAATGTCCTGTCCAATTTCAGGAACAGGGATCCATTCAGAAGATTGGAATGGATTTTGGTGCATCGGGCATGGCTACAGCCCAAACACTCAGAGGAAATCAGTGATGCTCTTCATGGCCCAGGTCAGTGTCATCAAGTCACGCATCAACGCCTGTTTGACCAATTTAAATGTCTTGCATTCTGAAAATGATAAGTAACAGAAGTAGTTTTGTGAAGAATGAATAATGAGAGCTTGAAAGATCTGGCTAATCACTGAACTAAAAAAGCTAGAAAACTGAAGTTACAAGCAGCTAGCAACAGACATGCCCACAAAAAGGGCCTCTGCAAAGCCCCTGAGGCCTTCTGAAGCCCTTTCTCCCCATCAGGGGGATGAGTTTACCACTTCCAGCTTGTTTGGAACAAACACAAGAATTAAGTAGAGAGACAAAGTCAACAGATCTTCCTCCACATGATCAGCTTTGCAGAGCGAAGACACTAAGGGCCCTAGGGCAAGATGTCTTTGATATTATAAGAGCATCCAGCAGCCACGTCGTTTAACCCTCATGTTAACCCTCCTTGGGTCAAACTGACCCATGATCCTATATTAATGTTCATTTTAATTCCCCAAAATAACATGATTGATTCCACACAATGCTCTTTGGCAAGTACAAATCTTTAATTATCTTGCCATTGACCAACAAAAAACGGGTCTAAAGTCAATAACGCAGCGTTATTTTACCAGCACATTCATAAAATGGGCTCTAGGCTCGTGCACAGTGTGCGCACACTATGCTTGTTACACACACACACACACACACACACACACACACACACACACACACACACACACACACAGGGACACAGGGACACACAGCAACACACACATGCAGAAGATTACAAATACAAATATGATTGTGCAAAACCTCCATCATAATAGCAATGCACCAAGGTCCAAACGCGCCTGGCTGTTAAAGGGAATGGGAGAGGCCCTCTGATTGGTTGGTTGCATGTCCCAGAACACACCTATGATTAACCCTCGTGTTGTCTTCCCGCAGACCTGGAAATTTTAGTTTTTCTGAGTCAAAATTTAACATGAAAAACCTTTTATCAAGGTTATGGTTGTCTTTTTCAACCCTTTTGTGTCTTTCCCACAATTGATTTTGTCACTTTTTCAATGGTTGTCGACTTTTACTGAGCCTTTTGAAATTTTCGTGGGCTTTCCCCCAAATTTTTGACATTTTTGTTACTTTTTGGACATCTTTTTCAAATCTTTGTCACTTTTCTAACACTTTTTTTGAAGTTCTTTTTCCAATTGTTTTGTCTCCAAATGCTATAAAATTGACAAAAAACATTCAATAAACATAGTGAACTGATTATTTATTTAACTTGTGAGGAGCGTTGTTGGCAACCATCCACGTTACTTTTTTGGAAAATTTGTTTGAAAGAAACCCAAATTACTGATATAGAAACTTTTTGGAAAGGGGTCAAATTTGACCCGAAGACAACAGGAGGGTTAAAGAAGACACTAAGTACAAGCTTTATGAACAATGCGCCCGGCACACAGACCCTTTTTCTTGGGTCTTATATCTTATGGATTTATTGGCTTTTTCTGCCTCAAAGTCCAATAAGTTTCTTTGACCTCATTTGTCAATCATTTGACCTATCAATGTGCACACAATGAGACACAGTTGACTCTGTAACCTATAACGGGACCACTGATTGATGACGTTCCCAATCTTTGTTCATAGTTGGGTTTTTACTTAACTCATTCTCGAAAGGACAATCATTTCCAGAGAATTGTTTTGCGGAAATACAGTCTTTGCTTGGCTTGTTGTTTAAAGTTCCCGGCACTCATTGCTGACGTAAACCCTGTAAAGTTGTGCTCCACCTCCACAGAGGGCCTGACAGTACCTTCCAGTACCCGCTCACACTACATGACCGAGGGGTGATTCCTGGGAAGAGCAAAAACATAAACGGCACCTCCAGTTATTGACACCATACATCCTCACAAAGCACACTCTTTGATCCCAACCAAATGTCATGACATTTTGAACGCTCCGTATCTAAAGTGCAGCCAAGCACAGGCAGAGTGGATGGAAATGGCTTCCATACTCACACACACAGGCATTTGACTCAACAAAAGATTAATTTACTCTGAATCTCTCAGAGGAATTACACTGTAGAAAATTTGATTTCATGTTTTTATTAGGTTGCATGTAGTGTCGTCTTTATTAACATACAATATTAACTTGGAACATTCCTTTCCATTTGAGAAGAGAAGGCAGATAAAAGTTGCCTGGAGCTGTCTGCCACACACACACACACACACACATTTCTATTCTGCAAGACGGTCTTGGGCTCCATTAAATTAAAGGGCCAAATAATTAAGAACACACATGATGGACTGACACAATACTGTAGGAAATGGAAGTGGATGATGTCATTTACACACACACGCACACACGCACACACACACACACACACACACACACACACACACACACACACACACACACACACACACACACACAAATGCTCTCATCTAATTTTTTTTTTGTTCCCAGACCTGAGAACCTGAGAAGTGTTTATGAAAGGAGAGAAAGGGAGAGACCGCCATGTGATGAAAGAAAAGAGAGAAAGTGTTGTTTGACCCTATAATGCTTCTCTGTGGCTGCGAGGTCACAGCCAGGTCTTCCAAGACCCCCTGTCTAAAAGCTTTCTCTTCCTCCTCCTCCTCCCTCTCTCCGTCCAAGGAGAGTATCCCATGTCCCATCCCTCCATCACTGCACAACAACAGACTGCTTCACTAACACCACATTCCCCTGCATTCCCCTCTCAAATGGACTCTCTCGTCCAATCGTGTTAATGTTCTGCTGACTTCTTAACCACTCAACTTGCAGGCTCGGATGCATGGACATATCTGACTGGCTTTACATTCATTTCACATTACGTTGAAGTGATCGTGGATTACTTCAATCGCTGTCTATCGTTCTAACCTCTGGTGGATTTCTGAGGACTATGGTTACCTGGTCCTCAGATCTCTGCAGGGTAAATCCAGACAGCTAGCTAGACTATCTGTCCAATCGGAGTTTACCGTTGACGACTAAAACTACTTCTGACTATTTAGCAGCGGCTCCGTGACTGCGTCCGACGCTTAGCCCCGCCCAAGATGATTCTGATTGATATGAAGAAATGCCAATAAACCAGAGTATGTTTTCTCCCACCTTAGAATGCTAGGTACACAGTACCTGGTAATGCAAGACTATTTGAATAGTTAATATTAATAAACAAGTGGTTACATCAAAAGTCTCCATTGAAAAGCATAATTAGCAATATTTGGAACTCAGCTCACTGAAAGTCATCATTCCTACCGGACCACAACGTGGACACAAGTTCTGAGTTTCCAACAAAGTAAGAGCGCCATAGCAACCGTAATACAGGACTTGATATCGTGTTAGATGTATTGGACCATAATTGCACTTACTGCGACAGGATTTGTGACAATGTTTGGCTCAGTGCACACTCCATCTACCACTGCAGCTCGGGTTAACATATTCATTTTAATGGTTTTGACAACACATCCCCATAACTCAAGTCAAGATTGTGCTATAGCCAATAGCCAAGACTGACAGACTGACACACAGCCGGCTGCAGAGGGACGAGTGCAGAGCTCACCACGGGTGTTGGCCTCTCCAAGCTGCCCTGTGCACTGCTCCTTCTCATACTCACAGGGACAATAATGCTGAAAACTGGTCTCAAATCAGTGCATTCAGTAGCTATTCCAGAAGCATTACTCATGTATCTGCATTAGCAGTGCATAAGATCTGATGAAAGTTTAATGATGGCTGTGGGGAAATGGGGTCACCGCTGGAATCTGTTGACTGGAAATATGAGAATGAGAAGTATGCGCAATGTAAAATAAATAAATTATGGAAATGAATTACACAAAACACAGAAAGAACAGCATGGTGAGCAATGCCATATAAAGGGGCACACCAATTATTTAGTTTTGCACTCGCATACAGTTAGGGGACTCACAAGAGACAATGCAGAAAGAAAGAAAGAGAAAGATGATATATCCTGACTTTTAGACCTTTATATGGGTAAAGCTCCAAAATAGCTGGATCCTACACTTCTCTTTGTGTCTTTCTCTTCTTTAGACCACCCCTGCCTGGTACACGCCCATGTCTTTTCAACCTAATGTGCTTAGTTAGTAAGACAGGCTGGCTGTTATACATTTGTAGTCTCTCCAACTCCTCTGCTCACATTGTTGTATCTCTACAATACACAACTTTGTTCAATCATTTCCTATTTTTTTAACCATGCTTTTATTATTATTTTTATTCAATTAAATTTTATTTATAGTATCTTGAAACACTTTACAGATAGAGTAAGAGTCCCAACAATTCTAGTAATTCCTCCAAGAGCAAGCATGGTGCGACAGTGAGACCATGCACAAGAAAGATAAGACAATACAGATCCATTAATTTAGGTACAGTGCCTTGATTTCTGTTTTCTTATTTGAAAATGAATCCTATTCCACCCACACCACCTACATATTGCCATTACCAACAAAATAAAAGGAGGATGAGGTTGAGAGAGGGAGCAATTCCCACTTTCTGCAAAGCTCACATCAGGTATCAGCCAACACACCTGGGTGTATTGGGCAGAGCTGTTAGGGCCTTATAATATCTGGGGGGAGAGTGTTAAGCCTCTGAAAGTACAACAACAATGAATCCTAGAGAAATACTTTTTCTTTTCTAATTTCAGGAATAGTATCAGGTCGTTAAACCAGACTGACGCATACGGTGCATTAGGAGATTTCCACTCAAGCACTGTTCTTCTACGAGCCAATAGGGAGGCAAACGCGTTTCTCTTATTAGTGTTCATTAAGACCTCACTTACTAATACACCAACAATGGCTTCTGAATTTCTGCATTCAGCCTCACATCAGTGTCAAATGCTTCCTTTAAAGTTTTGCAAACCGTTGACCAAAAGTCTCTAAACTTAGGTCCAAAACATACAAGCCCTGTCGGCTGAAGTAGAATGACAGCGGTCACACCTGTCATCAATGTCTGGGTATACTTTGGACAGTTTTGATTTTCGGTGAAAGACTTTAAACTGTATCAAGTTAATGTGCCATTAACTCTACTCTGAGCACGGTCCCAGGTTGAGTCAGATATTTTCATCCCAAATTCTGATTTTATTTAATGACACCTTTTGAAAAGAAAAGATTGTGTTGGATATACTTGAAACCTGGCCTTCACAGCGTACAGGAGTTTGTAAGATATTGTCCTACACTGAATTTACTGGTAAGGCTGGAAAGGTTGAGCTCCATGTTTGGCTAACGTGACGGACCTGAAAATATCTAAATAAATCTGACTGTTGTAGTTTACATTTTTTAATAAGATCACTAAAGCTGCCAAAAAGACCATCTATATAAGTCACTACATCTAATAAGACCAACTTTGTGCCACTTTGTGAAGGTATGATCCAATCGGGCTGCAGGAAAGAGGTGGTCATTGGGCATAAGGCTACACACAGAGAAAGTTAAGAAGTTTGAAGTGTTGCCTAAATTCTTCCAAATGTCACGAAGGGGAACGAAAAAAGCCCACGAGAGGAGCACGTGGAAACCCAAGAGGGGGCATGAGGAAGCCCACGGTGGGGGCCGCATGAGGGGGTGCGAAAAAGCCCACTAGGGGACGCGAAAAAGCCCAGAAAAGTACAATGTACTACAAGGTTTGAAGTATACTGTGATGGTGAAAAGTGTGCTGACTTTTTTGATATCTGTGTGGTTTGGCAACTCCACTGCTCAGCAGATTAGCAGCTGGACAAAATTTTACGCACTGCCTCAAGGATCACTAACTGTAAACTCACCAATTTCAGAAATCTATTTAATCTGCATTCAGTGGAAGGGACTGAAAATCTACCAAGACCCCACATACCCTCCTAACCCTCTACAAGAGAAAGTCCCATCAGGGCAAAGACTAAAATCTATTAAATCTAAAACAGCCGCTTTCTTAACAGCACCTAACAATCCAGCTACTCAACGGATACTCAACACTACAACAGTACCTCACGGATGAAATGCACTTCATGACTCTTGGACTGCACTGACTTGTAGGGTCCCATTTTAATGATCTAAGCGCACGATGTGAAGCCCGTGATGCGTTTATGGCGTCTACAAATCCATTTTTGCTAGTTTGACGGCGGGAAAAAGGGTCTGTGCACCAGTTGCGTGGTTCAAAAGGTCTGTACTTAGTGTCTTCATTAATCATTGGTGTGTTCTGGGCGTGTTTCTTATTGCATAGCTGATAGATGTGCATATTATTTAATATTACTTGTACAGCCACGTGTTGATATTCAGGTTGTCTTAGGGCAATTTGCTAGCTTAGCTAAATTGCACATTGCCCCAAATTCCTAGCAACATAGTTGCATGGCAATAAAGTACTGAATTGTGAATCATACCTCACACGTTAATCCATCTAGACTGTTGCCTACGCCAAGGAGGTCATATTTGTAGTTCAGTTTGCCTGAAACATGATGGAAGGGTGTAGCACAGGCCGAGGAAGAACCCATTCAATGAAGCAAATCTGAATCAGATGCACTTTTTAACTTTTGTTAACATTATGAGACAAGGCATGTGGCCTTGGCGAGGGTCTACAACTGTCTGAGAGCCTTCTAGTTGATAAAGCGTTTAAGGGACAAGGTAAAGGTCAATCATATGCTCCATGCACACAGCTACGGCACAGTGTTTCTTCTACATGTAACCAGTGCTGTAATGTTACCTCCAGGACTTTTCCAGTGATGTACTTCTTGCAGCTCTCACACTGGATGCCGAACATGGCGTGGTAGTCCATCTCACAGTAAGGGATCCCATCCCTAGCAGAACAAAACAACACAGGACAGGGCAGCAGGTCAGCGAGAGCACAGAGCAGCAGGTACACTTCACAGAGCCTCAGAATCCACGCTGACAGTACCCTGTCTGAGCCCACAGAACCCTGTCGGAGCCCACAGCACCCTGTCTGAGCTAACAGCACCCTGTCTGAGCCCACAGCACCCTGTCGGAGCCCACAGCACCCTGTCTGAGCCCACAGCACCCTGTCTGAGCTAACAGCACCCTGTCTGAGCTAACTTCGTAACTGCTTTACATAATTGTATTTTCTTTCGCATCTCTATTACCTAATATATTTATCATATGTTTTTTTTAACAATTCTAAATGTTTTCTTGCCTTTATATATTGTTTTATGATTGTACTTTCTGTGTTGTTGTTCTGTATCTGTCTTTGTAATGTGATTCGATGACAATGAAAATGAGGGAAAATACATGTTGAATGAATGAGTAAAGCAGCCATACTGACTTACTTGCTGATGTACTCGGCGTTGAGCACCTTGTTGCAGACTTTACATTTGAAGCAGCCCAGGTGCCAGTGCTTGTCCAGCGCTACAAGAGACTGTTCATTCTTAAACTCCTTCCCACAGCCGCAGCAGTCTGCACACAGACGACAAGTTAGTTCAGATGGGATGAAAAGTGGCACTATTGTTGACTTCCTCTGCGTGGAAGAGTTCTCTCTACAGTACCTTTTCCTTTCATTAAACAAAATGATGAAATCAACATTGGACATTTTGGTGGAATGCCTTAACACAATTTAAGAGAGTGCCAATTTAATGGATGGAACAGAACATTATGATAACAAGCAGCGTTTGCAGGGTACAAAAGTTTCCTCTGAGCCTGATTGTTGCTTCGAGACAGTCACAGAAAGACAGAGACACAAACAAAGTACTGACTGTGGACAGCCTGTATGGGTGCTGGGCTGTTGGCAGGGAGAGGCTGGGTACATTTTTGGCAGATACACTCCTTCCCATTAAATGTCACCCGGTCGCCGGCAGGGAAAGGTTGTCTACAAACAGAAAACAGATAGAACATCAGAGGAGGGCTTTGACTGATACAGATTGTGCATTTAGACATTATCGGACACAAGTGATTTTTGAAATGCTGCCGCAGCTGAATTACTTCTCTGAGCTGACATATAAAGTAAAAACAATAACAGTATTCTGATGATGAGATTAAGGTGTATGTATTGTATTTGTATTTCATTTTAATTGATTAGTTCTGTATTTATTAGTTTGTGTTTGAGATATTGAGTTTCTGAGAATAAGCCTTAAATTACCCATTGTGTGTAAGTTGTTAACACTAACCCTAAAACGGTCTCCTCACCAGAGTTATATTACATTTATTTTGGATTTGGTAAACAGTGTGATGGCATGTTGGTATCTTGATAGTCCAAATGATTTTTCTTAGCTCAAACAAAAAGCATTTCTGTGATAATACAGATTAGTAAATAACAGCTGCATAAAAGTGGATATGTGTATGGTGTGGAACATGTGCACCAGGCCCTTTATATGACTGGTAAAATGATGTGGCCCAAGAACTGAACTACGAGGGGAACGCTTGGTCACATTTGGAGAACCGCTTCAGCTGCACCTATTGTGTTCTGCTCAATAAAGAGTGCTCTTCTTCAGTGTTTTTCTGTTTTCTGTTTCAACATGACGAAAAACTACATACAAAACTAGGTCAATAAAGAATTGGTTTCCCCAGTTTTGTGTGGAAGGACGTGCATGGGCTGCACGGAGCCCTGCCCTCAACCCCATCCAGCACGCCTGGGATTATTATCAGTATTAGACCTCACTATGCTTTTGTGGCTAAATAGGAGCAGCTTGGTTCCAACATCTGGAGGAAAGGCTTTTCAGAAGAGTGGAGTGTGTTCAGGGTTTCTCCCTAGAAAAGTTTTAAAGATGATATTGTATATAATTAAACACCAAATTGCATAGAAACTAAAGAAACACTGTCACACGAGTACAATGTTAAATCAATCTGAAATAGACTTACCACAGAGCAGGACCATGGCACAGTTGCTTCATTCAAGATCCATATCATATTTGTTTGTTATAATTCTATCATTTCTTGAAACTGAGCTCAGTTAGATGGATTGTTTATGTGATATATCAGTGTATCCATATTGATGAATATGTGACCTGACCCCTTATGATGGTGGACTACAGGCAAAGTGTGCAAGAGTGCATGCAGACAGACTGTGAGAGTGAAAAATAGAGCTGGATGACTCTGAATGAATGAATTGTTAATGATCAATAACCTGGCCATCACACACACACACACACACACACACACACACACACACACACACACACACACACACACACACACACAGTATTTGCCCTATTTCTACATTCTGCAGAATAAGCCTGTGTGTTTTGCCACCACAAAAGCAATATTTGTTAGAAGAGAAGTTTGATGATCACATTACAAACCTCAAATGCCACATTGGAACATTCTGAAAGAAGGTTCAGGTTGGGGGTCACAGAGGGATGATAGGATGCACACACACACACACACACACACACACACACACACACACACACACACACACACACACACACAGAACCCTCTAGTTCAAAAGGCTCTTAACACTAGCTGTGGGAATGGGTTAAGTGGCCAACTGAATGCAACATCACAAATCTGAGAAAGTCATGTTTTCCAGCTTGGTCCAAAGATGTGCTGTACCAAACTTGGTGATATTTGCTCAAACGTGTAATATAATGAAAAAACAAATAAATTGGAATAAAATACCCCCAGACTCCAGAAAAAAATAGTTTTTGAGACTTATGGCTCAAAAGTTACAGGCCAAAACATAAAGTTTGTTAGCGCCTCACCAGATTACACCAAATTCAACACAAAGCAAGTCATTGGGACTCCAGCAGCACACACACACACACACACACACACACACACACACACACACACACACACACACACACACACACACACACACACAGTACATAAACTGTATACATACGGTATACATTTTTACGTAGTTGTAGATGATGATGTGAAGATGTTTTTGTATTTCAGTTTTGAAGGTTTAGTCATGGGGAAGAGCGAGCAGGGGTCAGCCAACCAGCTGATGAGAAGTTTAACGTTACAATTAAACTATTTCAATTCTGAGACACAATCGGTCTGTCTCTATGGTACGTCACATATAGTGTGGCATTTTTATGTGTTCAAGACCTTGTATTGCTGTAATGGTTTAAGACATGCAGGCCTGTAAGGACCTAAAGAATCCCTGGAACCTGGAAAAAAAGGGCTCTGACCAACAAAAAGTACCATATGTGGTTTAGAATTTTAATACTTGAATAAAAATATTTTTCTACATTTCATTTCAGTTGTTTTTTAATGTAAATTTGGATGAAAGCTAAACAGGTTGAAGTAGAGATGGGGATGTTTAATGCTTTCTTTCTTCCCCTGCTGGCAACTCACTGTGTGAAGTGAGCACTCTTCAATGAAACAGTTACATGATACGTGAAGTACATGTGCTTTGGACCCTGCTTCCCACATCCGTTTCTTACTTGCAGGAGGCGCAGACGAAGCAGCGGGGGTGGTAGGTCTTCCCCAGGGCCGACACGACCTCCCCCTCTATGAAGTCCTGGCAGCTGAAGCAGCGAGTCCCGTACAGCCGCTGGTAGTCCAGAGTACAGATGTATTCACCCTGCCGCACGAAGAAACCTCCCTGGGCCAGTTCAGCTCCACATACTGCCATGAGGGAGGGAGGGAGGCAGGGAGGGAGGGAAGGGTATAGGAAGGAGAGAGGGAAAACGGAAGGATGCACGGAAGAAGGAAAGAAGAAGACAGGTTAGGTAAAATGTATAACTGAACACATTTTCTTTTTAGGCAGTTAAAGGTAAGGTAGGTAAAAATGAAAAGTTTCTTGTATCTCATGGTGTTATGTCTCTAGTGTTTTTGCTCCGTGTGTTCTGAGTGACAGTGTGTGTTATCTCAGTGAGGATTGTTTGTGTTGCTGTGAAGGAGTTCTGCAGGAGATGGGAACTGTGTAGGTCAGGTGACTGTTGGTAATGCAGACAGTAGTTAGAGTTTTGCACATGTGGCTCCAGTTGTGCCCCGTCTTTAAAAAAAATGTTGGTCTCTATCAGAGATGGGTAGTAACGAGTTGAGTAAGTTTTTGAAAACATTATACTTCTAGGAGTAGTTTTAAATCACTATACTTTTTACTTTTACTTGAGTAGATTTGTGAAGAAACTGTCTTCCTCCGCTAAATTAGGCTACAATGAGCTCCTTACTCCCCACCTCCCCTGTGTAAGCCTCATTTTAATATTTTATTTTGACTGAGAGAGAGACTTCCTCTAAAGGATGTGTGTGTGTGTGTGTGTGTGTGTGTGTGTGTGTGTGTGTGTGTGTGTGTGTGTGTGTGTAAAGACTGCACTGGGTCTAGTCTGGCACTAACAATACATGACAGGTACTCCAAATAATGTGTGTGTGTGTGTGTGTGTGTGTGTGTGTTTGTGTGTGTCCTCTCATGAACACCCAATGATAACACACAGTAACCATGGCAAATGCATGACATCACAAAGCAGCCACACCCTCAGGGGAAATCTAGCTCTATTTTTCTTTTCCCAAAAACATAACCACTCCTTTCTTTTCTCTCCATTCTTTCTTTCTGGAAAAACGACAGCAGAGATACATGAGAGACACACACACACACACATATGCACACGCACACGCACACACACATACACACACACAGCCCCTCCTTGGAATAATAAGAGTTTTTTTTACACTTCTATAGTCTTAGTTATGTCAGAGAACAACATAAGAAAAATGTATAAGAAAGACAGACATATTTGCAGATTCTTAGAATTATAGATTAAAAAGTAATCTATTAACTAGTATCATTTAAAAATAAAACATTTTATATGATAATTTAAATGAATAAAACTGAATTACATCTGCCTTGCCCTGCCCTGCTACTTTTATCCCCTTGTAAAAACTTCAACCGACATGTTGCACAACCTTTGTCCAGTATCATTTCACTTTTATTATTAAGTCCTCAAAGGGGTTACGGCGCTCTAATAAAACAACCACAACAATACGAGCAGGAATGTTTTTCTCAGGAAGTGGACAACGTAGTTTCCAGCGGCTGCTACCGGCTCACTTCCATCCGGTTCACATGTCTGGCAACCCGTGTAGAATGAGATAATGCTCTGGGCCGATGGAGAGAACACCAGCACAGTGGAAAGATGGATGGATGGATACAAAAAAGGAGACACTCTGCCATTGTTTGGTCTAACATTAAAAAAAGGAAAGACTAAATTCAGGAAACACACATTATTAACAAGGACCAATTTGAGTGTAGTTCTTTCGAAAACCTTTCTAGAACTCTCTCTACAATGATAGCAAGTCAAATACCCACGAAAAAGCGTAATTAATAGGGTGTAGTTGGGTGTAAGTGTAATTAACAGGGTTGGGTATCGTTCGTTTTTTTTCCAATAATCCTTTTATAATGGTCCTAATGGGTGTCTGAACCGAAATATATATATGTATAATGTATTAAATATAAAATAAAAAAAAGAGCACAAAACGACAGCTGGCGACATTAAAGAAGGGCTTGTTTATTGCTGGCCATATGGTCGAAATTAATTGATTAATAATGTAATAACAATAACTTATAACAATGACTTATTTCACCAGTAAATTGCTAGTAAACGACAAAAACAAGCACAAGATGAAATTAGAAAAGGGTATTTCACAATAACTTAAAATGCACCACAATATTTCAAAATAGGTATACAATATTTCGAGGTCAGTCCCATTCCAACATCACATTATCCACGCACTCTAGATAGGGCTGCCAGATTTTAATAAAGGTGTTGTATCCCTTTCTAAGGTTATATGTTATTTTTTCTAAAAGGCATGCAGTTGTTCATTTCTCTATTACCATTTAGTTATGGATAGAGGGGAATCAGACTTCCATGTGACCGCAATACACTCTCTGGCCACTGAGAGGGCTAGTTCCAAAAAATGTATTTGAAATGTGTTAAGTGGTTTACCAATTTTCATCAAGTTCCCCGGCAAGCAAAATTCTGGGTCAATCCAGCTAGACTTAGACTTCTCTTTATTAATCCTTTTGGGATGACTCGCGCAAGGAAATTGAAATTTCCAGCATCCGTTTTAGCAAGAAAATACAGTAAAAAAGACAGTATAGAGATAAAAGATGGCCACTAGCTAACGGTAACGTAGCGTCCCGTGCAGCAATGGAACAGAAATGTTTGTTGTTATTCAGTCTAGTTACCACCGTTTACGTCAGAACCGGTACCCTATTGGCACCGCGTTTCAGTACCCAACCCTAGTAAATAAACCTTGGCCGATATAGCAGAGCCATACTCTGAAGATTTGGGACTTGGATTTGAGTCAAACTCAAAGAAATGGACTTTAGACTTGACTTGGATTTCTGTGAGACTTGATTTACTTTGATTTCCTGACCTGCAGGGCGGGCAAGGGGGTAGAAATAAAAGCAGCATCAAGCGTTGACTCAGTAAAACTCCACAACAATACATAATAAATACTGTATGATGAAAGACTTGAGAGAAACGTGGTTAAAACAATTTGAAACTTTACTTGAGACTCACTCCAACAGACTTGAAACTGGATTTGGACTTTCCCTTGAGACTTGAATGACTTGAGACTTGACTTAGACTTGGCTCGGAGAGTTGAGACTTGACTTGAGACTTGCTCTGACAGACCTTAGACTTGACTCTCAGATTATATGAAACTAATCTAGACTTGTTATTTAGACTTGTTTTGAAAGACATGAATTGTTGTCAGACTTGCTCTGATAGAATAGAGACTTTAGACTTGCTTGAAAGACTTGATGATACATTTCTGATTGTCTTGAATGTGTTCTACCCTCCTCAGATCTCTGTAGGGTAAATCCAGACAGCGAGCTAGACTATCTGTCCAATCCGAGGACTATGGTTACCTGGTCCTCAGATCTCTGCAGGGTAAATCCAGACAGCTAACTAGACTATCTGTCCAATCTGAGTTTTCTGTTGACGACTAAAACTACTTCTAAAGTAAAGGCTTTTTAGCAGAGGCACTGTGGCTTAGCACCGCCCAAGACAATTGTGATTGGTTTAAAGAAATGCCATTAAACCAGATCACGTTTTTACTGTTTTTATCCCATCCAGGAATGTGTGGACTAGCCAGACCTTCATCTGCAGCGCTGTGGAGGAGGGTCTGGCAATGCGAGACTATACTTTGACAGACTTTAGACTTCACTTTTCTAAAAGGATACTTTGCTACTGTACGTAGGAAAAGAAATCCAGGACTAGAAGAGATGGAGCAGTCCTGCCAGCTCATCTGCTAACCCTGGTTTATTCATACGTGCGCTGCCAGTTGGCACATAGACTCTTCTTTTTACTCCATTATACCTCCAGCAGCTGAGCCCATACGAGCTAAGGTTGGTGCACATTCCTCCTGTATAGAGCCAGCAGCACCACATCCTTATGAATGTGACAGCTAATCCAACCATTTAATATTAGTGTTTTCATGTGCAGGAGAGCAGCATGGTGTGTATTCTGCAGAGGAAGACAGCGTTACTGGCAAACCAGCCTCTGATGCCGATCAAAAACTCTTCTGAGTGCATTACATAAGTGAGAGGAAGACAAAAGATACTTTTTCAGTTTGGTCCCTCATCGCTAATGGAAACTGTCAAAAGCTGTCTTCCTCTCATTCCTCCCATCCGTTATCCCTTAATCCCTTATAGACGTGAAACATGTACTAAAAGCAGGCAGAGGTTGAAGAAGAGAAACAGAGCCGGATGTGGAAGTCAATAAATCAGGGTCAATCACTTTCAAGTTGGCAGCAACAGACGGAAACCAAAGAAAATCATACATTCCTTGCTAATAATTTAAGTTTAAGAAATTGAAGTTTCATTTATTTTTCTGCCATGAAATTTTGCCAAAGAACACTAATGCGATTCTCCAATTTTAGTTCTGACTGAGTGGAGATACTGTAATAACATTTAAATTCCAATGGCCCCAAAATGGGAAATCAAATGTAAACCATTATAAAAGGTACAGATGTCCTAAATGGCTAGTGGTACACTAGCCTGTGCAGTTTGATGCCAATTGATGCAGTCTGTTAGAAGGCACAGCAGCGTTTGTACTTCCTCGGGAAGTTAAACTACTTTTATTGCCGATAGGAAAATTATTTGAACTTTATTTCATAAGTCCATTTTGGAATATGTTCTTACTTTAACCACTAGGGGTCGATACAGCATTGTATCGCGATATTTCCACTGGCAATACTGTATTAATACACAGGCACCAAGTATTTGTATTTTATTATATATGTGTTGGTCAGTTTGTCAGCTTGACAATCACACTTTGCAGCATTCAAATTGAAGTGATATGAGCAAACAGAGAAATTGATATTTTTTTCTGATAAAAAAAGGTTATAAATTGCAATATGTTTAAAATCGCAATAATATCGTAAAGTATTGTGATGATATCGCATCGGGAGGCGTCTGGTGAGTCCCACCCTATTAACCACCCCCTTCACTCTGAGTATAAACCACTCCCCTCAGGCCGTAGATTTAGCAAAATTGGAGTAAAAACTCCTTTGTTCCATTTGCAATAACATATAGAATGTAGAATTTTTTAGAGATTGCTCCTGTGGTGTAAAATTGTGTTGTATATGTAACCCACTCCCTCTGCTGCCTGGAGATACTCCTTGGCACTGTGTCAGATGTTAGGGGTGAAGAGCGAAGAGAAGGGGGCAAAGAATGCTGGGTTGAAGATTGTGGCTTAAACCATCGGGTTTTATTGTCACAGAGACGGAGTACATAAGTGTAAACTATCTTGCAGGGTACAAAAGAAGCAAAAATTGCATGAACATTTTAACAATTCAAGAAAGAAATGGTAGAATTACACAAACAGTATCTGTATCAGCCCCGTAATACAAAACTATCACAATCTGCCTTAAACACAACTACACATCCAAGCTATGTTCCATCTCCGCGACAACCGAGGGTTTGTGTGCTCGGCTGGCACTCGGGCCGTCGGTGGATGAGATCATGATGTGGCTAATTAGCAGTTTTGTCCTGAGACTTGGCTCAGGATAACAGAACATGTCGGCCACACGTCTGCGGAGTGATATAACTTCCATGGATTCCAATGGGTCAGACCTCTTATCTCCGGGAAGGTGGTGCTAGGGAGTACTGTTTGTAATTGAATAAAACAGTGTATGTTTGGGCGGGGCTCTTTGAGGTCAGCATACCTAATGGGTTCCTGTACAACCCAGTAGTGTAGAGGTCTAACTTCAGAACCAGGGAAGTCTTTAAAAAAAAAAGAAAACATTACAGCTCTACTCTAATTCTACATAAATTACAAGCAAGTACAGGAGTATTAGGGCTTCTCAGGTGACCATTGTTAAATGTCCTATGACATTGTGGTCTTTGGATGCTTTTATATAGACCTTAGTGGTCCCCTAATACTGTATCTGAAGTCTCTTTTATATAGACCTTAGTGGTCCCCTAATACTGTATCTGAAGTCTCTTTTATATAGACCTTAGTGGTCCCCTAATACTGTATCTGAAGTGTCTTTTATATAGACCATAGTGGTCCCCTAATACTGTATCTGAAGTCTCTTTTATATAGACCATAGTGGTCCCCTAATACTGTATCTGAAGTCTCTTTTATATAGACTTTAGTGGACCCCTAATTCTTCTTTTTCTTCTAGCCACAGGGGGACCATAGGTAGGCTGGGGGAACTCATATTAATGTCAAAAAACCTCATAAAGTGAAAGTTTCATGCCATGGGACCTATAAGTAGATATAAAGGTATCACTACAGTGGGAACTTGATTACAACATTTTCTAAAGCTGAAAAGCTGATTACTTCACAGGAAACTGATGACTTCCATCTCTGAAGGCTTATCTCTTGCACTCTGAAGCCACTTACATAATGTGAACGCACTCAGAGGAATGGCTTCCTTCTCAGTCTTCTTCTTAATTCAGCATGGAGAAAGGGTGGTGGAGAGACATGCTTGGATGGATGGACGTCCAACAAATGTGCCCTGGTGTGATTTGTAAATAAAATATGGTGTGTCTCTTTTACTCGTGTACTAACACGGTGTAAAGTGGAAAAGGAAAAGGATTCAGTGGTTTGGACATGATGCAAGTAATCTAGTTGAAGCTAGAACTGGGTAACACACTGAAATACTCATGTTAGCAACCAACGTGTGTGTCTGAGCATTGGATGGCTGGGTTCAAGTCAAATCAAGTTAAGTCAATTTTATTTCATCCATAAAAATGGAAATTACAGTGCTCACACTCGCCATCATACCCATAAAAACTAGAGAATAAATACAATACCACAAATACACTACAATATTATACATTAATACAATAAAAAAAAAATAATTAAAATAAAACTTATAAAAATGTACGTTTAAAGTGCTTGTTGTGCTGTCTAATAGCCTGAGGTATAAAAGAAAGAGCATACCGCTTAGTTTGTGTCACAGGAGGTCTTCACAGGAGGACCACTACGCTCTATGACCCTGCCAGTCAGACTACCATGAAGAAGGTAACCCGGGTCCCTTGTTATTTTCTGTGTCATTTTTACCAGATGATTGTCATATACTTGATCCACTGTATTTAACTCTCCCACCATTTTCCCAGCCCTTTTAGTCACTTATGCTTAAGCTTATTTTAGCTAAAATCATAGTATAGAATTCTCACACACCGTCCCCCTGCATCCAGTTTTTTGATTAGCTTCATTTCTGATTTAAAGCTGCAATAATACCAACAATTAATCAAATGGCGTACGTGTAATGTGAAAAGAGTAATTTCTGGTTTAATGATTTCAGTTTGCTGACACTGCAGCTATATTAACTCATGATAAGTCATGATTGTGGGTTTCTGTTGTAGTTTTTTCCTGTTATGTTGTGTTTATTTGTACCGTTTCCTTGTTGTTTCACATCTCATGTCTTCTGTTTGTCTCATGCTAAGTTTCCTGTTTTATTTTGTAGTCTCTCCGTTCTCATCAAGAGGGTAAGCCTCTCCTCTCTAAGTGTAGGTCCTATGACGCCATTTAATGCTACAAAGCCGTCACCTGCAGTTAGCATCCCATTGACTCCCATTCATTTTGACGTCACTTTGACGGTGAATAACTTTACATCTGAAGTGTTTCAAGACTCTATTTGTCCGTTGTTTATTTCTAAAGAAACACCACAATGTATAAAAGGCTCCATTACCTTGTAGCTCATGTTATGGCTCTGTAGCAGACGTTTTTGTAAAAATAGGCTAACGATGGTGTCATAACCACGCAACTTACTGTTGCACAGTTGACAAATTACCATATAGTAAGGAGAAGCTTGCAGATAGTTTTGACTTCCATTAGTTGTTTCGGTTTAATTATTAATGTTAACTAGCATGTTAGTTAGCAATAATTAGCCTGTGCCTATGTTAATGTGAACTAGCATGTTAGTTAGCAATAATTAGCCTGTGCCTATGTTAATGTGAACTAGCATGTTAGTTAGCAGTAATTAGCCTGTGCCTATGTTATCTCCTAACATATACCTCTCTGTCTCTGCTGATTGGGAATGATTGAGATTTCTCTTGCACAGCTATCAGAAGACTTACAACTTTCAGACAGGTTGCTCACGTCACATCTACGTCTTCAAGCTCAGTTGGAGGCTGCACATTAACGCTCAGCCATTCCCGGAAAAGAGCTTCTAGTAGACTTCACTGGTCTCCGTCCAGAGCAACGTGACCTGTTGGTCCATTTCTTTAACTGTCTATGTTCCTCCCATGTTAAGTCTTGATTTACTTCCTGTCTTCTGCTGTCCCTCCTGTGTGATTACCTTTCCCCGCCCTTATGTGTTGCACCTGTCTCTCGTTGTCTCCCTTGTCTTTTTGTATTTCAGGCCCTGTTTACACGTACATGGTGCATAGCCTACATACATATGTGTAACTGAACACTTTTTTTTTTTTTTTAAACAAAGAGTTTGAAATGTCCGTTTATGAAAATAGCCGCCCTAGTGGAAACGTAGCCCAAGTTGACTTATACCTCACCTCTGTGCGTGATCGTCTCTTCTATTGTTTCAGCTTTTGAGTGGTTCCAGTCTTCCTTGTGTTGCTGTCTTTCTGATTCCCTGTGTTTTTGGACTTCCCCTTGCCTGTCCATTTGGAAACTGTTGCTTGTGATATCAACGTTATGTCAGATCTGTGATGTTTGGCTTCTGCCCTCAATTGAATACAACATAGAGATTAAAGCTTTAAATAAAAAAATACAGTTTCAGTTCATTCTATTTATGATTTGTTTGACTGCTTGCATTGAGACACTGAACACTTGAGAACTTTTGGTAAATTTAAAAAAGGGTTTTGTAGAAATTATTTGGAAATTTGGATCCCTCAAGTAAAAGTATAAAACGTTTTATTTAAGTATTGATACCCAGCCCTGGCTGACACACAGATATACCAGTTTTGTATTAAGTGTGTGTAGACTGATCTGGTCTAGCCCTCTACCAGAGCTTGTGAGTGGAGCTCAGTGCGAGCAAGCAGGGAGAGTGAGCTTGGGGATTTTGGATGGAGCGGATTTAACAAAAAAGTTGAATCAGCGCCTTATCTCCTGCTCCACCTTCACTCTAGTAGCGCTCACACCATGAGGTTAAAGCATGCCCGAGCTCAACCTAGAACCCACCCACACTTGCTGTAAAATCAGCCGTTGCATTGAGCTTGACAATGGAGTTGAAGCTGAGAAGTTATACAGGTGCACAACTCCATCATGCCAGGCTAGAGTTATCTTGTGTATTTAGTCACTGTGTTGTCTTTGTCTGTTATCAGATCAATATGTATGTACAGTATGCATGCATGTATGTATGTATGTATGTATGTATGTATGTATGTACGTGTGTGTATGTATGTATGTATGTATGTATGTATTTATGTATGTACGTATGTATGTATGTATGTATGTATGTATGTATGTATGTATGTATGTATGTATGTATGTATGTATGTATGTATGTGTAAATGTAAATGGACTGTATTTATATAGTGCTTTTCTAGTCTTAACGACTACTTAAGACTGCTCAAAATGCTTTTGCATACAACAGAAACCATTCACCATTCACGATCACGGAAGGCTTGTATCATGTGGATGACCTGACAGTTTTGTTGTCATTACTTAGAATTCCTCATGGGTGCGACAGAAACTACGCACTGTAGCTTTAAATCAAAATTATAAAGTTGTCATTGCGGGACATTTTATCAGCCTCTCTGTTAAAATGACGGACAACACAACCTCCGCTATGTCCTTACACGAGTGAGACCTTGACTCTAGCTCATGTTTTCACAATGACTGTCTCTGTGCATTTGTGTGTGTAAAAGAACGGTTAAATATACGTGTGTGTGTGTGTGTGTGTGTGTGTGCATAAGCACGGTTATATATACATGTGCTATGTGCCTTCTGCTCTGAATGTGTAACCTTGACAGTACCTCATGTTTTACAATGACTCACTATATATGCGCATGTGTGTGTGTGTTGGGGTGGGGTCTGTTGACTGCACAGCCTGCTGGTGTTGATCTATTGGACTGTATGAAAGAACATTGAAGGTTGATATTTGTGACAGGGCAAACAGGCTCACGGTGATCCAGACTCCTGTTACGCTGGCCTAAATTGCAAGCAGGCGTCTAACGAGGCGACAGGCAGGGGAGCTCTGTCTATTCTCTAAATCACTGGGCTACACAGTCTCATAAGCCGCATGGGGATTTTCAGCAAAAAAGTGACTTTTGTGAGAATGAATAAAATTCATTTCTGTGTTCTTTTTCCTTAGAGACTAGACTGAGACTGGTTTTAAACAGGCTGTACAAACAATAGAACACGGCATGTTGTACTCCATAGTCTCTCGAGTCAAATGAGTGCTGACCCATTATATCACCATGATTTCATCAGCACTCGCGTGCGTTTGTGACAGGTTGTGAACAGGCTGACAGTTTAGCCAGATTATTTATCTTATTTGGAGGTAAAGCTGACAATGAGCTAATAATCCTTTAGGAGCTAGGACATCACACCTGTTAGTAAATCATCAAAGATAGCACTGTAGACTCATTTCCATAGTGGTTCTAGATTATAGCCAGGTGTCTTGGTGGCTTTTGTTTTTGTGTAAAATCATCTAACATTGTTTCTTGCCCTGTCAGACTTCTTTTCTTGCAACATCAGCTCATTCCCTGTGGTAAATACAGTGGCAGTAAACGCTAAAGAAATGAGGGCCACATGAAACTATGAAAATATGATCCAAGTTGTATGCAACCATTAGTTACCATGTTGGTACTCTTTGTGGTTTTTTTCCATAAAGATCTGATACTCACCTGGCCAAAACAGGCTACTAAACTGTGCAAAGGATAACAGTCTGACTATTCCATAAACTTTCAAAAACATGTGTATGTGTACTTTTCTTTCCCTACAAACGTGTGTGACGTCAGCATCCCTGGCCCAATGACAAACACACACACACACACATACTCCCCCGGCGTTGTTCTGTTCTGGTCAGCCTGCTTCCAAGAAGGAGACAATCCAAAGCCAACACCCTACTGAGAACATCACAACCATCTGCTATTCTAACACCACTGATCCAGCAGCAGGATCAACATGTGGCCATTTATTTACCGAGCGGACTTCCAGGACGAAAAACATTCAAGCTGGGTAAAATAACTATGCAACGCATAAATCTGTGAAAACCTCAAAGGAATGAGGAGTGTATAATATATATGATATGATGGATATATACTGTACAAGTCAACACTGCAATGTGGGTGGCAGTAGTTCAGTCAGTAGGGAGTTGGGTTGGGAACCGGAGGGTTGATGGTTCAAGTCCCCATACGGACCAAAGTGGAGTGGTATGGGCTAAACTATGTGCCACCAGAAACTGAATTTGAACTGCTGAGCTTGATTAATTGCATTGAAAAACTGAATTTGAAATTGTATTGCATTGACAAACTGAATCTGAATAGTATCATTTGAAATTCAACTCATGGCAATGATTCAAATTAAACAATACAATTTGAAATGATGTTTTTCAATGCAATTATTCAAGTTTAGTTATTCAAATTCAGTTTCTGGTGGCACATATTTTAGCCCATAGAAAGGTGCCAGTTCACCTCCTGGGCACTGCCAAGGTGCTCTTGAGCAAGGCACCAAACCCCCAACTGTTAGGGGCACCTTTCCATGGTCAGCCCCCCACTCTGACATCTCTCAATTAGTGTACTGAGCATGTGTGTGTAATTCAGGCCTGTGTGTAATAACAACAGAGTGTGAAATTTCCCCTTGCAGGATTAATAAAGGATAAATTATTATTATCATTATGAAACATTCTTAGATTTACTTCCTCCATATCTCATTTTTCACAGCTCTACACCATGACACTGCCGTGAACACAGCCATGACACATGAACCCTAACCCTAACTTGTCATGACAAAACTAAATGGCACTTCCTAAAAGAAGCGTTATGTCATAAACGTTTATAACTTGTTAATCATAGAACATATGTCATGTCACTCTGGTGTACATTCCTTCATGTAACCCAATTCTAAAGTTGCTTCTGTTTGAAGGCTAAGTGGCAGAATCTCCATTGACCCGGGTTGGGAAATCCTTGGCAATAATGTTGTTTTGGAGCTAAAATGACTTTAAAATGTATTTCACGTGTTGCAGTTAAAGAGTCAACAAAGACATGGCAGATAAAAGCCATTGACCTGGATCAAATTTGTTAGCTGCTACATTAGATAACCTCGTTAAACCCAGTGTGGTCAACTTGGACAGATATGGTCAGATATGATATCAGAAATCAGGAATTCAGTCAAAACTGGACATCCTGCAATCCTAAGTACCATTCACCGTCTCGAGGCAGATAATCTAAGGCCAGAAAGCTTGTGTTCATTTTGCAGAATGATGTGCATGTGGCATTGAGAAGCATTCTCGCTTGGCAGACTACACCCACATCATGAATAAATGTTTTTTTAGCTTTATGGGGAAGCAAGCAGTGTGCAATAAAATATGCCCCTCCTGTGTTTGTGAGGGAGTGCTGTGAATGCGGTGTGAGAGTGTCTGATATTAAGGAGTCTTTCTGTATCACCCTTCCAACTCTTCTACGCTACATTTACAGTTTTCATGTAGGCTTGCCGACATTAGGGTGTGGACACATATTTCCACATTGGTTTCACAATGTTGTGTGGATGAGGTGATGGCCAAAGCAGAAACAGATTAGGGATGAAAGTGTGTCTAAGTGGCTCTGCCAGCTCGTTGTGGCTGAAGCTCTGTGCTGGTGATGGTGTCAGCTTGAAGCAGATAGTGTACAACAGGATATACATAGAGAATAAATAACACTTCCTCAACCACACAGCCCGCTGTTGACAGCAGCTACCATGAAAACAGCAATTAGTGCTCATCAAGTGCAAAGCTTAAAGCTCGGGAACATATAAGTATATCACATGTTGGCAGCGGCATAACAGTAAATTGAACATGAATCGATTACAGTTCAAAAGAAAAAATGAGTTTGAACATCTACAATTCCATGAGAAATGGGCATGCATGTGACATAATCATAAGTTCCAGAACAGCTACTGAATGGACCTTGGGGTGAGATTGTCTTTTCAACAACATATTATCCCTTGTGTTGTCTTCCCGTCAATTTAATCAATGTTTTTAACTTTTTCTTACGTTTTTGTCCCTTTTTTCAATGTTTGTCACTTTTTTTTTACATTTAACACTATGCAACACTAACTTATTAACTTTAGTTTAACAGTTATTTTTTGAATGTATGGTCAATAAACCTAATTTTTAGGATATTATTCCTAATGTTTGAGTTAGAAAAGGAGAAATTAGGAATTATTTCGACTAAAATTAAAGGAATGGATGTTGATGGATAATCACAGACTGGAATATGTCAACTTTTACTCAATACTATTTCAAAAGCACTTCAATTTTTATCTCCAAATGCTATAAAATTGAATAAGACGCCCCAAAATGAATGAAAGTAGAGATTTGTACTTACCAAAGAGCGTTGTGTGGAATCAATCATGTTATTTTGGGGAATTAAAAAGAACATTGATATAGGAAAATGGGTCAATTTGACCCGAGGACAACATGAGGGTTAAACAAAATTGATTTAAATACACTTTTAAACGGTTTGAAGCTTGTCGCTGTTATGTGTGTTTAGTTTTATGTTGTGCAGTGCATTCACACTACCTAGGTTAAGCACGAATTGGGTGGCTCCAATACATAAAAAAGTCAATGCAAAGAAGCAAATAGATGCAAATTTGTGGCAAATGACTTGCTTCTGTTGTACAAAGTAAATCACCACAGATGTGATGTGTTATGACTAACCATTTCCTGACCTCTAGTGTCATTGGGGGCATGAGCTGTACTTAGTTGACATACTTGGACCTCAGCGAGATGGAGCAGGGTATTTCTGGTGTAGAAATGCAGGAACTTTGTTTTAAATGACTTTTAACAGTCCAATCCAAGCCATTTCTTCTCTACTTTCTACTTACTACTCAACCTTTTTGTCGAGCTTCACATAGTCTAACATTACAAAAGGCTTAAGACAAAATGACCTGGCAAACACAGAATCCCGTGACCAAAGAGAGGAGAGGGAGAGCCGATGGGGGCTCTAGCCTCGGACCGCCAGGCCTAACAACGCCACTGGCTCTATCTCCCATCTCGTTGTTTTGGCACTTTATGTTGGGTTTTGCTAGAGTCATTGGGGGTCCTCATCTAATTTTGGCCATGGGTTAATCCAGCCATGCTGAAACAGTGCAGAGACACTGAGGCTGTGTTTACTATTAGCAGCTACTTTGATATCAGGCCAGTGCTAAAGAGGGTACCATTACCTTGTATTAATCCAGTCCTCCTCTCTGCCTGGTGTTAATTACACATAGCTAGCTGAGCGTTGACGCTTCCTCACTTTAGACCTGGCACTGTTAGCCTGCTGGCAGGGGTCACTGGCTGGCTTTTCTTCCAGGTCTCCTGTGATAGCTTTGATAGAGTGCAGTGGGGCAGAGGTGAGGTAGACCTTGATGGAGTGTGTGGGTTTATGGTCTGTCAATGAAAGACTAAAAGGAGAAGATATTTCACCTGATTTAATTATCATCTGACACCTATAAAGAAAATGCTGAAAGAACGTCTATGTAAGCATTAATCTGTTGATCTTGGCTGCTATCAGATGTTTCTAATCTCACTGATGTTCAGGTTTGAACTGCCCCCCCCCCATTTCATTTCCAGCTGTGACTTTCACATTGTGCGACTCCACATCTGGACAGGCGTTTGCTGTGTGAACTGGGTGGAGTGAGCAGCGGTCTCACCCTTCTTCATTAAGCTCTTTAGAAAGCCAACAAACAACATGCTCTGTGTTTAATCATGACCTCCAGTAACTGCCAGATGATGACTTTGAACTATTACTATTGAGTTAATATGCATGAGTAATTAGTATGTTTGACCCGAGGTGCGTGGTTATGACAATTAGTTCATATCTTTTTAAGTCAAAGATAAAAGCTTGGCAGGACAAGAAAGGAACAAACTCAGCTCAATTAGTAAGACATTAGGTTCTAACTCCTTAATAGCGGCACAATATTAAGCCGCAACACACTGTGGTGTAAGTCATTCTCTACTAATCAGAACTCATTAACAAGCCATAGCAAATCAATAAAAAGTTGTAAAATTTATTGTGAATTATTAATCAAGGAATATTAAAACAAAGTAGTTACATGCATTTCTGTCTGCCACAGTTGTTTTTTCAAACGACTATTAAGAGTTGAAATCTCTCCTGTTTTCAAAGACAGAGATGTCGGTACACGATCCGTCCTGCCTGCACGATCCGTTCTGCGCATGTGCAATATGTTCGCGCGTACACAGATGATATCATGATGAACGCGGATTTACGACACTGCACGATCTGTTCCCATAGACAGTTAAAGAAAGTCTGTTCGCCTCCACCGGAAAGCTAACGTTAGTTTAGCTAACAGCTAATATTTAGCTGAGACAGCATATAAAAGACCCTCAAAAGTTAAAATAACCGTTTAAATATATAACAGCTGTTATGTCAGTTTTACTTTACTTGTGCTCATTTAAAATACAATCACTCAATACTTGTCTTTATTATTACTGTAAAGTCTTAATTTAGCTGTAGCCTGCTTTTCCCACTGTTTAGTTTGAGTAACGTTGGAGGTATGGGTACGGGGGCACATTTTTGAATCTTTCCCCTGACCCATATAACAAAAAAGACTAAAACTAATAAAAACTAAACTCAAACTAAGCATTTTCAAAAATGTTAAACTAAACTAGCAAACCCACTTTAATTACAAATTAAAACTAAACTAAATTTAAAAACAAAAAGTCATAAAAAAATGCAAAACAATATGAATAATGAGTCTGCACATTTTCATCCCATTTTCATAGAGTAATAAAGATGGAGGAGAAGAAGGAGAGGGGGGTGGGGGTTAAGAGTGTACAGACAGGGAGTCTGCTGGTCACTGTAAGATTAAAGATGATACACTCAGAGCCTGCCAACAAGGTAGTGACACCAATGGTTGCCTAGCAACCACAGTATGTGTTGACCACAACAGCAGTCTGAAACAAAGCTCGTGCTGAGAATCTGGGTTGGGAGGAGGGCGCACATATACACACACACACACCCACACACACTCCTATAAATTACAGTCACTTCCCACATCCACACACACAGTGAACACACGCATTCCAAGAATCTGACCCTTGCAACCACCCAACCCGAAATACACACACACACACACACACACACACACACACACACACACACACACACACACACACACACACACACTGTAGCTGAGTGACCCATCAGTAATAACTTTCTTAGCTAATTCCGTCTTATTGCCAAACTATCAATAACAATATCATTAGAAATGACCTTACAAGAATGATAAATCTGCTGCAGAACACTGCTCTGGACTCTCCAGCTCTCTGTCCCCTCAAAGGTGACAACATTGGGCAACAATGTGACATCACATGTCAAAAATCACAAACATTTAACCTAATGCAAAGATTGTGCAGGTTTACTTCTATACCTCTGCCACCAGCAGGGGCCTGTTGCAAGAAAGTAGAATAAATATATCCAGGATAAGTGAAAAAGTGCCACTTAACTTAGTGTGATCTGCTCATTGCGGCTTAATCGGTTGCACGTTTGCCGAGCCAGGATGAACAGGTGAAGCTATGTCAAGCCAGGTGTAGATAGCTGGGATAAGTGCACGTTCACGGCTTTCTTAAATAGACCACGGTATCGATCACAGATTTACTGATGCAGAAATGGAGACAACGCATGCAGCATATGTTTCACCCAATGAGCAGCAGCTTCTAATGGAAAGGAATGAGGTATATAATAATATATAATATATGATATAATATGCAAAAAGGGAAATACGGCTCAGACTATAGTGGACTGACTGAATGCGCAAGGATGTAAAAATATCTACTTAGCCGACTGGTCAGTTAAATATGCTAGTTTCATGTTTCTGTTTTTATGTGATAAATGTGCTGGTTTTATCGTAAAGTGTCTTTGAGTAGCTTACCATGTAAAGCACAATATAAATAAAATGTATTATTTAGCTTACTTTGCCTTAAAAGTGAGCAGAGGGAATAATGTTCCTCGGGAAATGTATCCTAATGACTATAGGCTTAATTTCAAACCCTTATTTACAACACATGAACATGTTTTACAACCATATGCACAAATCTCTATAAGCTAGCATTATGTCTAATTCTAAATATCTTTGTACAATTAATGTTCATACAGAACAATCAGAAAGGGACAACAACTAGAAAAAGAAGTATTGTAGGTGACTTCAATATAGTGATCATATGTGTAAAACAATATTCATGTTTTTTTATTCTTCTGACAAGTGACGGCACCGAAATAAAAAGATTAAGAAGCGTTGTTGTGTTCCCGGTGTGATGAATGTAAACTACACTATATACGTATATAGGCCACGTTATTGGTCCAGGGATGTGAGACTAATTGAGAAGGTTATGAAACCAAAGTAAGCTATAATACCTAATAACAAACATCAGGCCTACATATTAAGGAGTAACACAAACTGTCCTTTATTAGAGAAGGACAGCAACAAGAAAATTAAATCATGAATGTATTGGTCTGGGAATATCGCTACATTGTCCCACTTGATTTCCGCAGTGTCATGTATAAACCTGAAGCTGCACAGACGCCGCGCGCTAAAGTCCTGACTCTATTGCCACTCCGCATCTGGGTGCCAGTGCAACCATTTAAAATCAAACTCGTGGCAACAATAGTGACAAATAGGCTAATGCATGTTAATAAAAAATAAAGCCGAACAGATGCAGAAGACAAGATCAGAGCGGCAGCTGATTTAACACCAGGATTAATCTTAGTCTGGCTGTTAGCCTGCTCTGGACCAAGCTAGCCGCAAAGAATAAATCTCCATGGTTACTTGGCTGAGTTTAATTCAACCTGGTTTTGTGCAACCATGTCAAAGCTAAATTCATTCAGGATAACTTGAATATCCCAGCTTAATCCCTTATTCTGGTTTTGTGCAACAGGCCCCAGGTCAAAAGGACCGTCCACATCAAGAACAATAACAATAACTAGAATTATATCGTTTTCAAAATCATTCTAACTACAGTGGATGGTGGAGTCCACACCACAACTACAGTATGACGACAAGGGCAGTGGCGGATAATATTGCTGGGATCACTTTCAGAGGGATTTTACGATAGAGACACTGACAGTCAGAAATCTGCCAATCAGAATCCATCTGAGTTTACAACTTGACACAGCAGATGGTATTGCAGAGAGATTTGTTCCACACAGGTGGTCAGTAGCGTTCCATGCTACGGCCCTTTAGGTAGCTCAACATTACTTTGAAAGTATTTCTCATGTCACAAAAACCATTGAGAGTTGTTATTATACTGTGGGTGCAGAGTACAGACACCACCCGCCTTCTCTTACCTCTGGCTCTGTTACCATCTGTTCTACATATCCATAAAACAGATTTCCCCTAGATACTATGTTTTTGCATCCCAGCCAAAGTGCCAGTCTCAGACATAGTCTTTTCTGAGGTTGTGAGAATGGTGGGCGCAGGGGTGCCTGTGCCCAGGTGAGTGGGGTATAGCTGGTTGTTACATACCTTTACAGGCGAAGCACTTAATGTGGAAGTGTTTGTTCTGGACGCGGAGAGCCTCCCCTTTGCATGGCTTCCCACAGTTCTGACAGGGTATAGGTCCTCCACCGCCCTGCTTTGCTTTCTGCTTCTGCTGCTCCAGCGGGCTGTGGACAGCCTGCTGCTGGAACACTGCGGGAGACAGACAGGAGACCATTTTAGATTAGACTTATTCTAGCATTTATAGGACTACGTGTAGAAGGTACACATAAGGGCAAACAATGATGACAACAGCCAAAGTGACATCAGGAACTGTTGAATTTGGTGATAAAGCTGAAAGGTATCCAGACACTAGCTATGTTTCCATCCACACGTTTTTATCCAAATTAAGTGATATTCAAATTTCATGAATATCGACTCAAATGAAATCCATTCGGTCTCATTGGATTTTCTCTTGATTGATATACAGCTTATGCGATAAACGCTAATGGAAATGTTATTTGCCGAATAAATAATGAATTGCGATTAAGTTTTAAGTCCTTTTATGGTTGCAACCCGCCACAAAACGAAGAAGATGAAGAAAAACTTGAATGTTGTGTGATTCAGTGCGAAAATGAATGGAAACACCTTAAAATGTCTAAAATCACTTCGATATACCAATTTGATCGCAAAACAGCATGTGACGTCATCCCCACAGGTTTTTATTGGCTTTAAAGACGTTGGATGGAAATGCACTTTCACCAGATTTATTCACGTGAGTTTTTTTTACCTAACTTCAGATAATTTGATAGAAAAGTGGATGGAAACGTAGCTAGTGTGCGGTAAGTTTAAGTCATATTCACATTTCCCCAGTTCGTCATCCATCTTCATTAATAAACACACATAATTCATTATTGCAAAGTTGTTTCTTGTTTCCATCACAGGATACATTGCAGTTCCTTACATTAATTCCCTGGAGACTAACCTTAACCACTACATGCCTAACCCCTAACCCTAACATTAGCCTTGAAGCCAGTCTTAGCTGCTTTGCTGTCATTTTACAGGATAGAGGGGTTTGTGGCAAGAAAAAATGACAACAGCAGCAAAGAAAACCCATAACAGAGCACTACAACATGACTGAGGTGAAGTGGCACACACTGTAAGAGCCAGCATCACCAGCACACCTCACCCTTTTCCCCTTTCATCAGAACCCATAATATGCTCCCATACTGATCGGCCTTTCAGCAGTGTCCGCGGCATCAGCTGCATGAAAGGCCCTTTGTGTTCTCAGGAAACATTTGTGTCATCGGGCCGGCTTCATCAGGCCTCCATGGTTACCGGTAATTGGGCTTGGAAAGGGTAGTTCATCAAATTATTTGATTTAGAGAGACAGAGAGAGAGAGAGAGAGAGAGAGAGAGAGAGAGAGAGAGAGAGAGAGAGAGAGAGAGAGAGAGAGAGAAGCGTTGGGATAATAGCTGTGAGCCAAACAGAGTTGCTCGCTGAAAATTCACTAAGAACGATCTTCTGTTGAACATCCTTCTTTCAGGTTCACTCATTTCTTTGGATGTGTACTGGTTCTTTTTATTGGCACAATATTGTGACTTAGATTAAGTTTAAGCTACAATTCTTTTGAACTGTTTTGACTGTATAATGTGGAAAAATAAGGAGCACATTAAGCCAGCTTGACAAATGTATCCCAATACATTTCAGGGGAAAAGTAATTTAGACTGAAGAGACTGTAGTGCTGGCTCTTACTTATTTAATCTAAGTAAGTCCCTTTTTGGTCAGACTGCCCACTCCAACCATTTTAGTTGGATTTGAAATGCATACTGTGGTAAAAAAAAAAAAAAAAACACACAGCCCACAGTACAGATGAAAAAAATCACATTTTCATTATGGTATATTTATAGAAGATATGAAAGTTATACCAGGGTTATGGAACCTTTCACCCTCAAGAGGCATGCTTTCCATTATGAAATCCATCATTTGACACACTGCTTTGATGCATGTACTGTATATGGGTAAAATATGGTACTAATTAAAAGAGAGAAGTCACAAGATGTGGGATGTTTTTGACTGTGTAGTATTAAATATGGAATTAGGTTGAATATTGTAATTGTAACGTTTGGATCTACACATTCAAACAAGCACTGGCTCAATTTGCTTGGCTGGGGGGCTACTTGAAAGGAGAGTACAAACAGCCGGTAGTGTATTCAGACCAGGAGCAACACATTCTTCAGCAACTTTTACAAGGACCTTTCATCAAGTGTATGGAACAAAGCTATTATAATTATGTCCAACACAAACATAGCGTCCCAAACCTTCTTAGATCTCTTAAGAATGTGTATTCAAAAAGAAAGTGAACTGCACCTGGTGATACTGGACATTCTTGAGGTCAGCAGATATAATTCAAATATATTGATGACATTTTCTTTGGACAATGCTGAAATCCACAGAGCTGCTTTCATTCAGTCCATATTTGAAAATTTGCTGACTTTGAAATGAAGTCAAGACAGGAATAGGGATTTTGGACATGGTTGCCTGGATTCTATTATGTAGGTGGTGGGGTTTTATTGAGGGTACATGTGGGCGTGCTAACCAATAAAGACAAGAATTTCGAAGGGGAAAGTCTTGAGTCCTTGTAAAAGAGGTCTGAGGCCGAGTTGATTGCAACCATCTGGAAAAGACAACAGTGCAAAAGAGAGAAAGGGTTGGGAGGGTTAGGGGGTAGACAACAGGGATTGGTAGTCTCAGGGGAGCCGTACTGCTGTACCCTTGCACCTGTTTGGGGGGATCCAATTCAGTCTTTACTGTCTGTACTTCCTCTTTAAAGAGCAAATAGAAGAAAGGATGATATCTTCTGGGCCGGATGTTGCAGCAAGTTGTTCCAGACATTCAGGCTCGGGGGTGCTCTCATGTTTCAAGTCATAATTCCAAGTCATCAGGCCAACAGTGTATCTATATCTTTGACTAAAGTATAATTTCCCCCTTAGTCTAAAGATTCTGGAACCATTTCCTCTGTCACCAAGTCCATAATTTCCTTAGTTTTGCCATGGTGTTTATCCATGCTGGGTGGTGCCACCATGTTTCCCTGCTTCAGGCAGGATAGTCAGTTATTCACAAATGTAAATCCCAGAATGCCTTTGAATCTCCTGGTCATACATACAGGGAGTAACAAATCAATTATGAAACTGTGGAATGGAAATAATTCAGTTGGATGTAGGTGATGTACGGAAGTAATGACTTTCCTTTCTACAGGGGTTTTCTCATATGAGGTCAGGTCCGGACATTAATGTTGGGTACCCAACTCGGTACTTTTTGGAATACTGGCCAAATTATGTCAGTACTATCGTGGACTGATTAACGCTAAATCAGACGTATCTGAGAGCGAGCTTATCTGTCCTCTCTGCATGTTGACAGAGAGCGGCTCTGACACGCACACACACACTCGAGCAAACTACATCGGCTCTGCAGTTTTGTTGCAGTCACAGAGTCACGGTGAGTGTGGTTACACACACACACACACACACACACACACACACACACACACACACACACACACACACACACACACTGTTCGCTGTGATGTGATATTAATGGCGTGCACAACAGTGGTTTCTATGCCCTGGAGGCTGACTGACATGCTGAGGTTGTAAGGCAAGGCAACTGTATTGCTACAGCACCAACAAGACAACTCAAATCACTTTACATAAAACATTAAAGAGCAGTTACAGTGCAGTGTAGGAAATTCATATTTATTTAATTTAATAGGTTGTAGGGACAGGTTTGGGAGGAGAGAGGGAGGGTTTTATTTTTGGTTATTTTATTTTTACAAGTGAAATAGGTTTTTTGTCATTACAGAGGGAAAGCATTGAAATAAAGGTTTTTAAATTTTAAATACCGGTATTGATAAAAATGTGAACGGTACCCAACCCTACTGTCCCCTGTCAGATAATCGTCTTCACTCCACTTGGTTTGCGCCTGGGTACGGCACTCAGGAGGCAGGACATGGCTCGTATTACACCTCTGTTACGGAGCAGGTTTGCAATTTGGTCATAAACAAATTGCCCGTTGTCCTGTAGAATTCCTTTATTTGTCTGATGAGTTCAGTGTCGCCCTCTGTTGATTGGATGTTGGGCGCTGGCTGGTTGGACATTGCACAGACTTTCTACTGAGGAGCATTTTCACATACAGCTCCTTCAGGTAATGTCTAGATACGTTCAAGGTTGCAGTGCATGAGTGAAAGGAGTTATGATTGAGAAAAGAGAGTGACTGTGTCGTGTGCGGCATATAGAGTCCGTCCCCCTCTCTGTCACCCCCATCCGTGCCCATTCCCTTTCTTATCCAGGACCAGTTGTCCATATCATCACTCAGCCTTTCTGGTGTCTGTTCCCTGGCTGACAGCCACTCCTGATTTCCCAAAGGTCGCAGCCAGGCAGGCAGCTATCTGAGCGATGTAAGGCAATGTCTGTTCTGCATACAGTCACACCACTGACCTCTCATGTGCAGCTTACCACTAGCACACATGCACCATACCACATGCCCAAACAGAGGCATGGGGCTAGACTGATTTTGCAAATGGCCCTGCAGGTGGACACTTAGGCTGTCACTTTCTTTTTCAAAATCATCAGTTTGAATAGCTGTTATTAAATATTGCCTATGGACCAGAGAGAAAGAGACAGAGACACTTATTTTTACAGAGACACTTATTTTTACAGTCTATGGAATGCAAAATAACGTCACAATTGATAAGATGACATCCTCTAATGGTTAATGGCGGTGGATAGAGCTCCTGCAGCAGGTTTTTTTGCTCAAATGATTTTGGTTTCAATTTCAGTTTGGATGAAGAAACGCAGCCATGCGTCAGTCAAGCAGCGCTGCAGAGAAGAGACGGATACAGGGCAATACAGACAAGCAGCACGGCCCACTGGGAGCAAGATATATATATATATAATTAACTCCACCAAAGCCCCGGACAATAAGGTCATTGTCCACTAAGATGTTTCACTGGATATTGTCATGGAGAACGTGGACATCATGGACATCGGCCAACAATAGTGGCACAATATGGATCAATACGACGCTCTCTGATGCATCATGAAGAACCCATGCAATTATCTAATAAGGTCACCAACAACATATTAGAAATAACACGTTCCATGTCTTGCTCAAAGACACGTAAACAGAACACATTTGCTGCTGGAATTGGAATTGAGTACTAGAGCTCGACCGATCTATCGGTATCGGCAAGTATAATGGCTGATTTAAAAATAAAATTCATCAGAATCATTTATAATGACAAATAAATGATTTATATATTTTATAATATTTATATAAAATATTTATAATATTTAAAAATAAAGGACTGTCAACCATGTTATGAGTGTTGTCATTGCATAGTCTGTCCACCAGAGGACGCTCTACAACGTCCCTGTTAGTGATAGTCTGTCCACCAGAGGACGCTCTGCAACGTCCTTGTTGGTGATGGCGTTGCATAGTCTGTCCACCAGAGGGTGCTCTACAACGTCCTTGTTGGCAACACTGATTTATTTTTTTGTTAATGTTTTTGTTCAAGTTTCATATCTTAAATTTGTATTTTTATACATCTTACTTATCAGAACGTAATATATTTTGATGTTCCTCTGTTCGGTTCTGACAAGAAAACAAATTATCATCATATTATTTTAGTGAGAACTCATAAATAACTAATGTTAGGGAAATCTGTTGACATTTTGCATACATTTCTGGATTTATTTATTTTTTTTAATATATATCGGCCGATATATTGTCATATTGGGTATTTAAATAACCAAATATAAGTATTGGTATCAGCCTTAAAAATCCTTTATCGGTCTGGCTCTATTGAGTACGTCCCAATAACCCCATTCACTTGACACCTCCTGCACCAACCTATTTTATAACTCCACTATTAAGGTACATATGTATGGAATAAGGATGGTTAGCCCACTACACAGTGGACCACGCAACCATTAATATCTCAAATGCCTTTCCAAGAAGCCATGCTCCAGCACCTCCTAAATATAGAGTGTTCCTTCAACTCACGGGGATCCCATGGTTCTCTGCAACATTCCTGGTGTGAACCTTCTGAAGAGGCACGCAGGGGATCCAAATGTTCACAGCACCAGTACATGGTGCTGGCTGACCTATTGACCTTGGAGATATTCCCTTTTCGTATGAGGGAACGAATGAACATCTTTTTAAAAATGACATTCTTATTTGTATGGAAAAGCCAGTTAGTATTCGGCATAATACCGTATTTAAATGTGAACAACCAAATGGTGTTCTCCTACCCATTGGAAAACTTGATTTAAAAAAAGTCCTTCACAATACCATGAAGGAAATTATTTTCTTTTCTCTTTTGTGTTGTAATTAGAGTGCGGATCTACCCAATGGTACCCGACGGCCCGGGTTCAGACAGCCTTGGAGGTAACAAGTCTCCCCTGGTTTTCTGACCACGTTCGGAAATGAAGTGAGGAAAAATTAACACAGTGAACATTTTATATTAAACAGCTTATTAACGTGCAACAAACAAGAAGAAGAAAACTGCGTCGGTTTAGAATGTATTGTTAATATACTGTGGGAGTTGAAAACGTTACTTTGAGCCAATCATTTCACTTAGCATTGCATTGAGAGTAGAACAAGAGTTATTTCTATTTCTTTAGTGCCAACTGCTAAAATTCTTATGAATCATATTTCTGTATCTATGCCTCTGATTCCCAACCGGCAGATGGCCACCCACCAAGAGTCTGGGTCAGTCTGCAGTTTTTCCTCACTATCACACCAAATGTATGCTCTTGGGGAACTTCTTGGGGTCTTTGTACAGTGGTGCTCAAAAGTTTACATACACATGCTTAAGTTGACTAAAAAGAGGAATAAAAAAATCATGTTTTGGAAATTTATTTTAATACCTAAATTAAAAAATGAGGTAAAATCCAACCTTTAAGGACACCAATTTTCTTTGTGAATGAATAACGTATTGTAAATAAATAAATGTTCTTATTTAAAATACAGGGTCATAAGTATACATACCCTATGTTAAATTCCCATAGAGGCAGGCAGATTTTTATTATTAAAGGCCAGTTATTTCCTGGATTCAGGATATTATGCATCCTGATAAAGTTCCCTTGGCCTTTAGAATTAAAATAGCCCCACATCATCACATACTCTTCACCATGCTTAGAGATAGGCATGGTTTTATTTCAGTTAGACTAATACCTGGTTTGATTTGCATTGAGAGATGATTTTATAGAAAGTATCCCATGCCTATCTCTAAGCATGGTGAAGAGTATGTGATGATGTGGGGCTATTTTAATTCTAAAGGCCAAGGGAACTTTATCAGGATGCATAATATCCTGAATCCAGGAAATAACTGGCCTTAATAATAAAATCTGCCTCTATGGGAATTTAACATAGGTATGTACTTATGACCTGTATTTTAAATAAGAACATTTATTTATCGTTATTCATTCACAAAGAAAATTGGTGTAAAGGTTGGATTTACCTCATTTTTAATTTAGGTATTAAAATAAATTTCCAAAACATGATTTTTTTATTCCTCTTTTTAGTCAACTTAAGCATGTGTATGTAAACTTTTGAGCACCACTGTAAATGAGTGTGGTCTAGACCTACTCTATGTAGAGTGTGGTCTAGACCTACTCTATGTAGAATGTGGTCTAGACCTACTTTATGTAGAGTGTGGTCTAGACCTACTGTATGTAGAATGTGGTCTAGACCTACTCTATGTAGAATGTGGTCTAGACCTACTCTATAAAGTGTGGTGTAGACCTACTCTATGTAGAGTGTGGTCTAGAGCTAATCTATGTAGAGTGTGGACTAGAGCTAATCTATGTAGTGTGGTCTAGATCTACACTATGTAGAGTATGGTCTAGACCTACCAAATGTAGAGTGTTGTCTAGACCTAATCTATGTAGAGTGTGGTCTAGACCTAATCTATGTAGAGTGGGGTCAAGACCTAATTTATGCAGAGTGTGGACTAGAGCTAATCTATGTAGAGTGTGGACTAGAACTACTCTATGTAGAGTGTGGTCTAGATCTACTCTATGTAGAGTGTGGTCTAGACCTACCAAATGTAGAGTGTGGTCTAGACCTACTCTATGTAGAGTGTGGGCTAGACCTACTCTATGTAGTGTGGTCTACACCTACTCTATGTAGAGTGTGGGCTAGACCTACTCTATGTAGAATGTGGTCTAGACCTAATCTATGTAGAGTGTGGTCTAGACCTACACTGTGTAAAGTGTGGTCTAGAGCTAATTTATGTAGAGTGTGGTCTAGAGCTAATTTATGTAGAGTGTGGTCTAGACCTAATCTATGTAGAGCGTGGTCTAGGCTATTTCAATATTGTCCCCCGTTTGAATTGCCTTTTTAATCAATTTTTGCCAGCCATTTTTGGTAGAAAAAAAAATTTAAACATACTATTATATACTTAAAAACCCGAAACACCAAAGTACTAAGACATAGTGGACCAGACACAAGCTTTTATTTTGAACAGTAGAAGCCGGACGGCAGCAGACGGGAGGCTCCAGGCTGCAGCAAAACAAATGTAAATGTACATCCATGCATAGCAGCATGGATCTGGGAGGGCAACGGACTCACTCTATCTGGACGGAACATTTATCTGCATAGGTTTTTAGGGTTTGGGGTTTTTTTTGAAGAAGGAAAATCTATTGGAAAGCCAGCCTTTTAGCGCTTAACTCAACATAACTGCAGTGGTTATCCATACTTAAGTACTAATAAGCCAGTGCGGCCACAGGGAACATCCAAAACGGGAACAACTTTCACTACAGTGACATATATATATATATATATATATATATATATATATATATATGTACAGTATATACAGTACACAGGAGTAGAAAGTACATATAATTGCGTGAAAATGTAGAAGTACTGAGCAATGCAGCGAAGTAGAAGTAAAAGGTCTGCTGTAAAATAATACTCCAGTAAAGTACAGATACCCAAAATTTCAACTCAAGTAAGTATTTGCACTTCGTTACTTGACACCTCTGGATTTGACACTATAAATGAATTTAATTGAACAATACAATTGGCATTGATTAACATAACAATAAGCTTATTTGCATACAACAACAACTAATCAAATACAGTTGTGGAAGCACCGGTCGGTAATGTTAATAATACCAAAATATGCACCTTAAGCTTTTTTTAACATTCATCTTGCTAGCTTACTTGTTGCATGCTCTGCTGCATGTTGTCTTTCTTGCACTGTTTTAGGGAGAAAGCCTTTGTGAAAGTCACATCAGCCATGAGTAGCTATCAAAAACATGAAAGGACAGCAATATTTGCAGAATACTCAAAATAAGTACTGAGAAAGTTTGACACAGGTACATAGCTGAAGCTAATTTCCAACACCAGTTTCTATCACAGTAAAAACTCAGGTCAACCTGTCTCCAAAATCCAGGTAATCCACTTCCTTTGTTTGATTTCTAAATTAAGAAAAATCATGTTTTCCGTGGCAGTGAAATGATTAAAAAAGATAATTCCATATTTACATTGTATCCTTAAATTTAAGTTACCATATTGTCAAAGTTATGACCAAAGTGACAGTGAAAAAAAGTGCATGTACGGCAGCTTTTAGTCCAGGAACACAACATTTTAAAGACCTGTTGCACCAAACAGAGCCTAATAGAGCAAGTCAGGGAAAAGGAGCCGAGCTATCGCTAGTAGCTAGCTATACCAGTATAGATCCACACAGAATAGAAATTATGAGTTACGACAGGTGGATTCTAACATGCACTTGTGTGCAACCTGACCACCATAGCATTTGATTTCTGATCCTGAGGTCAAGCGTGACAGAGAGCTGACCTCTGACCTCCTGGTCAATGACTCCAGTGTGTCCTTGTTGTCTCAGCCCTTATAAAGACAAGGACATGTCATATGAACAGAGAGGTGTAGGAAATGAGCAAAGGTAACTCATTTCCTGATCCTTTCTTTACTAGATACACTCATATTGCTTGTGCTACTGCTACCAAAACTACTACTTATAGGAATACCTTTTAGAAAACTACAATCGCTGGTGCAAGGCCATTATTTCCATTATGACTCACTGTATGTCCATCATTACTCAGCCAAGAAGAAAATAAACTCCACAATCAAATATTTGCTTTACTTAAAGCCAAGTTTCAAAATAAAAGCCCCAGAAAGATATTTTACTGTAAGATCATATGGAAAATATCGTGGTGCCCCCTATTGGCCAACTTTAATTTGTTAGTTAGTTGAACATAAATATCTAGGTCTTTATGGCACCATTTGCACCATGCCTACACCCTTGTTCAGTCACACTGTCAATCCCTATCTGACAATTTCAAAAATATTTTGGGGACATATTTCAACAGCATTATTAAACACTTCAACCGAGTTTGGTGATGTTTGGACAAACTGTTGATTTATAGCCAAATTTGCTCTTGGGCCATGCACATGTTTGCAATGTGCATGGCCCAAGTGGCGGCCCCAATTTGGGCATAATAGTTTAACACACATGGTTCATAACTGTTATGAATAACATCCAGCACGTTTTGTAATGATTGGACAATTTGTGATTTGTCTGATTTGTGACTAGTCTGATTTATGTTATGCCACACACATTGTTTGAATTTGTAGCCCACCCTAGTGGTCAATGTGCATTGAAACTTGCAGGTTTCAGGTGCATATGTGGACATTTCCTGTACGTTTTGTGATGTTAGGAGCAATGGTTGTTGAGTTAAGTCTATTCATGTGTTGAGCCACGCCTAGTCTATATCCAAAATGTTCCACTTCCGCTGCGGACAGAAATTCCTCCGGATGTCTTTCTTCTCTAGCAGATATCCATCCTATTCCTCTTCCTTTATGTTGGCGTTCTGACCTCTGGTGGATTTCTGAGGACTATGGTTACCTGGTCCTCAGATCTCTGTAGGGTAAATCCAGACAGCTAGCTAGACTATCTGTCCAATCTGAGGACTATGGTTACCTGGTCCTCAGATCTCTGTAGGGTAAATCCAGACAGCTAGCTAGACTATCTGTCCAATCTGAGGACTATGGTTACCTGGTCCTCAGATCTCTGCAGGGTAAATCCACTATTTCTGAACGTACACATGTTCCACCAAAACTAGTTCCTTCCTGAGCCTATTTAGCAGAGGCACCATGGCTCCGTCTGGCGCTTAGCCCCGCCCAAGACGATTGTGATTGGTTTAAAGAAATGCCAATAAACTGGAGCCAACATTTCTCCCACCTGGAAATGCTGGAAGGTCTGGCAAAGCGAGACTAAGCCACGCCCCTTTCAAAGTTCATCGGTCAATATCTTTAAAACAATGACATTTCAACAAGCTTTGGTTGCCGTTTGATAAGCGTGGTGGAGTTATGACCCATTGAACATTTGGTAAAAATCAGACCTACGGTTTAGCAGGAGATGTCAAAAATGTGTTTTTGCATGAACACAATATCCCAGTTATTAGGATTCTATCCCTTAGGGGCTTGAACTCATAATTAGTCAACTGTGGCCCAAAGTGAAGCAAGCCATGGCAACAAATGTGTTTTCTACTGAATATGGTCTTTGTGTGAAAACATATGGTTCCTGCCATTCCAGTTGTGACTGATGACTCAGTGAATATTTCCTCCACGTGGTTGACAGACACCGCCTCCAAATATGATCCCACGTGTTACTGCAGATGGCTCTACTGGAACACTGACATGTTGTTTCCTAAAGTCAAAATACTACAGAGCCCATATTATTCCTCTCTTGATTTTGGTTAGTTAAAGAATTGGATCAGCATTTCTGCTATGTCAAAACACCAATAATGTACTGTTCCCATTTTTTGTGTACTTGTGGTGTGGGGCTGTTTACAATGGTTTGATCCAAGCCCATTGGTTTGACTTATAGGGAATCCCAATGATACACAATGATGATGATATTGATGAAGATGATGATATTTCTTTATTTATGCCACTGATTGGCCCATCCCACACGGAATTACATGACTCTGATACAACAGTAACTAATTCAACAGCTTCCGGTCCAAAGTCCACAGACAACATACTTTGCACAAAACAAAGTATAAATAAAAACATACTACTGTTACATTTGTGCACATAATGTAATGTCCAACTTTGTGTCAACAGTTTGTGTTTGTCCCTGAACCTGTTTCAGCATGGCAATGCCCCTGTGCAGTATACACATCCCCCGCCCTTCAACCCATACTTGTAGTGTACTTATTGGACGTTTGTGTCCCATAGCAAAAATGATACGTTCTTATAGGGCTGCAATTGATATAAGAGGAAAAGTACCTCAGACTGAGCCTGGGGACTGAAGTCATTTACACAAGGATAAAGATAGAGATTATGCGATAGCAACACAGAAAAACAGAAAAGAAAAAGGAAAGACAAAGCGGAGACAATTCTCTCCTTATAAACCAGTGTGATAAAAGTGCTGTCTAACAGCGAGGATCATGTGACTGTAATACAAACACTGTGATGCAGCAGAAAACCAGGGAACAGCATGTTGCACGTTTGACAGGGAGGAACACAAAGGCAGTCTGGGAGGGAATGGGAAAAAGAGATTGGAGCTGCGTGGGTTTGCAGAACCATTCATTTCCACCCAGAGGGAAACAGCATGACTCATGAATAGAGCCTCCCTGTAGAAAGCACTGGGTCAGCTGTTTGAGCAGACCTGGTGCAAAAACACTGGCTTATGCCAAGCAAGTTTAGCACCGTATAACTGCAGCTTCAGACACACAGAACAGCATACATCCACAGGGTATCACTATCTTAAAGTTCTCTATAAGATGTTGCACAGTCACTACGTGGGCACAGAGTGACCACAACTACTCAGACTGCCGGATGTTTCACCTGCTACTTGAGAAACAGAAGTACATGAAGTAATATAAATGCATTAGTTGCCACAGTATATTATGCAGTGACAAATACGCTCGCTAGCATTCAGTACGTTAGACTTTTTCAACTAAAATGGTTTACAGGGAGGAAAAGTAGCTTCAAATATGCATTAATGTAACATACAGTAGCTAAAAGATAGTTGACTAGTTGTTGATGTAATGACTTATTTTTCTTGAGAGAGTATTATAAAGATTATTTTGTTGTGCATATGCATAAAGCATAGCCTGTTTCCTTTTGGCACCCATCTTAATTAAGGAATTGGGCTGTTCAGACTGGACATGTCCCTCTTGGTGGTGTCTCATTGAGCAATGTGTCCTTTGCTAACTGCTGTTCTTAAGTTGATAATAGACACCATGGTTGAGGAACTTGAAATACAGTCTTCAAAAAGTATATATGTTAAGTGACAAATAGTGTTTTTTTCTTTTTTTAAATCTGCCTACTCTTTCTCAGCAATTTGATTTATGGAGTGAATTCAAATCATGAAAAGCAATAAAGACACAATGCAATACTTGATTTAAATTGTAAGAAAGATACAATGTCAGCGGGGTCATGCTAGTAAAGATACGGGCATGAACATGGTTTGTTTACTGGCAGGTCCAGAATAGTGACGGGCGTCGCTGTGACTGCTGACACGCAGCCAGCCATTACATCACACAGCCAGGATACACTGTCCTTGGCTGAGACTGCTGCCTCAAGTGGTGCGTGTGTGTGTGTGTGTGTGTGTGTGTGCATGTACTAGCATAACAGCTTGTCAATTTTTATGAATTTTTGCTGTTGGTCATTAGTTTGACTGTAATCAGAACAAGACTTATTACCTTAACCCTCATGTTGTCCTGGGGTCAAATTTGACCCGATTCCAAGTTGTTTTTGTTTGTTTTTTACATCAGAAATATGGGAGGTCAAAAATGTTGAACAAGGCGACAAAATACTGGGGGACTGGAAGCGTATAAACCTTTGGAAAAACCAGCTAAAATGTTAAAAAAATGACAAAATGTCAACAAAAGGGAGAAGGACATTGAGGGAAAAAAAACGATTAAAATACTAGAAAACATTGAAATAGGGACAACAAAAGTGTTTGTTTCATGTTGAGGGAAAGACTACACAAGGGTTAATATAACAACAACAACAACAACCGAGGCTCCTTCTTGAGGCATGTGTTGAGGTCTGTGTGTCACGTGGAGCATGTGTGTATGTGTGTGTGTGTGTGTGTGTGTGTGTGTGTGTGTGTACACTAGCATAACAGCTTGTCAATTTTTATGAATTTTTGCTGTTGGTCATTAGTTTGAATGTAATCAGATCAAGACTTATTACCTTAACCCTCATGTTGTCCTGGGGTCAAATTTGACCCGTTTCCAAGTTATTTTTTTCAAAAATGTCAAACAAGGCAACAAAACATTGGGGGGAAAAAGCGTAAAAAATATTTGAAAAAGTGACAAAAACTATGAAAAAAAACCACTGGAAGTAAGCGTCAAAAACTTTGGAAAAACCGGCTAAAACGTCAACAAAAGGGACAAAGACTTTGGGGGAAAAAACAATAAAAATGTAAAAAAAAAATTTAAAGCATAGGGACAGCAAAAGTGTTTTTTTCATGTTGAGGGAAAGACGACACAAGGGTTAATATAAAACAACCGAGGCTCCTTCTTGAGGCATGTGTTTTTGTCCAGGATGCAGCATGGGTCTGTGTGTCAGAGCATGTGTAGCGTGTGTGTGTGTGTGTGTCACCTGTGTATTCTCACCGGCAAACATCACAAGCTTTGTAACAAACACTGTGATGGCAGCGTGCACGCCTCCCTGCTCTATACAAACCACAGCTATGGCCCCACATTTAGACACCAACACACACACACCTAACCCTGGACCGGCTTTAACAAGACTGTTGAGGACAAGACACTGGGGAGAAGAGGACATATGTGTGGTGTGTTTATGAGGACCAACAGCGAGGCTACCTTTTATAAGCAACTGGGTAGGGGTCAGTACTTAAATGGGCTGTATTTGACATTCAGAACATTAATATAGCAGCAAACAAGTGTTAGCTAAGTAAAGATATGTTGGAGTAATGCAGGCTGTTCTTATGACTCATTCACACATATAGCTACAAATAGTAATGCACTGTAATTTGTTTGTATTCCACGTATTTATTACTGTCAGCGCCACAATGACTGCGGCAGTATCAGACCGCAAACATCCACATAGGGAGGAGGTCCACGTCGGGGTGGGGGATGTTTGAGTCCTCAAAGACAGGACTTTCAAGTTTATGTCCCGAAAGAAGTTGAAGGGGAAAAACACAACTTCCTACTTAGGTACTACTAAAATACTAAGAACCTTTTTTTCTAATCTTATGTAGTTGGTTCTGTCAGGACGGTCACCTTTTGTCGGCTAAGTGTAAACTGTAAGGGCTGTTAGTGACATTTGATAGGTACAGCGGTGGTTGTAATTCCACAGGATGATATACAAACCCGTTAGGGAACAGTCTGTGAGAGCTGTGTGGAGGCAATCTTAGCCCACAACTGAACTGTACAATAGACATGTGCTTAAAAAGGCAGAATCCATCATGTCGGATAGTTCTCACCACCTGCATGCAGAATTTAAGATGCTACCCTCTGGTCCCCGCTTCAGTCACCCACCAGCCAAAACAAATACATAGAAATTCTCCTTCGTACCCTCTGCTATCTCTCTGCTTAACTCTGTAAAGAATAGGTAGCGTCTATGTTGTGGTATTCATTTCCCCATTTGTTCTGACCCTGTATTTTTAATCAATGTTGTTGTCTTTGTTGTCATGTACTGTATGTCAACTTCTTTGCTACTGCAGCAAAACTAATCGCCCCTCGGGGACAAATAAAGGTCTTGAACTTTTACCCAGTATTGTGCGTGCAGCCCCGTTAAGCTTTGAGTTTTAAGAAACTCCACGAAGGGTCAGAAAAAAACACGGTATTTACTACTTGTACCTCACAGCTAATGGTCATCGACATTTTCACCATATAACAAATTCTCGAGATCCAGTCAAACCTCTAATAGTAAGCCAACATAAACCCTGATATGGGGTATGTTTCTAATTCTATTAATACAAATACCAAACACTAGGGTCAAGGTGGTAATTAACACTCTGTATTGGCCATTGGTCCATTTTAATTACATTTTGCTGAAAATACTTCTGTACTGTTACTCAGGTCAACTTTTGAATGCAAACCCTTTACTTGTAATAAAGTATTTTACATCTCAGAATTACTTCTAAATACTTCCAACACTGGTGGGTTGATGATTGGAACATGTTGGGACATCTGTGGATAGTGCAAGCCAAACTGTGCATGGATTTCTTTCTCAAATGACATTAGTTTTGTTCTGTTCCTCTAAATACACAATCTTGCACAAAAAAAATCTACTTCCAATCTAATCCTCTACTTTAAAGAATATTTTTCACTGCAAACAAGTCACCATTATATATATATATATATATATATATATATATATATATATATATATATATATATATATATATATATATATATATGGAAAGTTTGTGGAAGACGCAGAGAAAATTAAAATATGCTAAAACCCTTAAAACACTACAGTCGTATTATGCAATACTAAAGACACACTGTAAATCATTATAGAAATATCATAGTGACTTCTGAGCAATTGGCCCTCGCCACATTGTAGCAACCCAAGTGGCTGAGCTCCCAGTGGCAAAGATGCAGGCAGGGGACCAAGACAACACTGTTGTTGCCAGGGATGTTGCAGTCAGGCAGGCAGCATATCAACCTGCAGCACAAGTATTCAGCCTGCTACCACAGGCTTGTTGTTGTCATTCACAAAGTGCTATTCCTTACACAATAGGAGGCCTGTTTAGCTGTAGGTAAAGAATAGAACACGTTCTTCAATAGAACACAAATGCATGCTGTACACACAAACACACTCATATGACCTACAACTTCTGAATGATTTCCATATTTCTTGTAAGTTGTAGGAATAATGTAGTTTATGGTAAACACTTTCTTTAGGTAATATGTAAAATTCTGGTTGAGTTTAAGCTACGAACACCCCTCTTTTTCAGGCAGGTGAATATACCAGAGATAGCTTATTAAAGGTCATCATTACCTTTCTCCTCTGGCATTGTCACTCAGCTGTTTTCCCAAATGTGATATCTTGTCACGTCCTTTAGGGATAGTTATATAGACAATATCCCAAAAATCTGTTCAGAATCCTGTGGTGGTGTTGCAAGACATCGTCCGCACGCTCTGTAGCTCTGGTGTAATAATAGTGAACGCTCTGTCCCCCACTATCTCTGGAATGAGCTGTAGGTCATGAGTCTCTCTCTCTCTCTCTCTCTCTCTCTCTCTCTCTCTCTCTCTCTCTCTCTCTCTCTGAGATATGCAGCTATATGTTATAAATAGAAGCATGTGCAGCTCAAAGAGAATGACACCTCCTCCTGGTATCTATCACTGGGTGTGTCCCAGTCTCTCACGTCCATGACAAATTCAACCTCAAAGGTCCAATATGTAATATATTTACAGTAATGAATCCAAAAATGACCCCAATATGTCATCAGATGTTATAGAAAGTTGAAATACTATCTTTTCTGACATCAATGCTAATGCCAGTATTTTCTCCTTTTGAAATTTCCGTTCCTTGATGGAATTTGTTTGGGCCGGGTTGCCAGATATACCTGTAAAAACTTAAACCCAGCGCGCTACGGCTGTAACGTTCGGGATCAACAGTGACCAGAGACGCAACAAATGAAGGGTAAATATTGGGGATATATTTGAAAGACGGAGACAGCTTAGAGCCCAAAAGGACGCAGAGTTGGCTAATTTCCTCTTGAGCAGGTAGCTAAGCATTAGCTTCAGGCTAATTTATCACAGCTACAAGAGACGGGCATGGCATATATATTACATTATATAGCTAGAGTACCCGAGTTGGTTACTGGCAAAAACAATTGGAGACACAGCCAGTTAAGTGATCCCGACTGGTCCTAGCTAACGTTGCCATGCTAACCCTGCTAACTGCTAACGTTACCGCAGGACTAGGCAAGCGGGCCATGGATGTCCATAATATGCAGCGTGTTCAGCGGCCGTAGCCAACACAGGCAAGTTATTTCAAGCCAAGAGGGGGGGGGCTGTGAATTGGGAAGAGAGGACTGTGAGTTAGCAGTGTGATTAGCGATTGAGTGTATTTGGGTCGAGTGGAAAAGGACGGCAAGGTTGTTTTTAGCGGTTCCTTCTGTAATTCTAAGCAAAGGAAGTGTGTCTGTCAGTTGGGTACAGCGCTCCGCGTGAGCACGGGCTTTTATGAAAATATAGCCAACGTTAGCTACTCCGCTGCGCTGTGGAGTAATGTCTGGCTATGTGGGACAAGCGTCTAGCAACATTGTTGGATGCTGTGGTGTCAGTCTGGCAACCAACGTGAACTTTGAGTGCGGGGAGAGAACGGGGGAGACAAATCTCGCCACTATTTTGAATTTGTACTGCATTGACTATTTAAAACACTAGCTGTCAGAATTACATAATGGACCTTTATCATCTCAGTGATATAATAACCAAGCTATCGTGGAATAGTGGAAAACATTTATGTTTGTTATGCATCATCAGCAAAATGGGCCTGATTCACCAACCGTCCCTAAGAAGAAAGGTCTTAGGTCAGAAAAATCCCACTTAAGCAGTTCACACATAGATTCCAATATTCACCAATTTTTTTTCTGATTTGTTCTTAGGTAAGAACAGAATGTACCCACACTCACGAGCATGCTTATGCACATTTAAGTGCAGACATGGTTTGGGAAAATAATTGTTTTTTTTTTGCATTTTCTTCAATTCTATAGTGGTATCATATTATAGGCTTTACATTGCAATAATATATGCATCATTTATATTTCTTCATAATTATTATCATTATATACAAAGCATTATGGTCTTTAAATATGACACTTTAATTCACTTCAATTATGTTAAATGAGAATTAATAAGTGATTGATCAAGCTATTCATAAGCCCAAAGTATGCCTTCAGGATTCTTTTTTTTTGGCTTTTGCTTTCATGGAGAGTACATCTGAAGATAGACAGGAAAAAGGGGAGTAAGAGAGAGCAAGCAGCCCAGGTCAGAACCGAATCATGCCCCACAACCAAAGTACATGCATGGTGCATGGTATAATTTTAAAAATCGGTCTTACTAATCTGATACCTGTGACTATATATATCTGGGGTCATTAGTGCTTTCATTAAAGCCTATGTTGCAGGTTTAATTTTGCAACGAATTTGTGCAATTTTCTTGTGGGAAATTATTTTTTTAACTGTTATCCATTGTATTTGAGGGTGTTGGATATCGCAAAACTGAAAATAATACGAAAAGTTGGCACTATTTACAGTGTTTTATTTTTTCTCCCACAATGCATTGCATGACGTCACATTAGGGAGATAACAGAGAAACTTGTGTTGTATTTGCCGCTGGTCTGGCCTAATATGGCTTCTGGTCTTTTAATATTAACAGTCTATGGTCTCGACTCAGTCCAGGTGACTTTGTTATGTTTATTATAATATTGGAGGGAAAGTGAAACACAGCTTAGACGGGGTGTTGTTCGGCTTTTCACAAGTTTAGACAGCTAGCTAACGCTACGCCGCCGGACGTTAGCGCAATAGCGTTAGTCTAGCCTGCTAACGCTAGGTAAATATTACAACTGCCTTTGGTGTTGCGTATATATGCCTCTATGTTGTCCATATTTGTATTGAATGAAAGAGTAAGCTTCGCTCCTATGATATGGGTGGGTTTTTGTTACGTTACACACAAAGCTAACTGGCTATAGTTAGCCTGTACGTATGCTAGCGGATATAGCTAACGTTGCGTAGCCATCCAGCAACTTCGGCAGTAGAGTTTCGGTAAGCTAACCACGACTGCGTTAGCCTGTACGTATGCTAGCGGATATAGCTAACGCTGCGTTGTGGAAGACTTAGGGGCACATATTTTGCCCCAGGTTTAGGGGTGCTCCCTCAAACATATGTTGTTTTCACGTCATTTTGGACCATTATTATCACCATATCTGTGTCTAAAATGTTGGAAACGCTAGAGCAGATAAATATTAGGCTATATAACACTCTAAAAGGAGTCCACTGGAGACCAAACAACCATTAGATCTGAGAAAAGTCAGTTAGTTTTGATGCTCACATTGATTTTATATTAATTATGCTCAAAACTGCTCGGGTGCTGCACCAAAGCCTTAGAATGGTAGGGAAAACACTGGTCATGTTAACTTTGTACTCGCCACCCTTTTTGTAGCGATTTGGAGATGAGGACTCTGGCAAAACATTGTATATCCGAGCCAGCGGTGAGCCTCCTCAAGCTATCCAAATAAACCTACATTTTACATTAGTAATTTAAAATGCTTGTCCCTGAAAATAGGGATGTCACCATGCCGGTTTGCGTTAGCACCGTTAGCGACGGTTTACCGTGGTATCAAAATCGGCATCGAGAATCGTGTTATTTTACTGGTATTGGAACCGACTACTGAATTGTTGGTATCGTGACATCCCTACCCTGAAAATAAACCCAGAGATTAGCCCCCTGGATTAGCTATAAACTAGTTTGGCTAACTGGAGAGAGGTCTACTTTGGGGTTATTTTTAGCTGGATGAAAAAGGTTGTTACTGGTAGTGACCAACCCACATGGAAGAACACCAATACTGAAGTTTTCCTTTTAGCTATACTTAGCTTTATAGCCTCTTTTATCTGGTTTTGCTTTTTTGTCCCACAAACTCCGCTCTCATTAACATTTCCAGCAGCAGCAAAGAAACCTTAGCTAACAACACTGTAAACTAGCTGACAAGCACCAATGTGCACACAGACAAAGCTAGCAATTTAGAGATTAGGAGGAAAGTGGAACATCTAGCAGACAAGGAGTTGGTTTAGACCAACAGAGAACTAAAAGAAGAATACATATTGCACTATATGCATTATTTTAGAGACGGACATATTTTTTTAAATATTTTAAAAAAAGACCAAATATTTTACTCATTAGCATGATAGTTGACGCGAGCTTCTACATTGAAAAGTAAAATAGATATAGTGTTTTATTCCAGATGTGAGCTTTTATTTTGAAAAGTAGAAGCTCGGGGATGGCAGAAGGATTTTTTTAGTTTGCCTATAATCTGCATTTATTTTATAGACGGACATATTTTTTTTAAGTATTTTAGTCATTTGTATGATTGCCATTACTGTTTAGTTAAAAAAACACCAAATATTAAAAGTATTTTATTCATTAGCATGACAGTTGACGCAGGCTTATCTTATTCCAGACGATAGTCTGCATTTATCTTGTCAACACAACCATAACATTCAGAAATGAGCAAACTGTATTTATGGCAAAATTGTTACTTTGATTGCAACAAATGTGGTCACGAATTTCCCTGTGACTCAATCTGGAAAATTATTCGCGATTTCGTATTTTTGACCCTCTGAATTTACCGTTGGACACACCTCCGCATGAGACGAGACCGCATGAGACGGGACGGATGACATGGGACGCTCCAGGCTGCAGCCATACACTCTTGCTTAAACTGCTTATTGCCCACCTACAATGACTTTTAACAGGCATGCTTAGAGTTGACTGGATGTGTATCTGCATAGATACAGTTAAGATTCTGTACCGGAGCCAGTATGTTATTTGAATAATGATGTGGCACTAAGTTCACACCCAGGGACAAGAATAACTTTCCCCTTATAATACAAATTTTCATTGACACTCCTCTGCAGCTCACCAAAGGTCACCGTTATCAGTAACTCTGTGATAGTGTGTGTCACATCATAACCTGTCTCAGTATTTGACAGGTTTGGGACTAGATAACATAACATAAAAACATATCCCGGAGCTGTCCTTCAGAGATATGTAGCAAGCTAAACTATATGCTGCAGGAACCTGGAAAGGTGGCTTGTATTGTATTGACTCTAACAATATTACAATCCGTAGAGGGGCGAGTATTGCTGATTACTATGAATTATCACCTAATATTAGACCATGGTAGAGACAAATGGCCTCAATCTAACAGCAATGATATTTTTGCTTAAAACTGTTAATCTGGTGTCACTGCTCATCTCTGCTCATCAATGCATGCATTGTTTGGTGAAGGATCAACAATACACATGGATTAAAAAGATAGATAGATAGATAGATAGATAGATAGATAGATAGATAGATAGATAGATAGATAGATAGATAGATAGATAGATAGATAGATAGATAGATAGATAGATAGATAGATAGATAGATAGAGATTTTATTAATTCCAAATTGGGAAATTACATACACACTACCTTAGTCTAGGGATTGACCGACTATCGGCCCGTTTTTTGGCAGTTTGCAGATCATCTGTATCAGCGTTATTTGATATTATATTTATTTGATAATCAATAAAGTTAATAAATTAAAAGTAGTTTCAAAAAACTACACCAGGGACTACAGTCTACAATCTAACTAATTTAGATTATTTAGGTTTACTTGGTTGAACTTAAGGAAGCCATTTTCGGGTTTATTTATTCTTTAATGTTACTATGTTGAAAGTTGTATTAAATAATTGCTTAAAGCATTTCTACAAAGTTTTGGTGTTGGAGTGTGTAACATTCCAAAATCTTAATTTTGAAGATTTTCATTTTCACTTAAACCCTTGTGTTGTCTTCCCGTCAACCATGATTTTTTTTCAACATTATTATTGCTTTTTTCCCACATTTCTGTCAGTTTTTCAATGTTGTGAGTGCTTTTTTTTTATGTTTTTCGTGTTTTTTTTCCAAAGTTTCTTGATATTTTTAATGTTTAATGTTTAATTTTCAGCGCTTATTTCGATGGCCCATTTTTTGAGACTTTTTAAAAAAACAGAAAACGGGTCAATTTGACCCAAGGACAACATGAGGGTTAAATACATATCGGTTTGTAAACTTGGTCGGTTTCATAAACTACTAATATTTGGTATTAGCATCGGCCCAGTAAAACAGTTTTGGTTCCTCACTAGATTAGACAATTGATTACCCATTATCCAACCTCCTACCTTATCTGCCTTGCTCTACGGTCAGTACACAGTACAGCTATATGCAGCACCACTGTCGCCCGTCTAGATGTCTGATTTATGTTCAGGGCTTCATATTGATCAGCTGTGTGTGAGACTGGCTTTACCTCTCACCATTGATCTGAGCTAATACCTAATCAATACCCATGGAGCAGCAATACTTAGCTTCAGGGATTCATCCGGAATCAAACATACAGAGGTAAGGACAGAGCTAGCATACTGTGCCGGGAGGGGATGGACAAAATCATTTAATGACGTTGAACTCACCATTACAAATGGAAGAACAACTTAGAGACAGTATGTTTTCAATCTTTGAGGGGGGGGCGGATGATGATGCTGTCAGGGTGGAGATGTGGCTTGGACTCAAATGCACAAAAAGCAAGCATTTATAGTATTCATAGCTTGATAATTTATTAAACAAAACCAAAGCACAAATCAACAAAAGGTGTCTAGAAAAACAGCAGACAATGAAATCTAAAATGAGGCAAAACAGGAATAACAGGAACACCAAGACTAAGCAGGTACACAAAACAGGTAGGCACACACACACTCCACACAGAAACAACAATGATGTGACAATGGGCAAAGGGAACACATTGACTAAATACACAGGGTAACAAGGTAACAAGAGGCAGGTGACACAGGGGCTGGGAGACAGGTGGAAGACATCAGACAATCACAAGGGCGGGAAAACTAAGGCAGGAAGTAAAACAAGACAAGACGGCACAGACAACAAGACTATCACAATAAAACAGGAAACAAAATAAGACCAAAAATAACACAATCACAAGACATGCCAGACAGCCAGGCTAACAAATAAAGACAGGAAGACAAGTGACCAAGGATGTAACCCAACAGTGGATTTCAAAATAAAACAGGAAGTTCACTAACAAACAGAAAACACAGGACCAACTAAAACAAAGAAACTAGGACAAGAACATGACAGATGGACCTCTGAATGTTTTTGGGAAATACATTTGTAATGAGGCAATGTGATGGTGTAGCGTGACTCAACTCAACACTCAACAATGGTTGTGACTATAGTATGTACAGCGTAGAGAAACAATGGGCTCATTCTTTACTCTGCTGGTCACCTTAGCGTAATGGTAATGAAGTTGGACCTTCTCCATCTTCTGGGACCCAGTAAAACAAAGGCCACTTCCACAATGGTGAAGTGTGCAGGCCCATTCATTAGGCGCTATGCCAAGCTTTCAGAATAAAGTGAACCAGATGACCTGAGGGGGAATATTCTGCCATCCATGAAACAAGTGACCACTCCTATGATGGATCTGCCTACATAGAGTCTCACATTGTCAGACCTATCTCCACAGCGCTGTGGAGTAAGGTACTGGCTCCTCCACACATATATTCCTGGGTGGGAGAAAACAACTTTTGCTTTCTTTAAACTGATTACAATCGTCTTGGGCGGCGCAGTGTCGATGGTTCTGTAAATTGGTCCCAGGAAGGAATTTGTTTTGGTGGAACATTTGCACCCTGCACAAGAAATGCAACAAACAACAACAATTGAATGAAGTTAATTGTTAACCCAAAATAGTAATGAGGATTGTGATTGCCTTCATAATGTCGCTCCGCTGCATGCTTGAGTAACGTTAGCTCACTCTGATCGGATCTTAATACCGGGTGGAAACAGGGTCAATATATGAGCTTTTGGTGGTTTTAGGATTGGCCTAGAAATAAAAGGAACCCTAGGAGGTAGAGGACAGGCACAGCATGAGCTGCTTTCAAAGCCATGAGATGGCAGGTGAATGGTTTCCATTCTGCAGGAGCTTATTAAAAACGACCAAAAATAACAGACAGGATGTACCAGAGAAGTGTAGAAAGAATGAGCTGATTGTCGGTGAGCAGAGTGACATGCCAGAGGGACCGAGCAGCCAGTATGGCCTTATTTCATCTCCGACACCCTCCCCTCTTTTCTCACACATCCTCAATTACACTCTTCTTTCTTTCCCTGTCGTCTGAAGCTGTGACGGGTCATCACTTGAACATAAACCAAAGGAAGTTCTCAGTAAATGGAAGGAAGCTTCAGGGGGTGCATCGTACATGGACTTTTCCATGTGACTTAGCAGCAGGCACCGTTGTGTGTGTGTGTGTGTGTGTGTGTGTGTGTGTGTGTGTGTGTGTGTGTGTGTGTGTGTGTGTGTGTGTAAATAAAAGACAAAGGATCTGCATTGCAAATCATCCAGCACCAGAGCTGCCAAGTGGCATCCACAACAAATACAAAAGCGGGACCCAGACAGAGTGCTGCCGCTTCCAGCCGGGCCAAGATGATGAAGCCACAACGGGATTTACAGCGGCATGATGACATTTATGAGGATCAAAATGCCAAATATGATTATAAAAATGCCATTTTGGGCTTATGTCATAGGATTCTATGCAAGATTTAGGGCTGGGAAAAACAATCAATTCTAAGATGCATCGTGATTCTCTCTAGAACGATTAAAAAAAAATTTATGTTGTATATATATATATATATATATATATATATATATATATATACAGGTAAAAGCCAGTAAATTAGAATATTTTGAAAAACTTGATTTATTTCAGTAATTGCATTCAAAAGGTGTAACTTGTACATTATATTTATTCATTGCACACAGACTGATGCATTCAAATGTTTATTTCATTTAATTTTGATGATTTGAAGTGGCAACAAATGAAAATCCAAAATTCCGTGTGTCACAAAATTAGAATATTGTGTAAGGGTTAAATTTTGAAGACACCTGGTGCCACAAAGTAATCAGTTGATTAACTCAAAACACCTGCAAAGGGCTTTAAATGGTCTCTCAGTCCAGTTCTGAAGCCTACACAAACATGGGGAAGACTTCAGATTTGACAGCTGTCCAAAAGGCGACCATCGACACATTGCACAAGGAGGGAAAGACACAAAAGGTTATTGCTGAAGAGGCTGGCTGTTCTCAGAGCTCTGTGTCCAAACACATTAATAGAGAGGCAAAGGGAAGGAAAAACTGTGGTCAGAAAAAGTGTACAAGCGATAGGGATCACCGCACCCTAGTCAAGATGGTGAAAAAAAAGATTCACAAGGAGTGGACAGCTGCTGGAGTCAGTGCTTCAAGATCCACCACCAAGAGACGCTTGAAAGACATGGGTTTCAACTGCCGCATACCTCGTGTCAAGCCACTGTTGACCAAGAAACAGCGCGAAAAGCGTCTCACCTGGGCTAAGGAAAAAAAGAGCTGGACTGCTGCTGAGTGGTCCAAAGTCATGTTTTCTGACAAAAGCAAATTTTGCATTTCCTTTGGAAATCGAGGTCCCAGAGTCTGGAGGAAGACAGGAGAGGCACAGGATCCACGTTGCCTGAAGTCTAGTGTAAAGTTTCCACCATCAGTGATGGTTTGGGGTGCCATGTCATCTGCTGGTGTCGGTCCACTCTGTTTCCTGAGATCCAGGGTCAACGCAGCCGTCTACCAGCAAGTTTTAGAGCACTTCATGCTTCCTGCTGCTGACCTGCTCTATGGAGATGGAGATTTCAGGTTCCAACAGGACTTGGCGCCTGCACACAGCGCAAAATCTACCCGTGCCTGGTTTACGGACCATGGTATTTCTGTTCTAAATTGGCCAGCCAACTCCCTGACCTTAGCCCCATAGAAAATCTGTGGGGTATTGTGAAAAGGAAGATGCAGAATGCCAGACCCAAAACGCAGAAGAGTTGAAGGCCACTATCAGAGCAACCTGGGCTCTCATAACACCTGAGCAGTGCCAGAAACTCATCGACTCCATGCCACGCCGCATTAATGCAGTAATTGAGGCAAAAGGAGCTCCAACCAAGTATTGAGTATTGTACATGCTCATATTTTTCATTTTCATACTTTTCAGTTGGCCAACATTTCTAAAAACTCCCTTTTTTGTATTAGCCTTAAGTAATATTCTAATTTTGTGACACACGGAAGTTTGGATTTTCATTTGTTGCCACTTCAAATCATCAAAATTAAATGAAATAAACATTTGAATGCATCAGTCTGTGTGCAATGAATAAATATAATGTACAAGTTACACCTTTTGAATGCAATTACTGAAATAAATCAAGTTTTTCAAAATATTCTAATTTACTGGCTTTTATCTGTATATATACTAATACTAATCTAATAATTCGGCAAAACACATAAAGGCTGTTGATCTACTTCATCACATTACATGTGACCACCCCATGTTTCCTGTTCTCCACCTTTAACCATGACTCAGCCTCTGACATGGAAGATCACTGTGAGAGAAGGGGACTCAGCATGTTTGAGGCTTAAGCATGTAATAATATAATAAATACCTCAGTAGACAACATTTTTCATTAAAACTTGTATGTGACTGCATATGTCATAATCTAACAAACTCAGATTTATATAATTGTTTTTTTTTTAAATCACACATGGAAATGTACATAAAAAATTGTTGCATTGATGATCGGTTAACAATCGAATCGCTGGCCTCTGAATTGTAATCGAATCGTGAGGTGCCCAAAGAGTCCCAAACCTAGAAAGACTGTTGGTGCATTTAAAAACCAAAAAAAACATTTATCCTGTAAAAAATACTGACAAATAGCAGTTTCCATCACGTACTTGTACACGCGCATCTTGAAGTAACGCATTAGAGAAGCTGTATGGAAACGGTAAAATTTGATACAACTTCAATCAATTGTGCGAAATGGATTTTTCGCTGGCTTAAGGTGGTTTCATGGAAAAAGACTCGATGCTTAATGGGATATGGAAACACCTTTGTCGAATAAGTTCTGAACGTTGAATCCACAGGACTGATAAGCTGTTGACCGTCGGCGTCTTCCCAGATAATCCCATAACGTGTCTTCATATCCGGACAGCATCAAACATGGCCGAAACTAGGTGACTTGAAAGAAATATTAAGACAATATCCTGAAGACATTTCTCCATGTTCCTCTTCTAGATGGTTAGACCAAGACACTTCTTCTTCTCCTCTGTGTACGGGCTATTACAGCCATGTGTAGCCTATAGCACAGACTCCTGACCAAACTACGCTGCAGCCGCGTCTATTCACTTCAAAACCCAAAAATGGAAATACCAAATTCGCATTTTTGGGACATTTCAAAAGTTTGCTAAAATTTGCTAGACAATTGAATGGAAACACTACTAATGACTATGACTCGGCTGCTATTTCCTCCCGACTGCCTTGTTTTCACACCCTGAGGATATGGACTCCCAAATGCATTTGAACTAAGTTCAAATACTCAGAGGCGAAAATCCCTCGGCAGAGTTCAACATCAGGAGCATAGCAAAAGGTCTAAACTAACACTGGGACAGAGAGGACAAAGGGTGGGTGTAGTTCCACTGGGGCAGGGGACAATCAGACACAGGTGGAACGCATTAGGGCGGAGACAGGTGGGAAGGCAACGGCTGGAAGTAAAGAGACCTGAAACCAGACAAGATGGTAAGTAACAAAATAAAACAAGAAGATACTAAATATAACAGAAAAAGACAAAAACATGACGTCAAGCGCGTGAGCTGGACACGACACTGCCATGATGACAATCTGGGTTTGGTTGCAAAAATCTGCCAGTGCTTTTTATTTTATTTTTTATTTTTTTCGCAAGGTTCTCCAGAGGAGCAGGTCTTGCTCGGCACTGACAACAACGTTGAAAAAGAACAAGCATCTGCCAGAGAACAAATACATTTTCTAGCTTTAATGCCTACAAACGCTGGAAGACTCCATCTCACATCTAAAGACAATCACGTCACATCGAAAGTCAAAGACATCGAATCATAATTTGTAAAGACTGGGGATCTTGCAGGGTCACACATTGCAAGACTACAACTGTTTTGGTTTTGAAAAATTGAACCAAGCTAGCTAGCTAGCTAGCTGGCAACTTTAGGTAAAGCTGGCAGAGTTTCTGTTCTGCCGTGCTATGCAGATGAACGTCTCCAGTACCCGGAGGTCTGCGTTTATCTCAATTCAATTCAATTAAATTGTATTTATATAGCGCTAAATCACAACAACAGTTATCTCATTGCGCTTTCCAAAAAGAGCAGGTCTAGACCGTACTCTGGGATGTTATTTACAGAAAGCCAACAGTTCCCACCAAGAGCAAGCACTAGGACACAGAGGCAAAGAAAAACTTCCTTTAAGAGGCAGAAACCTCAAGCAGAACCATGGCTCAGGGTGGGCGGTCATCTGCCTCGACCGGTTGGGGGTGAGAGAAAGAGAAAGAGAAAGAGAGAGAGAGAGAGACAGACAGACAGACAGACAGACAGACAGACAGACATGGAGAATTGTAGCAGAGGGTGTTGAGCAGGAACATGGAGGCAGCAGGTGACTCCAACCACAGATCCAGAGCCAGAAACACCTGCTTTTTGCAGACACCTTTATCTGCTGGTGACTCGCTTCAGGAGGATTGAAAATCAGCAACTTTCCCTCTTTATCTGGAGGCCAAAGCTGAAGTAAGTGCACCTGAAATGTCAATAGTAATCCCCAGGACCATTAGGACTTAAAAATGTGGAAAATGACTATAACTATGGCCAATGTTGAAGCTTACAACGTCACACAGAAGGTATATGAATATTGTGTTTTCATGTATTAGATAGATAGATAGATAGATAGATAGATAGATAGATAGATAGATAGATAGATAGATAGATAGATAGATAGATAGATAGATACAGTGGTGTGAAAAAGTGTTTGCCCCCTTCCTCATTTCCTGTTCCTTTGCATGTTTGTCACACTTAAGTGTTTCGGAACATCAAACCAATTTAAACAATAGTCAAGGACCACACAAGTAAACACAAAATGCAATTTGTAAATGAAGGTGTTTATTATTAAAGGTGAAAAAAAATCCAGACCATCATGGCCCTGTGTGAAAAAGTGATTGCCCCCTAAACCTAATAACTGGTTGGGCCACCCTTAGCAGCAACAACTGCAACCAAGCGTTTGCGATAATGTGCAATGAGGCTTTTACAGCGTCCTGGAGGAATTTTGGCCCACTCATCTTTGCAGAATTGTCCTAATTCAGTTACATTAGAGGGTTTTCGAGCATGAACGGCCTTTTTAAGGTCATACCACAACATCTCAATAGGATTCAGGTCAGGACTTTGGCTAGGCCACTCCAAAGTCTTCATTTTGTTTTTCTTCAGCCATTCGGTGGTGGACTTGCTGGTGTGTTTAGGATCATTGTCCTGCTGCAGAACCCAAGTTCGTTTCAGCTTGAGTACACGAACAGATGGTCGGACATTCTCCTTCAGGATCTCTTGGTAGACAGCAGAATTCATAGTTCCTTTTATCACGGCAAGTCTTCCAGGTCCTGAAGCAGCAAAACAGCCCCAGACCATCACACTACCACCACCATATTTTACTGTTGGTATAATGTTCTTTTTATGAAATGCAGTGTTCCTTCTACGCCAGATATACTTGGACACACACCTTCCAAAGAGTTCCACTTTTGTCTCATCGGTCCACAGAATGTTGTCCCAAAAGTCTTGGGGATCATCAAGATGTGTTGTGGAGAAATTGAGACGAGCTTTGATGTTCTTTTTGCTCAGCAGTGGTTTTCTCCTTGGAACTCTGCCATGCAGGCCATTTTTGCCCAGTCTTTTCCTGATGGTGGAGGCATGAACGCTGACCTTAACTGAGGCAAGTGAGGCCTGCAGTTCTTTGGACGTTGTTGTGGGGTCTTTGTGACCTCTTGGATGAGTCGTCGCTGCGCTCTTGGGGTAATTTTGGGCGGCCGGCCACTCCTGGGAAGGTTCACCACTGTTCCATGTCTTCACCATTTGTGGATAATGGCTCTCACTGTGGTTCGCTGGATTCCCAAAGCTTTGGAAATGGCTTTATAACCCTTTCCAGACTGATAGATCTCAATTACTTTCTTTCTCAATTGTTCCTGAATTTCTTTGGGTCTCGGCATGATGTGTAGCTTTTAAGGATCTTCTGGTGGACCTTACTGTGTCAAGCAGCTCCTATTTAAGTGATGCCTTGATTGTGAACAGGTGTGGCAATAATCAGGCCTGGGTGTGGCTAGAGAAATTGAACTCAGGTGTGGACAACCACAGTTATAGTATGTTTTAACAAGGGGGGCAATCACTTTTTCACACAGGGCCATGATGGTTTGGATTTTTTTTCACCTTTAATAATAAACACCTTCATTTCCAAATTGCATTTTGTGTTTACTTGTGTTGTCCTTGACTATTGTTTAAATTGGTTTGATGTTCCGAAACACTTAAGTGTGACAAACATGCAAAGGAACAGGAAATGAGGAAGGGGGCAAACACTTTTTCACACCACTGTAGATAGATAGAAACTTTTAGCAATGTCACCGTACTGCCAGACCACGGCAATTATGCTGCATTCACACCAAATCAGGCAAAAATGCTTGAATGTGGGTAGTGCGTTGCTAGGGGATAGGGTACTGAAAAAACCTGCAGAGGCAGCGCAACAAAAAAGCTGAAAAATAATAAACTTTTGGCAAAACCGCAATCCGATGTCATGCTAACCTGTGATAACCTACCGGTGATCGGATAAAACAATATGGAGACACAGATGGGCCATTTCAGTGACACTCTATCACGCTGCAACGCCTGATTTGGTGTGAATGCAGTCGTGTGCATCAACAATTTTATTATTACTGTTAGGAATGATGGCAAAAAAAAAGCTATGATAAACATGTATTCCTGACTTCAGAAAATTATTCTGGATATGACCTCTTATGTTTTTTCTATAGTGGATTTTTAACTTGAATTATAACCTTAATAAAAACCAAACCCCACTTCCATTTTTAATTATGCTCTAGTAGAGACTGATTGCATTTCTTAAACATGTATGTTATCTCAATTGTTTGAAATTGAGATAAAGCTAATATTAGTTAATAGATTATGAAGTAAAATTTTATTTCAGAATATTTTTTAAAACCTCAAATAAGTCATGGGTCAGTTTGAACCGAGGCATGTTCAACCCTGTCAGACACCGCCTACCAAGAGCCTGGGTCTGTCCGAGGTTTCTGCCTAAAAGGAAGTTTTTCCTCGCCACTGTTGCACTGTTGCTTGCTCTGGAGGAAACTACTAGAACTGTTGGGTCCTTGTAAATTATGGAGTGTGGTCTAGACCTGCTCTATCTGTAAAGTGTCTCGAGATAACGCTTGTTATGAATTGATACTATAAATAAAATTGAATTGAAATTGAAATTGAATTGGATCCGAGAAGGTCCCGAAAGTGAAGACAATACAAGGGTAAAAAAAATGACAACTACCTACAGTCATACCCCTTAGGACATTAGCCACTGTGGTGTCACAGCGTATACTGTCAAATTACAAAAACTAAAAGCTTTAATCCTGGGAGCTAGGTTAGCAGAATGGTCCATTCCATTCAATGCTGTGTGTGGGGGGGAAAAAAATCCCAAATCTGGTTTACACTGTGGGCACCATGCTCGGATATTTGGAACAATTAGGAAAGAAATGATAGTAACGAGACAGAATAAGAACGAAAATGTCTGAATTTAAAAAAAAAACTTCAAAAGCATCGCTGCACGGGACTCTACGTTACCGTTAGCTAGTAGCTGGATTAGACCCAATGGTTACCATGCTGACAGCTTGCGTTAAGCGGTGTAACGTCTGACTGTATTTCCCTGTAGAGGCCTCCAACCCCGGGACGTAACAGTCCGCATGCAGCTGGCACTTACCAGCAATTATTAAAATTATTAAATACTGGTGAAACAAGTCATTGTTATAAGTTATTGTTATACATTATTAATCAATCATTTCATTTCAAACATATGGCCTTAGCAATAAACAAGCCCTTCTTTAATGTCGCCAACTGTCTTTTTGTGCTTTATATTTTGTATGATATACATTATAAAAATCCGTTCCGTTTTTTGCGTTTTTGTGTTTTGTGGCGTTAGCATTTCTGCTGAACTGTCTCAGCCACCGTAGTGTGGCGAGTGGCGGAGGACGGAAGAAAAAAAAACACAGCGAAGCCAGAACACTGCAGCATAGACGCACACACGCGCCCTGCGGAAAACCTGGGTTAGAAAAACTATCCGAGCCAGTCAGTAACAAAAAAACGGTGAACATTTGCCCATTAACGTTACATTGCAGCTGTATCGCCTTATACTGGACCGATGTCAAAGGTTGTCGTTCCCATCAGTCACTTAGACACAGAAACAGTGGAAAACATACACAAGTTACCCTTTGAACCCGGTAGTGTTCTGACTCTAATAAGAAACCACTAGGTCATAACTGGGCAGGTTAATGCATGACACGCCTGGAGCACTAAAATGAACAAGACTATCGTAAAGAGCTTCACTTCAAAGGCTCAGATGACTGCTGGGAATATTTGGGGGAATCAGGGCTAAGGGATGGACATGGGAGCCCCGAGGGCTCACAGAGGGATCCAAAAAGCTGGGGATGTTGGCCTCGCTATCTTTGTTAGTGTGTGTGGGAATATGTGTGTGTCTGTGTGTGTGTGCCTCTGCAATGCACCATTCCCAATCCCAAAGCTATAAGTTCAAAGGACGACATTTGGTGGTACGGTGTGTGTGAGTGTGTGCGAGAGCCATACAATGAGTACAAAGTAGCTTAGCTTTAGACCTCCAAAAGGAGTCTTTAAAGGGAACAAAATGCTACTTAACCCAAAAAGGTTAATATGTCCCTGTTACTACTATACCTCTAATGTACGGCAAGACATTCAGGTCATATTCACAGTTAGAATACACTGTTTGGCACTATGAAGGCATTAAATATAACTCTGATGGTGAAGTATGGTCTGAATCCAGCTGGATCCTACATTCCCATCTGCTGGTACAGAAAGCAGAAGGGAGCCAGAGAGCATTAACCCTTCGGTCGTCTTCCCGTCAACCTGCAACTTTGTGTTTTTCTGGGTTGAAATTTCAACATGTTGTACTTTTTCTACACTTTTTTTTCAACGTTTTTGTCAATTTTATTCAAATTTTTTGTCAATGTTTGACCTTTTTTTAATTGTTTTAGTCCATTTTTTAGTAAGTTCTTTTTTGCTTTTTCCAATGTTTTTGGTTCACTTTTTCAGCATTTAAAAAAAAGAACGTTTTTTTGTAGATTTCTTTTCCTGCTTTTTTTGTAGTTTTTTTTCAACATTTGTTCTGATGTTGAAGGTTTTTTGTAAACGGGTCAAACAGGAGGGTTAATCACTGCGTGTCCGTCTGCTTTGAAGTTACGCTTTAAGGGTTCCAGTCACACCCCCTCAGTTGTATTTTCTCCCCCCGGTTCAACATCGACCATAAAACGTAGAAACACAATTACAAGGTCTCCATGGCGTCTTTATCACAGGGGACTTTCAACTACTTTTCAACTACTAACACATCTGCAGCGATATTTGGCACAGAGCGACCGCTCCCGCCGTCCCCTCACTTCATTACAAGCCTATGTCTATTACAGCTGTCAATCTTCATTTATAATTCAAATTTCATCTGTTATTTTTTAAATATTGCCTGTTATTAATATGTACGACACTACTCAGGCTTATGCGTCGTCATCACCACGTAGTTGTTGGTACACGTTCTGTCCACTAGAGGGACTTCCAACATCAGCCTGGCCTTTAATTGGATCTATTTAATGGCGCATAGCAATCCTGGCACGCCCCTTTGTTTACATTATTTTCCACCACACACACACACACAGCGACAAACACAAATCAACAGAGAACACCGTTATGAAACATTATCTAACAAGTGTAGAGAAGCTGCCCTGCTCTCGATTAGCACAATGACTAGGGCTGTAATCTCCCAGTCGACTAGTCGATTTATTGGTCGATACGTTCTGGCTCGACCAAAATTCCGATTGGTTGATTTTTTTGCCATGTTAATTTCATCAGGTGGAAAGCACTAATTGCTAATGGAGGTGTTTTTAGAGCACCCCTGTTTCACAGGTAATAGTCTGTCTTCAGAACACCCCCCTTGTTTTCACCTTTTTTGGATTAGCCTGACCCACCTGAGACAGACTAAAAAAGTACTAGAAAGCCTTGGTCTGATGGTTTGCTGAATATTTATTTAATTAATTTTAATTTTAATTTAATTCAATTCAATTTTATTTATAGTATCAATTCATAACAAGAGTTATCTCGAGACACTTTACAGATAGAGTAGGTCTAGACTACACTCCAGAATTTACAAGGACCCAACAGTTCTAGTAGTTTCCTCCAGAGCAAGCAACAGTGCGACAGTGGCGAGGAAAAACTTCCTTTTAGGCAGAAACCTCGGACAGACCCTGGCTCTTGGTAGGCGGTGTCTGACGACCGGTTGGGGTTAGAATGAAGAGTGGCAATAACAAAAATAGAAAAAATAGTAGTTTGTAGTAGTTCTTTGTAGTAGTTCATGGCATAGCAGGGCACTGTGCGGCATTACAAGGCACAGCAGGACGTAGCAGGGCACAGCAGAGCGTGGCAGGATGAACACGGCATCGCAGAACGTGTAGCGGGACCATGGCGACAGCTGCTACCCTGATTTTGGAGCCTCCCTGATCGATTAATTGTGAGTGTTTCATTTATAGTCAGTCCTCCTCTACCATGTCGAAGACATTGGCAGTGTGGCAGCATTTTACAAAAATAGATAACAGAAAACAGGTTGAATGCAAAGTTTGCAAGCAACAGTTTGCATATCACGGCTCAACTACAAACATGGCATATCACCTCAAAACGGTAAGCTAACCTGTCTGCGTTAGGTTGCCCTGTCTGTTTTGAGTAGGCTATATGAACATATCAGAATTTGCAGATTTCAATCAAAGTGGACGTGCCTTTTGTGTTTAGGAGTAAAAGCTTTAAGTTAATAGTCTATTTTGTTTCACTCTATGCGAGGACATGCAGAGCGACTGAAATGATAGTGTCTGTCAGTTATTATAACATATGACAAAAACAATTGTCATTATATTATGTTGCATATTCCTCAACAGTTCTTATGCTGATAACACAAGTTGACATAGTACTATTTTCGGAAATCATAGGCTTTGATACTGCACAGGTGCACGTGATGCAACGCTGTCAGCCGACAAACAAGTGTCATTTCAGTGCAAAATAATTAGGTCAAAAACGATTTAATATATTGCAAATAGCCAACTAGTTTTTGTTTATTCATAATTAATGTAGGCAGACAAGACTACCAAGTACTTTGCAGCCAATTAAACTAACGTTTTTTTTTGCCCCTCCGCGCCCCCACCCCCCCAGTCGATTTTTAGTTGCAATTTCAGGACTTTAGTCGACCAAGATTTTTTTTGGTTGATTACAGCCCTAACAATGACATCATATTAGAAAGCACAGCCAAAACAACTTTTCATGAACTAAGTAACAATAGTGTTAGCCACGAGGCTAACTAGCGATGCCAAACGGTGCTGTCACTACTATTTTAGCGATTTAAAAGCAACCTGTTTCTTTCCAGGGTACAAGCTGCCGAAATGGGTCTCCTCAGGAGGGGGGCTGGCGTCTCCCTTAGAGATAGGGTGAGAAGCTCAGTCATCCGAGAGGAGTTGGAGTACAGCCGCTGCTCCTTCGCGTTGAACGGAGCCAGTTGAGTCACCGTACGTACACACCACCGCCGACTTGAGCTGCAAAAAAGCTCTGGCCACCCCGCCAAGTACGCTTGTCAAAAAGTACGGGTAAGCTTTTTGACGCGTTGGCCGCTCAGACGTAGCGGCGTTCTCCGTTCGACCGGGAGAAGCTCACGCAGCCACGGCCAACACACTGACACTAGAAACCTTTTTATAAATTGTATAATGACAGAAGTTGTGTTGTTAATTGGTCGCAGTGGGGTCTGTTAGCAGTTAGCTCGCTCGTTAGCCGCTGAGCCATAGCGGCGTGCAGCCGCCAGACTAACCTAGTGACCCGCGCAGGACTTCATTGTGAGCGGACGATGTGACCGGCAGGTTACGTTAACTGCTCCCTGTGTACAAACAACGTTATATTATAAACGATAGGTAACCCGACAACGGCGATTATGAGCTTGTCCTCAGAATTAATGTTTCGGTGGGAACGAAAGTTCACATCGTATGTTTCTCCGGGATCAGCTAGCGCGAAGGACTTCTATACTGCGATTGGCGGCTGGCGTTAGCCGCTGCTTGCCGCTGGACCGCGTCATAGCTCATTGCCACAAAGTTGAAAAATGTCAACTCAAAACGCGTTAAAAAACACGACGCCGACAGATTTGCCTCCTTGCAACTGAGAGAAGCTTCCATTGAAAATGAATGACTTCCGGTAACTTTAGGCGCTCAAGTTGGTGGCGGTGTGAATGTCCGGTTAGAGGGAGCTATACCAAGAAGAGATCTTGACTATGCTATCTCCATCTCCAAGATTAATGGATGGATCAGTGTATGAGGCAGAACGCTGGTGCCACTGTATATCACTGGTGAGTTCTGCTCTTTTCAAATGCACCACTCCCTGAAATGAAAAATACAGTGCAGTAAATTCCAGAAGTCCAAAGCTCTGCAGAGGTAGAAAGCTGGTGTTGAGTGGTGTCAGCGTGTGTGTGTGTGTGTCTAAGTAAGTTTATCCATGTAAATTTTAGGGAACACACGCCAGATAAAAGGAGAAATACTACAGACAGATCCCACACACATACTTAGACACACCCTGTCAGCTGCAGCTTCTTATTCAGAGGGAGAGGCTAAATAAATGAGGCTGTAACCAAAACATTCATACCCAAGGTGCCACCTGCTCATCAGATAAACACTCACACACTCAGAAGTGTGTTCTGGGCGTATCATGCAACCAATCAGAATGACCTCTCCCATTCCCCTTTAAAAGCCAGGGTTTGTGCTGTTATGATGGAGGATTTGCACCGTCATATTTTTATTTTTACTCTTCTGCATGTGTGTGTGCTGCTGTGCGTCCCTGTGTGTGTAACAAGCATAGTGTGCATGAGCCTAGGCACATTTTACTAATTTGCTGTTAAAATAACAATGAAATGCTGCGTTATTGACTTTAGAGGTTTTTGTTAGTGCAATGGTATCCCGCTGCTAGAGAGATAGCAATATACCCAGAATGCACCTGAACACACCTCCCTGTAAGACGAGCATGCCCATGGGCACAGGTGCATTTGCTATTTAAACGACGCTGCTGGACGCTATTAAAATAGGTAGTGACTTAACATAACAACAAAACATACTAATAAGTAAGTATAAGTTCTTATCCTAAACTAGCATGTTGTCATCCCTGGTTGGTCCTCATAAGTATAGACACACATCCAACACACACTGGTAGTGGTGCTTCAGACAGAGAAGCAGTGGATTAGTGACTACCAGGTACCAGAATCACCACAACATTTTATCTCCAGTCTTATTCAGAGAATTCCCAGCCTAGTGTGACCTCCATTCATATTCCCACTTTGGAACTCTTTCATAGTGTGTTAATCTGGTTAATTGGGTCATTCACTGGGACCTGTGGAGGCTCCTGGAGACTAAGGAAAGGAGGAAAAGGAATTAGGAGATAATAGAAACGAGGAGAGAGACAACAGGAGAAAAGGAGAGAATAGTGAATGAGGTAGAAGTAGATAGAGACTTAGACTTTACTGTCATTCAACTGCACATTCACATATATAGTCGAGCGAGATTTCGTTGCAAGGCTCCAAAAAATGAAAAGAAACAGATGAGGAGAGGAGAAGATAAAAGATGGGATGAGAAAAGGAGGAAAAAATGAAAAGGAAATGAAAATGGACTAAAGAAATTGTTAGGCAACTAACACTTATGTAATTTTTGTCAACTAATGAATTAGTTGATTTAATGGACTTAATGATTTAAGGCCCCCCCCCTTATTTTCCTCCAGTGGGAGGGGCATATGTTTTTATTCTTTGTTGAGGGGAGGTCATCCAACTTTTTTTTAGTCTAGGGAGGAGGGTCACCCATCTCGTCTATTCATGAAAAGTGGCTTATTTGTTGCATTTTTTTCCATGTAGCTCCATGTTGCCCCCCCATCGCCAGCAGATGGGTCCCTCCATGTTTAGTCGGCCAGAGACTTTTTCCAAACTGAATAAATGAATAAACTTAATAAATAATCCCCCCCCCCGCACATATAAACACAAAACTGCTTTGCTAGTTCCATCATGTTATGATATCTGCTGATTTTTTTTTTAATTATTCATGATTGCCGATTTATTTAGTTCAAAAACATCAATAACGCCAACGTACGAAAACATTGCAGACCAGACGCAAGCTTTTATTTTGAAAGGTCAAAGCTCACGGACTGCACCAGCCGGGGTGGGGCGGAGAGGTGGAGCATGAGACGGGAGGTCTCCAGGCTGCAGCTATACCTGAGTCAAATATCCTTTTCAGTCCCAGCGACGAGTCCATAGCAACCAGTTCACATGTTGAGTTTGTCATTACCCAGCATGCTTTGTTGCATGGTCTCAATGTAATATTGTTTTATTTCATGTGAATACTAGTTCACTAGAGGAATAAGTTAGTATTTGAAGTAATGCAGGGAATGTGCATTTAGTTCCCATGCTTATTGTGTTTCCACGACAACGATAGTGGTACATCTAGCGAAATGGCCCACATAACAGTGGAGTGTGATGTGTGAGATGAGAAAGCAGAGGTTACGTTGTGTGTGTCTTGGCTGTAAAAAAAACAATGGCTGTACAACTTTGCCAAGCGCAAAGCAGAGCAGAAGGCATCAATACATTGTTGGGGGGGGTTCACGCCTTTTTTTTTTTCCAAGCATTTTGGAGGGTCATAGAAAAATGTATTGCCGGTGAAGGGAGGGTCAAGTCTATTTTGACTAAAGATCCCAAAAACAAACAGTCCCTTATCGGCTCAGAGATACAAAGAGAAAAGAATAGAAAGGAAAGAGAAATGGAAAAAGCAGCAAAGAAGAATGGGAAGGAGAGGAAGAAGTTGTTTCCTGTCTTTAATGGTGCTGAAAAAACAGAACAAAAAGAGTGGGGGGGGGCGGTCAGAGGAAAAATGTGTTAGAGCTTTACACACACACACACAAGAAAGTGAATTGATGAATAATTCACTGAAGCTCATTGATCTTTGTCTCTCCGTCTCCACGCAGCAGTAATCTGATCCGGGTGTTATATGCAGAGTTGGCTCCCGTGGTAGCTGCACACATTCCCATGATGCATTTAAGAAAACACAAAGGACAACATGTCCTGTTTTCTCCTCACCGTGCCTACAAATAGCTCCAGTAGACATATGTTCATCACATTAAAATCCTTGTTGAGTTATTATAGGGACACATTGCATCATAAACTGCAGGCCCACAACACACTGTGTTGCTAATTAGAGAGACAGAGCTGATGTGAAATACACTTTGATAGTAGAATGAACTCAACTCAAAGATCTAAGACTTTTTCTACATCCGCAAAAGGCTTATTTCTCTCAAATATTGTTCACAAATCTGTCTAAATCTGTGTTAGTGAGCACTTCTCCATTGCCAAGATAATCCATCCACCTCGCAGGTGTGGCATATCAAGATGGTTATTAGAAAGCAGGATTATTGCACAGGTGTCTCTTAATAAATGGCCACTCTAAAATGTGCAAAAACCCTAACCCTAACCCTAACCCCCCCATCCAGCAGGATTCCCCCAGGGACCCCAAACTTCCCTTTCCCAAACCACATCAACCAGCTCCGACTGGGGGATCCCGAGGCATTCCCAGGCCAGGTTGGAGCTAGAATCCCTCCACCTAGTCCTGGGTCTTCCCGAGGCCTCCTCCCAGCTGGACGTGCCTGGAACACCTCCCTAGGGAGGCCCCCAGGAGACATCCTCACCAGATGCCCGAACCACCTCAACTGGCTCCTTTCGACGTGAAGGATCAGCAGCTCTACTCCGAGCTCCTCTCGGATGACTGAGCTTCTCACCCTATCTCTAAGGGAGACGCCAGCCCCCAGTTTGGCTGCTTGTACCCTGGATTTCTTTCTTTCGGTCATGACCCAGCCTTCATGACCATAGGTGAGGGTAGGAACTGACTGGTAGATTGAGAGCTTTGCCTTCTGGCTCAGCTCTGTTTTCGTCACAACGGTGCGATAAATGGAATGTAATAAAATGGAACCATTCATCATAAATTCAAACCGATATGGCCTCGTACACCGGACCGGACTGGACCAGTGGAACAGGAAAGCGGCCCAACTCTAGACTGGAGTCAGGGGTGCATTTGCTCAGTCTGTGGCCACTCGGATCTGGATAACGGTAGGTGGATGGATAGTTGGATGATATGTTGGAAATGATTTCTGATAGTGTCTCAGTCCGAGTACAATGCCTATATTGCTATAACATTTTGTCATATTGCAGCTGAGAGAACATACTTCCAAATATACAGTAAAAGACTGTGAGGAGCTTAAGTGTGTGTGTTAAATCAAACACTAACTTTGAGTCCTCATATTTTTGTCATTTTGCGCTGCGTGGGGGTGAGAATAGATTTCATTTGATCTAATTGTAAATGGGCATTGTTAGTTATTTATAAGTGTCACATCAGAGGCTCAGTCAACTAAATAAGACATTTGTTTCTGTGTGTCTGTGCATAGTTTTAGGGAAAACCTCAATAAATAAATGGAGAAACATAAATAATGTAGATAGTTTCAAAAATAACATAAAAATTAAATATTAAATTTAAATTAAATGTTGTGACTGCGCCCCCACCCCTCCTGCACACAGTTGCTAGTAACCAAGGAGGACACGGAAGATTAAAAAAAAAACATGAAAGACTCTTCAGATGAGGTCATTATCTTCACTTGAGTTTCACCAAAACCCCAAACAGCCAATGATCCCAGGATACATCACTGATGATGTGTCTGAGTTGCAATGAGTATGTTAAGATTTCACCATCTGGCTAAGTCTTCCGGGAACGGTCCGGATGACAACCATGAAGACTATGGAGACTGCTGGAGACAGCTGGCAACTGGGAAGACAGTAATCGGGAAGCAGGTGGTGCAACGCACAGGTCCAGTACCTGGTGAGACGCAGGAGGAGCCCGGCCCGGAGTCACCCCGCAGCACCCAGAACCTCCACGCCCCACAAGCCCCACCCCGTGTCAGACATTCCGAACACCGCCGGGTCAAGTAGACACTTTGATGAGGACCTGGACCAAGTCCTTGAAGCTACAGTGAGGTTTATGACGTCCTATTTTGTCTTTGTAAAAATGTCCTGTCAGTCTGTAACTTTGTGTTCTCTGAGACCACATGTCTCAGTCAGATAACCCATATAAATAATAATAATAATTATATATATATAGTATAGACAGTGGCGCTAATAAGTTTATGATCCCATGGTAAAGTTGACTGAAAAGAAGAATACAAAAATCTATTTTGTATGATCATCTATTGGAAATTAATGTTAAGGGCTTAATTAAAAAAATTTGAAAAAATCCATACCTAGCGATTGGCTTGGTTTTATTAATAATAGCTGGTTTGATTTGCATTGAGAGATGATTTTATGGAAAATACCCATAGCCAATCTCTATGTATGGTAAAGGGTATGTGATGATGCAGGGGGGGGCTATTTTTATTCCAAAGGCCAAGGTAACTTTATCAGGATGCATAGTATCCTGATCCATGAAATAACTGGCCTTTAATAATAAAAATCTACCCGCTTCTATGGGAATTTAACATAGGGGGGTGTATACTTTAAGGAAGAACATTTATTTATTTACAATACATTATTCATTCAAGTCCTTAAAGGTTGGATTTAGATATTTTTTAATTTCCAAAAGATGATTTTTTTTATTCCTCTTTTTAGTCAACTTAAGCATAGGTTCATAAACTTATGAGCACCACTGTAGTACTTACAGTTTTAAATGACCACAGTATTGAATCACATTCAAGCCAGAAATATTAAGTATGTTCTTTGAAAACTGTGACATGACCAAACTATGGAGGAGTCAGGTAGAATAAACAAGCAGCCATTCCTCCTTCATTAAAGGCCGTTGAAACAGCAGGCTGCAGGAAAATGTCACAGGCCAACACCACATTGCAAGCTTAATTACTACTGTGTGTGTGTGTGTGTGTGTGTGTGTGTGTGTGTGTGTGTGTGTGAGGTCAGCCAGTATTTCTCCCAGCATGAAGAGCTGTGGTGTCAGCCTGACTACAGTCGTGGTCTGAACATCTGTTGTTCTTTCATTCAGCATCGTGGCCCACCACAACAGCAGTTAACTCTTGTGTTCTCTTCCCGTCAACCATAAAAAAAATAAAAATAAAAAAATCGGTCACTTTTTTTTTTTCAACATTACTTTTGCTTTTTACGACATTTTTTTGACACTTTTTTCAATGTTGTGGGTGATTTATGGATGTTTTTTTTCCAAGTTTTTTGATATTTTTAATGTTTTACTTTCAGCGCTTATTTCCTTGGCCCATTTTTTACAACAAAACAAATTAACTGAAAACGGGTCAAATTTGACCCAAGGACAATATGACAGTAACTTACCAACTAAAAGAATAAAAAGTAATTCACTCAACAGACATTTTGACATGTCACAAAAGCACAGCTGTAAAAAATAAAACGGACAATGGCTGAGCTGTATTTATATTCTATTCAGAGTTATTCATACTAAGACGTGGGCTAAAGACAAATGCAGTATCAGTAGTAGTATTATCAGTGGTATGCAATATGAAACTGATTTATTTTGCAGAATTTCTTAGCTTATGGGTAGCTTATGAGTTTTTCCATTATATGGTACCTCCTCAACTTGCCTTTTTTGGTTTTCCATTATGATAAAAAGTCCCTAGTACCTGCTAAAAGGAACTTTATTTAGTACCACCTCGGTCGAGGTTCCAAGCGAGCTGAGGCGATACCAAAAGGTGACGTGAAAACCTGCAGACTACTGATTGGTCGGAGACAATCGTCACTAATCGCAGTCATCATCGCTAGCGACAGACGGGGGTGTCCTTTTATCCAGCTGTGTTTTTTTTTCCACCTCTGCGGCTTCGCTATGACAACCAGCCATGCCCGCCTTACGCATGAGTCAGTACTTAACCTGTAATGGAAAAAGGAGGACAGGGCACCGCGGCCGGGTCGAGTAGAGCTGGTACTAGTCAGTAAGCGCCATTAGCCTTTGAATGAGCTCTTGAAGCAATGGACAAGAATAACAAACACATGCCACTATGGCTCTGCTCAGTCTGACTCTACAGAATCCATCCATCTCCCCCGGCAACAAATCTCCTGCCTCTTTGTGTCTTGCACTTGGGTTCATTAGCTCAGCCATAACAAATTCTGATATACTGCATGATGTATCATGTTGTATCTGCAAAATGTCGGGACTTTACTGCCTCATCTTTGACTCATGTGTAACTTTTGGATCTTTTAGGTTTGGTACTTTTTTGGGTACGGATGGAATTACATCGGTACAACTGAGGACCGATTCACGTTAAATCAAACGGTGCCAAATTTTGATACATGGGCAAGCTTATCTTTCCTTCCTGCATGTTTGACAGAGAGCGGGGCTCCTACACACACACACACACACACACACACACACACACACACACACACACACACACACACACACACACACACACACACACACACACAGTACGGTGTTACACACAGAGCCGAACGTCGCCTCTGTAGCTTGTTAAAGTCACAGTGAGTCACGACAACGCCGGTAAAGCGGTTGCCAGCATCACTGCGTACACTTTTCAAAACTTGACGCAGACAGCGTTCGCTGCAATATAATATTAATGGCGAGCTATTCATATTCTCTATGCCCTGGTGACTGACGGGTTATTATGGATCCCACGTAACTTCTAGGCAAGGCCCGCCCTACGAAGCAGCTCAATTGGTCGGGGTTAGGCAATGACCATGAGTTGTTAAGGCTAGGATAGCCGATTGGTCAGCGGATAACACCTGAACAAATCAGGTTCCGTCAGCTTCCGTAAGCATGGACGAACCTAGAAGTTGCCTGGGTTCCATAATAATGCGTGACTGACAGGCTGAGGTTGTAAGACAAGGCAACTTAATTTCTACAGCACATTTCAGCAACAAGGCAAATCACAAATCCATAAAACAAGCAATTAGAGACAGACAGAAAATTAAAACAGGCTAAAGTAAAGTAAAGTGCTATATAAATACATTTTGATTGATTGATTGATAAAGTACAAGAATAAAAGTTACAGTGTGTTGGGTGTAAAATGTTCTAAGTAAACAGGATGAATAGGTTTGGAATCATTTTTACAACTGAAATATATTTTGTGTTATTACAGAAAGAAAGCACAGAAAAAAAGCACTGTTGGGAAAGGAATTCCAGGTATCAGTACCGGAAAAAAGTGAACGCTACCCAACGCTATCAGTAACTGAAAACGGCAATTTTTCATTGATTACATTTTGCAACACACTACTACAGCAGAGACCTGATTTATATACAGTATATATTTAAATCAATCCAGCTTAAATGTAAATGTGCTGTATTTATATAGCGCTTTTCTAGTCTTAACGGTTGAAAGCACTGCGCTAACCCAAAGTTAAGTTGGCAAAGTCACGGTAGCTGTATAGCACCGGAGCAATCCCGTAAATGAATCGTTATATATACTGTATAATATTGTGATTTTAGCTGCAGGTTAATGTTAGCTTGCTTTCTCACTTACTGGTCAGCTACCAATCAAAATAAAAAAAATCTGCAGTGGTGTTAAAGTGGCCATATTATGAAAATAAATTCTGGGATTTACGGTGTTATTTTGTGTCTCTGGTGCTTCCACACATACAGGTAAAAGCCAGTAAATTAGAATATTTTGAAAAACTTGATTTATTTCAGTAATTGCATTCAAAAGGTGTAACTTGTACATTATATTTATTCATTGCACACAGACTGATGCATTCAAATGTTTATTTCATTTAATTTTGATGATTTGAAGTGGCAACAAATGAAAATCCAAAATTCCGTGTGTCACAAAATTAGAATATTGTGTAAGGGTTAAATTTTGAAGACACCTGGTGCCACAAAGTAATCAGCTGATTAACTCAAAACACCTGCAAAGGGCTTTAAATGGTCTCTCAGTCCAGTTCTGAAGCCTACACAAACATGGGGAAGACTTCAGATTTGACAGCTGTCCAAAAGGCGACCATCGACACATTGCACAAGGAGGGAAAGACACAAAAGGTTATTGCTGAAGAGGCTGGCTGTTCTCAGAGCTCTGTGTCCAAACACATTAATAGAGAGGCAAAGGGAAGGAAAAACTGTGGTCAGAAAAAGTGTACAAGCGATAGGGATCACCGCGCCCTAGTCAAGATTGTGAAAAAAAACCCATTCAAAAATGTGGGGGAGATTCACTAGGAGTGGACAGCTGCTGGAGTCAGTGCTTCAAGATCCACCACCAAGAGACGCTTGAAAGACATGGGTTTCAACTGCCGCATACCTCGTGTCAAGCCACTGTTGACCAAGAAACAGCGCGAAAAGCGTCTCACCTGGGCTAAGGAAAAAGAGCTGGACTGCTGCTGAGTGGTCCAAAGTCATGTTTTCTGACGAAAGCAAATTTTGCATTTCCTTTGGAAATCGAGGTCCCAGAGTCTGGAGGAAGACAGGAGAGGCACAGGATCCACGTTGCCTGAAGTCTAGTGTAAAGTTTCCACCATCAGTGATGGTTTGGGGTGCCATGTCATCTGCTGGTGTCGGTCCACTCTGTTTCCTGAGATCCAGGGTCAACGCAGCCGTCTACCAGCAAGTTTTAGAGCACTTCATGCTTCCTGCTGCTGACCTGCTCTATGGAGATGGAGATTTCAGGTTCCAACAGGACTTGGCGCCTGCACACAGCGCAAAATCTACCCGTGCCTGGTTTACGGACCATGGTATTTCTGTTCTAAATTGGCCAGCCAACTCCCCTGACCTTAGCCCCATAGAAAATCTGTGGGGTATTGATAAAAGGAAGATGCAGAATGCCAGACCCAAAAACGCAGAAGAGTTGAAGGCCACTATCAGAGCAACCTGGGCTCTCATAACACCTGAGCAGTGCCAGAAACTCATCGACTCCATGCCACGCCGCATTAATGCAGTAATTGAGGCAAAAGGAGCTCCAACCAAGTATTGAGTATTGTACATGCTCATATTTTTCATTTTCTTACTTTTCAGTTGGCCAACATTTCTAAAAACTCCCTTTTTTGTATTAGCCTTAAGTAATATTCTAATTTTGTGACACACGGAATTTTGGATTTTCATTTGTTGCCACTTCAAATCATCAAAATTAAATGAAATAAACATTTGAATGCATCAGTCTGTGTGCAATGAATAAATATAATGTACAAGTTACACCTTTTGAATGCAATTACTGAAATAAATCAAGTTTTTCAAAATATTCTAATTTACTGGCTTTTACCTGTATACAAACTTGGAAAAAGAAACTATCCATGCTGTTTTGAGTGAGATACGGTTTCTGAATGTCATCTGTCTTCAGTCTCCGGGTGAGCCATCGGCTGAAACATCTGCTAACCACTTTAGCTAATACCACATCAGCTAGCTGTTTCTCCAACTTTGGTCAGTTCAAGGCAGGATTAGTCGTTTAAACGAGGGCCTGCGTCCAACTTTGCGCGTTTCTTTTGTAGGTTAGGGTGAACTCGTGTGTGTTGTAGCAGTGTTTTGCCATTGAAAAGGAGGGGGCTAACCGCTAACAGCGCTAGCTCCTAGCGAGTAGCACAGTACCTTGCAATAGCTAGCTACTGCGCATGTGTCACTCCTAACAAAGATAGTAAATAAGTGAGATGTCTCACTCTGTAACTAAAACTAGTGCAATCTCTCACTCTGTAGCTAAAACAAGTGAAATTTCTCACTTGGTAGCTTTCTCACTCTGTAGCTAAAACTAGTGAGATGTCTCACTCTGTAGCTAAAACAAGTGAGATGTCTCACTCTGGAGCTAAAACAAGTGCGATGTCTCACTCTGTAGCTAAAACAAGTGAGATGTCTCACTCTGTAGCTAAAACTAGTGAGATGTCTGACTTTGTAGCTAAAACAAGTGCAATGTCTCACTGTGTAGCTAAAACTAGTGAGATTTCTCACTCTGTAGCTAAAACTAAGACCTAAACACACAGGGTGAAAACAGGATCTGCAGCAATGTGCAGTACAACAAAAATATGGTGTTTTTTGAAAATGAAACCATGGAAGCCTATTCTGGTACAACCTTAAAACACAATTATGAATCTGAAAATGAGCATCAAATGGACACTTTAAACAATGAAAACTACAACTCCATTAATCCCATGCAGCTTCAAAACGTCATCAAAATCGTGTTTGCATCCATTGATTTTCCATTGTTTTGATTGAGAGCCACGTCACACACATCCTAATGTATTATCTCCAGATATGAAGATGTTCCTGCAGTATTTTCTCTCTCTCTCTCTCTCTCTCTCTCTCTCTCTCTCTCTCTCTCTCTCTCTTCTCCTCTCTACAAACACTTCATCAAGCCCAAGCTCCACGTGTGTACACCCAACGATCATCATTCCTGACAGAGAACACCTTGAGAAGCCCACACAGCCTGGAGGCACACGCCTTTCAGTGCATAACCAGTGCATACTGCTGTGACACAAATATTTACCAGCACAGAGCCTGAGGCAATCAGCATTACTGCAACAGCGTCACAACTGCTAAAAGATAATCATATATGCACTGTATGTGATTGTGGGTGCTCAGCAGCTAACCAGGAGTCTCTGGTCCACGGCTGGGACTAATGTCAATAATTGTCTTGGTCAACTTTGAAATGTTCCGCAGTGGTTTAGAAACTTTGAGCTGAATGTTTGCAGCAATAGTGAGTTGTGGGTTTTGTCTTTTCATGGAATTTTGTTACAGAAAGAAAAATATGAATAATGCCACATCTTTGGAAAAACTTGTATGCAGTATCTTTTAAGACGGACATGGATCTCAAGTGTGTTTCCAGTACAGAGCCTGGAGTCAGGGTGCGGTTGGCCTAGCTTAGCATAAAGACTGTGTTCAAAAACCCACCTGCCAACCGCTGTTCAGCTCACTAATTAACATGCTGTATCCTCTTTAATAAAGATGTGATGACTGTGATTGGTTATCAATAATGCAAACAACCCAGATTGTTTTTACCTTCTATTTTGGATATATGTGTAGCCAGAGCTTACTGCACAGAGCTGTGGGGATAAAGATTATAGATTCATATCGTTTTGCTTTAATTTTGCTCGGGTTGGCAGTTTTACAGCGTTAGGTTGAAGTGTACACAAACAGGCAGAAACAGTATTGATCAGAGCCCTCCTAATCTATATCGACTACATTTCATTTCTGGAATTGAGGTTCCCCCGGTTGTCCTTCATTTTCGGCCGGATCTCCGTGCCCTTCCTTTTCCTTTGTGTTGGCGTTCTAACCTCCGGTGGATTTCTGAGGACTATGGTTACCTGGTCCTCAGATCTCTGCAGGGTAAATCCAGACAGCTAGCTAGACTATCTGTCCAATCGGAGTTTCCTGTTGACGACTAAAACTACTTCTGAACGTACACATGTTCCACCAAAACAACTTCCTTCCTGAGCCTATTTAGCAGAGGCTCCGTCCGGCGCTTAGCACCGCCCACAACGATTGTTATTGGTTTAAAGTAATGCCAATAAAGGCGCCAAGTATCGATCTTTTATTATATAAGTATGTGTTGGTCAGTTTGTCTGCTTGACAATCCCATTTTGCAGCAATAAAATTCAAGCGATATGTGTTTCTTTTTAGATAAAACAGATGTTGACAAAGTTTCCTTTTGGGGACAACATTTGAAATTGGGGAAAAATTGGAAAAAATATAATAAATTGCAAAATATTGCAATATGTTTAAAATCACAATAATATCGTATAGTGGCATGAGTATTGTGATGATATCGTATCAGGAGGCGTCTGGTGATTACCCCCCCTCAGTAATCAGAGGTAGGCTATTCTGGGAACTGGTAACTGGGGGCTCTTAACTGGGAACTAAACACTAACCCAGTTAGTGATACACAAATGTGCAATTACATTTTTCTGAATTAAAAGAGTGTAGCTTGAGTTCTCTCATGGTGTTCTTGTCGAGCCGGTTCTGGGAGGTTTATTTAAGCCCTGCACCACTCCTGTGGTTTGACCAGGCAAACAATGTCAAACAAAGGTTGCATTAAACAACCACCGAGACGCCTAGAAATACACGTCTCAGTTGTTTTTGTCTTTGTAACCTGAACTGAGAGCTGGCATTTTATACAGGAATCCTACACGGCCGAGTTTTGTTTTAGGACATAATCTAAACCAGAGAACTCACATTGGATCAGGTCTGCTGGTGGGATAGCAAGACACTTCCAATAGATTGTCAGGATCAAGCAGCAACTTTGGGCCTGAAAAGTGAAACTAATGCTGAAGCTCCTTAAAGCTGCGGAGGGCGGCTCCACTGGCTCCAAAAAGAAGTCTGTGTCTATAGACGTCTATGTGAAAACGAGCCTACGTCTCACTTGATTTATTACCACATTTTCATAGAGCTTTGTTTCAAGTCTTCTTTAATACAGAATGATGTTCATTTAGTAAATGGTGGTCCCATTTCCTTAAAAACAGACAATAAAGCAGGGGTTGCTTTAGGACCGGTCAATCAGGACATCATGCTTAGCAATGCTAACCATGCTAACACTGGGGACATTAATGAAGACCTGAGTGTTTTTTTGGGCCGTTGTCCGTGTTTTCATCTAAAAAGTGGACCTCAAAAAAGGTACAAAAAGCCCCAAAAACCCAACGGGTGACGCCACCGATGCTAGGTCCAATAGTTTTACAGACTGTGGTCAGACTGCACTCCAATGGCGCAGCCTCGGGGGCAACTCAGGGTTCAGTGTCTTGCCCAAGGACACTTTGACATGGGACTGCAAGGGACAGGAATCAAACACCCAACCTTCCGATTGGCAGGCGACCGCTCTACCCCAATAACAACAGACCATGGCGTTATGTTTCTATGCACTAAACATGAATTCAGAAAGAAACATCTTTGGTTCCCACACAAAAGCCAAATCATCAGCTCCCAGCTGAGCTACCGCGGTCTCCAAGCGAGTCCACGGTCTCAGGATCACAAAACAACTTTAAGTGAGACACACAAATTCCCCAACCCGGCGAGATGATCAATCACCAAAACAGGTTACTGAAGTTATCTAGAAGTCCATCTACCTTTTCTTCACAGGGCCTGCATCCCTTGTAGCTGAACTAGAGCTGCAAAGATGAATCGATTAGTGGATTAGTTGTTAACCTCAGAGCCAGACCGATAAAGGATTTTTAAGGCTGATACCGATACAAATATTTGGTTATTTAAAAATCTAATATTCCGATATATCAGCTGATAAATATTAAAAAAAAATAATTCTGAAATGCGTTACAAAACAAACACATTTCCCTAACATTAGTTATTGGTAGTTATTTATGAGTTCTCACTAAAATAATATAACATTAAATATATGAACAACCAAATATACCAAAAATGTATAAAAGTACAAACTTAAAGTCCTTTGAACAAAAACACTAACAAAAAAAGAAATATGTGTTGCTAACAGGGACGTTGTAGAGCGTCCTCTGGTGGACAGACTATGCAACGCCATCACTAACAGGGACGTTGTAGAGCGTCCTCTGGTGGACAGACTATGTAACGCCATCACTAACAGGGACGTTGTAGAGCGTCCTCTGGTGGACAGACTATGTAACGCTATCACTAACAGGGACGTTGTAGAGCGTCCTCTGGTGGACAGACTATGTAACGCCATCACTAACAGGGACGTTGTAGAGCGTCCTCTGGTGGACAGACTATGTAACGCTATCACTAACAGGGACGTTGTAGAGCGTCCTCTGGTGGACAGACTATGCAACGCTATCACTAACAGGGACGTTGTAGAGCATTCGGTTCATGAAAAAAACATCTGAACCTCCCATGTGACCTCAGACAATTTAATAAATCGGAATTGGACCACAGTGTTTCCTTTATATTTTCAAAGAACTATACAAAAAAAAATCTCAACTTTGTGTTATGTTTAACGTATTCTGATGTATTCAAAAGACGGAGCGTTAGGAGTTCCTCTCTTTTTCTTTGAAAGGATAACATTTTTGTAAGAGCTACATAGAAGATGGCACTTTGATAAATGCAAGTTATTTCAATTGATATTCTGTAATATTTCAATCTGGGTGTGCTGAAAAGGCACAGAAGTTCCTTTTAATATTCTCCTTTTTTTGGCCAAATAAATGAAAAGCTTGTTGAAATCATCCACATCTCCCCTAGCTTTCCTCAATAATGGGCTCAAAGTCACATTCAGACCGTGCATGACCACATGATGGAACTATTGTTTAATGCTGTATCCTACATTGTGGATAATAGAAGTATATTTCTGAGTGTTACAGATTAAAAGAAAAAATAACAACAAGAACCGTAGAGAACCAAACTGTGGGTTTGGGGAACTGGGCCAACCCCTTACTTTGAGTTTTGGACAAATAGAGACATTTGAGGACGTCATCTTGGGTTTCAAGAAACACTGATCCACATTTTTCACCACTTTTTTTGACATAAACCAAACAACTAATCCATTAATCCAGAAAATAATCCAAACATTAATCGTTGCAGCCCTGAACTGAACATCCGGTTACAGCTAGACGATCTTTTCTACCGTGCTTTGAAGTAAATAAACCAAACCACTGGATAGGTTCTTATCCCATCTTCAACATGACATTGTACCTTAGGGCTGGGCAATATATCCATGTTGTATCGATATTGCGATATGAGACTAGATATCGTCTTAGATTTTGGATGTATTGTAATATGGTAATATAGTAAGTGTTGTCTTTACCTGGTTTTACAGGCTGCATTACAGTAAAGTGATGTCATTTACCAGACTGTTCTAGCTGTTCTATTATTTCCCTTTACCCACTAAATCATTATATCATTTCTGGAGCATATTTCTCAAAAATCTCAGTGTGTAAATTACATTTAGTTAAAGCACCAATAGTTAACCATACAATATCAACAGGACCAACGTGCCCCTACATTCTGTCGCCGTATGCAGGTAGAGATCTGCTCATGTCCACTCACACATCCAGGCCACATTCTTCAAAAGTCAACAGGTCAAAAGGCACCACAACGAAGAAAGACAAACGTCCCAGACAAACAATGTCCCGTTTGTCTCTTGGGCTTGCAGTTATAGTGTTAGTGTGCTGATGGATTTCTGCCGTCTTAACTGCCCCCCAATAAGTCCGAGGCCCATTCATGCCCTCACCTTGCATTTTTTTTGAGCATTTTTGTCACTTTCTTCTTTGATAGCTAAGTTACTTTTGGGGGGCTTTATGTCGACCAAACTGTAGAAGAGAAGAAGACACGGGACGTGCAATAATGAAGATATTTGACTTTTTGGCCCCTGATGGGATTCTTATTTTCATTTTCATAGCCATAGATTGTATGAAGTGGAGTTACTTATGATACTGGGCCAGATGTACAGTCTACATCATGTTTTAATATTAAACCTACAGTGAAACCTTAAGCTCAAATGTATCTGTGAATGGTTACCATGGCAACCTTACGTTGATTATAAATAAAGCCTATCATCAATGTTGTGTAAGTTGAATGTTAGTTTTTTTTACAGGAATGGCTGACTTGTCTCTGTTTGTTAAACATGTAATCAAACATATGCACATGTAGCCTCGCTAGCTGCCTGGCTAGGCTACAATGAAACCCAATGTCCGAACATGCTAGTGATTAGCCTGTCAGCTAGCTGAAAAGTGTTTAAGCTAACATCTACAATAGTCTATTGTGGTGTATGTGTCCTAAGTTCATTTGACAGATAAATCACGATTTGAGTTGATAAAAGTACCGATGTTGGTGTAGAAACATTTTAATTTCATGATACAGCGCTGATAACTCCCGCCTCCAAACACAACCACGCAGACCTGATTGGTTCTCCAGCGGTCCTCATTTGGATGAAGTGAAAAACTTTTGTCAACTTTGTTTCGCGCCCCTCGCCAATTCGCTCTCATCTCGCCCAATCAGGGCGAATTTCGTCTCCATTCAACCAATGAGAGCGAACCGACATTTCGTTAGAGTCATGAATACACTGCAATCTGTCTCCAGGAATATCTCATTTTGGTTTTGAATAGATTTATTGCAAAGTCAAGTGCAGGAATTTCTAAATTTTTAAAATCAGATGGGATATATTACCTTTGCCCATCTTTACTGTGTGCATTATGCATTGAGTATTATTACGAATATGACAATAATCCAAATTTGATAGAGGTCATATGAACAGAATATTCAGAATAAGACCTTTTTTCCCCAAATAGAGCATCCTCTGATAAGACATGTGGGATATGCCAATATTATTCTGGTTTTTAAAAGCATTTCTCTGAAGGCATCGCATTTTTACATGCTAAATGTAAACAGGAATATTAGTGGAACATTCAGAATACATTGGAAATATGGACAAAACCCAGAACATTTGACATGCACATAATATTTTGGTTTATGCCCTCCCATCATTTTGATTTTAACCCTATATTCACCTGTTGCTAACGTACATTAACATCCCATGGTCTCATGAATGTAGCATACCGTAGCTAGCTGGCTGTCACACTGGGCAGCTGATCCCATCACACAGGCCCAAACCCAAACAGACTTTACAAATTTCATATTCAAAAATGACGATGAAATTTCAAAATGAGAAAATACTGGCATTGGCAATGTTGTCAGAAAATACTTAGCATGTCTCCATAATATCTAATGACCTATTGTGGTCATTTTTGAATTCAGTACAGTAAATATTACATTCTGTACTTTTAATATACCTAACATCAACGATCATGTGAGTTTCTATGTTCTATGTAGGCTCAAGCACATGTTATATGCATGTAGACCAAAGAGTGCAGTACTTGCAGTACCCCCCCCCCCCTTTAGGCACAAAGCCAGGTGGGACAGCAGCCCCCAGAGCCAGCAGACCCACTCTGGGTGCTTTTATAACCTACATCCTGTCTAACTGTAGTGTCACATATTTGGCTGCACACTGATGCTGCCTTAGCAGATGCAGGATAACACGACACACATTGGTTATTAATTATCAATTGGTACACATTTTGAACGCACAGTAGGCCTAGATACACATCTTACACAGAGGGATATTAGTGTGTGTTGTTAGATATTTGCAGGTGACACATTGTGTCAATTAGGAAAGAGAAAGCACAGACTTAGCATTCAACACAGCTACGTTGTAAGCCCTGGGAATATTAATTCATTATTATGTTATTATATTGTGTTATTGGGCTATTATGAACAAGAACTGAGCCAGCGCAATCCACAATACAAAAGGTCTTACCAGTGCTGCTCATGGTGCCAGCCAGATGTCTTCTCCAGTCAGATGATGCACACTGTCCCCACTGAGAGGACAGGACATGGAGGATGCGCACACGCCCCGGTGCCAGCCAGCAGGATGGATGCAGAGAAGCGTCTACACGGGGGTGTTGCGGAGAGCTGGCCCGGGTGGCCTGGCTGTCGATGCCGCCGAGATGTCCCGACACAGCCGCACTGAGAAGACAAAGTCCCGCAGACACTGCAGCGCACGGTGACAGTGCACGGTGGGTGGGTGTGGGCGCGCACTGGAGAAACGCGACTGGAGTCAAGCTACATTCAAGAGTGAATAGGTTATCCGGTGTGACGTGTCAAAATAAAAGTCTTCCTACAAGATAGATCTATTCTGAAGTCCCAGGGTTCTTTCAGGACATCGCAGGCAGTTGTGCAGCCTATCTATTGTTTGAGTAATAGCATACTTAATACAATAACAATACAATAGCATACTTAACCCTCCTGGTGGCTTCGGGTCAAATTTGACCCCTAGGCTATACACATGTCTATATCTGAAATATGCGTTTCTTTTTAACTAAATTACCACAAGAAAATGGATTGGATTCTTTTTTTTTTTTGCTTTTTGCAGATGCAATTGATCACTTTCTTTCCTTTGTTTTTTTAAAGATTATTTTTGGGGGCTTTTCCCTTTATTGTAGTGACAGTGGATATACATGGCAAGAGATGGGGGCACAGCAAAGGGCCGTCATAATTCTATATAAATGAGGGTTATTGATCATGAATTCCAAAAAGTAGTGTAAAACTAGCGGTATAAGGTGGTGTTAGTGAAAAAGTGTGTCCCTTTTTGACCCGGGAGGACAAAACGTTTTAAAGGTGTATTGCATCATATTTTATATTAATGGACGTTATTTTCTGTATTTTTTGTATATAGCCTATGCAGGCTATACGTGAAACCAAAAATATAACACGGGGGGGGGGGCATTATTTTAACGTAACTAAGGCCTGGTTTATGGGAATTGCAGTAAACAAAAATGGATAATTATTGGAGAGCATTCATCCAAACATGCTTTGGAAGCCAAACTACAGAGATACGCCTTCACGAGGCAAGTATTCCGAAGCAATTTAATTTTGCACAGACATTGTGCTTACATGCTTTTACTTTGAAGGAGTGAATGCAAAGCTTCCTGCCTTGTGTTGGACCAGCTGCATCCTTGGGCAGACAGCGCCACTGCGCGGACACTTGGGAACTGTAGTATTAAGAAAGACAAGGCCCGGACTACAAGCCTCAGTTAATACATTACATTGTGAAGGCGACACACACACACACGCACGCACGCACGCACACATTGGTGAAAATGAGTTTGACACCCCTGCTTAGCTCAGAGAGCAGGGACCCCCCGTCATAGCTTGTATGAAGTGGAGTTACTTATGATACTGGGCCAGATGTACAGTCTACATCATGTTTTCACATTAAACCTACAGTGAAACTTCAATAATTTGGCGGGTCCTCAGTAGTGACTCTGAGGACCCCTAGGGTCGGAAGACCCTCTGGAGGGGGGGGGGGTTAGGAAAAGTTTCCGACTTTTAAGCAGAAGAACCATATTGCAACTTGAAAATTAAAATGAGCATCATGCTATTTTTTTCATAATTTAGACAAGGAATGTCGCAAAACGAGGCTTTGAGTTGTTTTCTCTCGTTTAATGTGTGCCTCTTTTAGTGTGTGCTCTCACACACACACACACACACACACACACACACACACTCTCTTATCGGGGCTAAACCATACACTGTACATTATTGGAAAGAGCAGGTGTGACGTCATCCATTGGTTTGTGGATGAGTCCTTGAGATTCCCACGTGAGCGTCCCGCCTCATGCCATCCCGCCTGGTGCCACCCCCGAGCTTCTATTTTTCTAAATAAAAGCTCGCATCTGGAATAAAATAAGATTGCTTCCACTGTGAATAAAATACTAAGAAATATATGTCTGCCTATAAAATAAATGCGGATTATAGGAAAACTAAAACAATTAATTATGCCATCCCACCTGGTGCCATCACCAAGCTTCTACTTTTCAAAATAAAATACTTAAAAAATATCTTGGTCTACTTTTCAAAATAAAAGCTCGCATCTGGAATAAAATACTTTAAATATATGTCCGTCTCTAAAACAAATGCAGATTACAGGCAAACTAAAACATTTCTTCTATGGATGCAACTTGGAGCATCTCCCGTCTCATGCCCTCTCGCCATGCTGATAAGCAGTATTTGCAGCAATGTCCCAGTGAAGTGTGAAAACAATATATAATTAAAAAAGACTCTTGGAAAGAGCGTAACATGTTTATTTTTGTATTCTTGTTCTGTGTGTGCGGATCCTTGTTATCCCTCCTCAGGAAATCCTGCAATTAGTTGGCAGAAATGGCTGCGTCACTGACGCAGGTTTCATCAAATGTAGGCTACGTTAATATTAGGGACCAACACAACAATAACATTCAGAAATGAGCAAACTACATGTATGGCAAAATTGTTACTTTAACAGTTTTTAACGTTTTTCAATTGATTGCAACAAACGTGGTCACGAATTTACCCGTGACTCCATCTGGAAAATTATTCGCGATTTAGTATTTTTTACCCTCTGAATTTACCATTGGGCACACCTCAGCAAGAGACGGGATGGCATGACATGGGACGCTCCAGGCTGCAGCCATACCCGTCTAGAAACAGACCTCCTTTTGCAACAGCACGTGTCGCCCCCTGCAGGAATTCAGATAAAATGCAGGTTTAAGGCACTTCTGCATTTGCAGGACTTCGCCGAACCGGATGCGTTGTCTATTAATATTTACAGTCTATGGGCTAAACGTGACACAGAACTTCCTCCAGCTCTGGGGAAGAAGGTCTGTCTAGTCCACACATTCTGTGATGGGAGAAAACCGGGCTCCGGTGTATTGGCATTTCTTTAAACCAATCATAATTCTCTTGAGCAGAGCCACGGTGCCTCTGCTAAATAGTCTGAGGAAGGAACTAGTTTTGGTGGAACATGTGGACGTTCAGAAGTCGTGTGAGAGAAAACTCAGATTGGACAGATAGTCTAGCTAGCTGTCTGGATTTACCCTGCAGAGATCTGAGGACCAGGTAACCATAGTCCTCAGATTGGACAGATAGTCTAGCTAGCTGTCTGGATTTACCCTGCAGAGACCTGAGGACCAGGTAACCATAGTCCTCAGAAATCCACCAGAGGTTAGAACACCTACCAAAAAAAAAAAAAAAAATCAGGCGCATCACTTCATTAATATGGACTAGCATTGCCATGCGTTACCGTGGCAACAGCTGACTTAGTGCGTCTTACTCATCTGTAAAAGCCCTTTATATTAACATGATCCTCCTGATGAACTTGAAAGTTCATTCATAACAGATTTGTCCGACAGCAACAGCTCGTTCTGCTGGCCAAAGATCAACTAATGCAGATTGAATTGGTGTGTTGCCTTCATCCGAATATGCATATTACAAGTTAACAGGTGGTATTTAGGGTAAAAATAACAACTGTTATTTCAACGTATTCATTAAAAATGCTGCCATATACAGAATACCAACTTTGGGTGTCTATGCATGTTAATGGAAATACAAGGAAAACTGCCTTTTGTTACTTTTATTCTACTACAACAACCGCTGAACAGTCCTTGGAATTTAAATAAAAGTTGGGATTGCGTGTCCCTGCACAGCTGACTGATACTGCATCAATGCTGAGGTCACTTGGACAGAGCGGCCATCTTCTTTGCTCTGCGAGCAGCTCCAGACTTCCTCTTAGATTTAGGCTTCATCAGGGGATGACGGGATACATTTTTACCTCCCCTCTTGGGTTTGGAGCGATGACTGGAGGGGCAATACACAGACAGAAGAACAAGTTAAGACATGCCAACTTCGAATGTTATTGGCGGAGTGATGGCGTTTAAAGGCACACACTCACCTGCTGATCCTGTGCGAGTCTTTGAGAGGGCAGGCTTTGCGTTTGTGCTCCCGGCTGCCACAGTTGAAGCACCCGTCCTCTCCCTGGCCCGGACCACAGGGGTGGGCGGGGAGGGTACAGCGGCCGCACGCCTGGCAGTGCTTCCACGCTTAGAGGGAAACATTTTCATAAATAAAGCTGAAGGGCAAAGTTGTTAAGTACCAACCATTATTGACCTGGCCCATTATCTGACCTTTTTGTTTTATTTTTTTTATAAATTATCCATATTTTCATTTATTGGTAACCAATAAAGTTAAATTAAAAACTGCACTACTTTGGCTCTGCTACCCCTGCAAACAAACTGTTAGCATGTTAAACATCCAGAAAGCTTTTTTTTCAACTGTGGTGACATATTATGCTTTTCTGTGTTTTATCACATGTGTACAATGTAAGAATGTCAGATTTTGAAATAATAAAGGTAGCGTAATTTGGAGAAACCCCTTTGAGCTAAAACGTTCAGATTTCCAACTGTTATGAACGCTCCGGTTTCAACAACTTTTTCTAACGCTGCATTCCAGGCAACCAGCAACCCGTGTTATCACAACCTTCTACCTGTGAAAGTGCCCTGGAACGGCAGTCAAGCCCAGAACTTACTAGTCATTTACACTTACTACGCATAGGCCCTAAAAAAACAGTATCAGTCGACCCCTAACGTGAAGACTCTATATGTATTGGAGGGGATTATACTTTACGTACATGGTTTCACACACTTCCCACACGGTGAGCAGTGCTTCCATTCTCGGCCGTCCTGGAGACACAGACAGGAAGCACAAGTAAACATATGCCTGTATTTTATCAGATTGAATATACCATACGTAGTTGCGGTTCTTTACCTTGGATGGGCAGACGTTGCATTTGGCACAGTGCTTGTTGAGGAAAAAGACGAATCTCTGACATATGGAGCAAAATCTAACAGGGGGAAGAGAAGAAGAGAGCACACATGACCGTTTAACCGTACCGTTGTCTTCGGGTCAAATTTGACCCCTTTCCAAAAAGTTTCTGTATCAGAAATTTGGGTTTCAACAATTTGTCCAAAAAAGTACCGTGGATGGTTCCCAACAACGCTCGTCATATGTTAAATAAATAATCAGTTTACTACTTTCATTAAATTTGTTTTTTTGTCATTTTTATAGCATCTGGAGAAAAAAAATTGGTAAAAGAAATTTTTAAAAGTGTAAAAAAAAAAAAAAAAAGATGAAAATGCTTTAAAAACACATGAAAATTTCAAAAGGCTCAGAAAAAGACAACCATAATAAGGTTTTTCAATTTCAATTTTGACTTAAAAAATAAAACAAATTACCAGGTCGGCGAGAAGACACCAGGAGGGTTAACACAACTTCCAAATAATCAAAATTAACCATTGCATGGTTCTTACAGCTGGGTATCCAACTCTGGTCCCAATGTGTCCCTAGTAAAAAGGTACTGAGATTTGATATTGCTGCTATGTCAGATTATGTATCTAATATCTGATCACCTCCCTCCTGATTTACAGGAAGTAAAGTATGTTAGAACAACCTTTAACACTGCTGTTTGGATAGTTTGGTTTAATAAACAAAGTGTATTCTCCTCAGAGTACGGTATGGAAGGGTATCATCTGGTGGTGTATTGCGTTAATATAGGCCAAATAATTCTCCAAAATTTAAATATTAGAAGAATAAAGAATATGTTACCTTTAAGCAACCTTGGGAAATCAGGGCATGCAATAGCAAATGATCACAAAAGGATTTTTCCTTTCTATGGGTCAGATGTATTAACGATTAAAAAGAATTTTCTCTCTGCTGGGTCCTTAAGGATTTTTAACAGATACTTTGAAAAGTCTGATAATACATCAGCTGATATTCATAACGAGAATGCTTTAATTATGGTTCCTACAGAACTGTGACCCAGATATGAAGTGAGAGGGGCAGACAGTGCTCTCTGGTGGACAGACACGGATCTATCGTACCTCAAACATACCTTTTGTGTTGTTGTACTAAAATGTGCTGTCATGTACTTTAGGGATAGAATACTTTATTTTTTGGGCATTTTTAGGCCTTAAGTGACAGGACAGCTGAAGACATGAAAGAGGAGGGGGGGGGGTGACTGCTGACATGCAGCAAAGGGCCGCAGGTCGGGGTCGAACCCGTGCCCGCTGCGTCGAGGAGTGAACCTCTATATGTGGGCGCCCGCTCTACCAACTGAGCTATCCGGGTGCCCGAGAAAGACTACTCTGTCTCAGCTCTGTGCCTGTCCCTCTGCTTGGGTTTCACTCCCCACTGAGTCTGACTTCATGTCCCCCCCACCCCCAACACTATCTGACTCTCTGTTACTGGGCATTATGTTCAAAGTTACTTACTATTTATTAAATAATTGCTTTAAGCATTTCACCAAAGTTTTGTGTTGGAGATTGGAACATTCCAAATCTTAATTTTGACTTAAAGATGATCATTTTCACTGTAAATGCATATCGGTATCATTAACTATTAATAATCGGTATGGGTCCATCCCTGCTTGATACCGATCCATGTGGGATGAGATCCCCTTAGAGCTGAGCCGGTGAGCGGGTTGCTACCTGTAGCCCTCGTCTTTGGGCAGGACGACATCTTTGGGTGAGATGTTGGTGAAGAAGCGGACAGGAGACTGCTTCCTGCCTGTCTGACCATGTTTATACAGAGGATGGTTGTCATAGTCCACCTGGAAACAAACACGGTATTTAGTTAAGGAAAAGATGTGGCCCGGGGATAGTGTATCCTTTAAAGAAGCCTAGCCTGCTGTTCTAGTCTAAGAAGAGAAACTCTCCGCTAGAGCACATGATGCAGCTCCTAACCAGGTTCACCTAACACCTGTAGACAGCCGCAGCCATGTTAAAACTCAGGGAATCATGAAATATTGACCTAGGATCACTGAGCTAATCCACTACAACATAACATAAATTGCATGTTTTTTTCCCACAGATTATTAGTTTTATTAGAACTTGTTAGCAGGACAGGCTTCTTCTTGGATGAGACTGATGCTACATGATGATGTTACATAGCATTTTGCTTTCTTAACAAATCTTGCTAAATTTCATCTCAATAGCCTTGAAACTTCCAAAAGGTAATAACATTAATGATGGTTAGCCCGTAATTATTACAATGCATTTAAAAATGTCATTGGTAACACTGTGTTGGACAGACTGTCAGCTGTGAAAAAACATCCATTCAACCTGTAGTCTCCTGGAACCACTGCTGTGCTAATGTAGTCTGAGCATCAGGTTTTAGAATGAAAAAAAGAGAGTACGAACACAGGTACTGTACTGCATGTACTGTTTGTCATAAACATGTGTCTGCTAATTGTGTGTGTGTATGTGTGTGTGTGTGTGTGTGTGTGCAGTGTCAGTATACCTGGTAGTCCAGCATCGTAAATGAGGGGAAACACTCCAGGATGCGTGGCTCAAAGAAATATGGGAAGATCCATATCATGGGCACTTCAGTGTTGCTGCTGTCTGCACACAAAAACCCCACTTCTTTAAAATAGACTAAAAGTAGCAGAATCATTCAAATATGTTCATGTAAGTTGTTCTAAGCGGTTGAAGCTGCACTAATCAATAATCACTAGAGAATTTTTAGCCTTTTTCAGTTAATTGTTCTGGTTTTACAGCCAGTTTATGTTCACTAATGTTATCAACATGGTTTCCAGCAGCAGACAAACAGTTAAGAGACTAACTGTGAACATGGTGGAGCATTTAGCAGCTAAAGAGACAGATATTTCTCAGGTGTTGGTGGAGACCATGTCTATATGTATATTCCACTTTTGGGATTGTTCCTGATGAATGCTACTGTCCACTTTGCCACGGACCAGAAGTCTGCAGCTTCCTCCAGCTCTGTGAAATCAGAGAGAAGGTGTTGGCCAGAGGCTTCACCAGGCCGCCGAACGGAGGGTCCGCCACCATCACCACCTTCTGGCCGTCAGCCTCTCGGAGGAAGGCCTGCAGCACCGCGCTGGAAGCCTGACAACACACGCAGCTTTGTTATACTCAACTGCAAATCAAAAAAAAGATATGAAACACACGTATTTGACTCTTACCTCGCCATCAAAAAAGTGATTGTTGAACATGTTGTAGTGACAAAATTCATCCTGGCTGTAGAACTGAGCGTATCTGCAACATTAGGAACACATTATGTGTTAATCAGCATTAAAAGATTCAACATTCAGACAACTTTTAAATGGCGTTAGGCTTTAGTTCCCTGCGTCTAGTAACAGCAGGCTGAAAATTAAGAGCAAGTTTGAACTCCTCTACTGTCTGTACACACAGAGGATCCAGCGGGCAGCGTGTGCTGCAGGCTGAAGCTTGTAACAGAACACACCCTCTGTGCACTTCACTCTGCACATTCTTCCCACAATCAAAGAACAGAGGCACAGCGCAAACACATCTTAGGTAAGAAAAAGGCTAAGAAAACATTGAATAATGCTAAGACAATACAATTATGATTGAATATGTATTTTGATTATATTGCTGTCACAGCTTGTAGAGATATTACGGTTGATTCCCAGTAAGCAGGGAACTGTCTGACTGAAAACAAAACTTGGTGTTTTGCAGATGGATAAGCAAGAAGTCCCAAAATTGAATGCTAAACATACAGAAAGCTCTGAGAATGACTGTTTTTCAGTGGATTTGTTGGAATCTGGGTTGCTGGCAGGGGTTTGGCAAAAGGCAAAAAGCTTGGCTTGGACTCAGAGCAGACATGTTGTCACAGATTTCCCAATAGACTTGAAGAACTGGTTAACTCTCCAAACAGACACAGACTAGGCTTTGGATAGACAAAAGGAGGCTGAGGTTTAAAGGGCCCATGACATGGTGCTTTTTGGATGCTTTTATATAGGCCTTAGTGGTTCCTTAATACTGTATCTGAAGTCTCTTTTAAATAGACCTTAGTGGTCCCCTAATACTGGATCTGAAGTCTCTTTTATATAGACCTTAGTGGTCCCCTAATACTGTATCTGAAGTCTTTTATATAGACCTTAGTGGTCCCCTAATACTGTATCTGAAGTGTCTTTCCCATGACCTAATAAGGGGCAAGATTCCAGATTGGCCCATCTGAGCTTTCATTTTCTCAAAGGCAGAGCAGGATACCCAGGGCTCGATTTACACCTATCACCATTTCTAACCATTGGGGTGGGGGCATAAGAAGGCTGGGGGACGCATATTAATGTTAAGAAAATAGATGAAAATGACCTTTAATATATGTTGATTTTTTAGTTCAGTCCTCAGAAATGGCCGAAAAAGAAGCATCATCTATTGGTAATGGACAGTCGCCGGAGGCTGAGTCAGCCCAGTGTGGTCTCACAGTGCTGCCTGCAGGCAGCCACGGTGTACTGCAGGACAAACTGAGCTTCACTGCACTGGACTCAGACGCCCACAGGGTGGTTCAGCCTTTCCCGCGGTCTCCAAAACTACAACGGAAGATCGCCAAAACAGCACAGCCTCTCAGGTTTCACACACTGCAAGCACAGACATAGTCATCTCAACAGGTTGAATCCTGAGGACATACTTAAATTATAATGAATGCGTACGTAACTCAGCCTGTCAAATAATTTGCCCAAAACAGGTTCAGTAATCTTAATGACTGTCCTAACATTATTTGAAATTAAATCCATGTGACTCCACTAATACAATAATATTCAGGGTTTCCCCTAGTTTGGGGGTCTTGAATGTTTTTTAAGTCAAGGACCCCATTATCTGAGAGAGACAGAGCCCATACTACATATATTGTTAGTTGCATATTAAACTGGGCCTACAATAAGGTGTGGGTGGCCTATAATGTTAAACATACACATGGCACAGTAAATCTTAGGATGAACTGTATCTGTGGATGGCTACCTTACCTATAGGCCACTTAGCCCATCATCAATGGTTTTGTTTTTACAAACTGATTTATATTTGTTAATAATATGTTGGGTTCATGTTCCTGGACCCTCTGTTGAAGATCTCTGGCCTAAGCCACTGGGAATTATTTTTTTTTAATGTATTTTTAAGCTGTTTGTTGAACTACAGTTACAGTGGGGCGGCTAAGTTTGAACATGTAGATGTAGTCATATATCTAAATCTCCAGTTAGCTTTTAGCTCTGATTTCATGTTCAGCCCTTATGGAATCTGTCTTTTGGCCTTTTTAAATTCTCAATTTCCCGATTCCATCTGTTATTCTGTTATCACTAAAACTATTGGGCTCTACATGAATGCTGCCATCAGTCTGCGACTGGGCCCAGACAAAGACACTTGCCGCCGGGGCTAAACAACTTTTCCGGGGGCAACGCTGAATATTGTTATATCTTAACATAGAAAATACTTGTGTGCTGCTATAAATAATGTTCTGAAGATTGTATATAGCACCTTTAAGTCATTCACTACGCAAAACTAAGTTAAATCATTTGCTGCTCTGTTAGGTGGACAAATCACATTTGAAATTAAGCTGGAGGGAATTGTGATGGACATTTTTCACTTTTATATAACATTTTATAAACCTAAATTTAATTGGCAGATTATCAAAAAGTCATCAGTTGCAGTTCATTCTTTGTGTCAGCAGACTGATAGAACCGGTGGATTTTCTAGTTCACATTGTTTACAGCATTGAAGTTATCAGAGTTGAAAACAATCCACTTGTTTGCCAACACTTGAATATGAATGGGATGGTGCAGGAGCAGCTGTCTAAACGCATGGAGGAGCTGCAGGCAGAGAGGACCAGGACCGAGGCTCGCATCCAGTCTCTTAAGAAACGCAAGGCAGACCTCTCGGTGAGTACAGGACCAGAAGCTTGCAATACTTCCACCTAGAGCTGGGCCATATGGATAAAATCTAATTGAAATCTAAAATCTGACTATTGGTGCATTTACTACACATTAACACAATGAGAGTTTAGATAAACAATCATCAATAATGCAGATATGACTAAGTGACATCACTTGATGAGACTCAGGTTCGATTCCCACTGTGATACATCAACCAATGTGTCCCTGAGGAAGACACTTAACCCCTAGTTGCTCCAGGGGCGTGCGTCTTCTGACATATACATAGCAATTGTAAGTCGCTTTGGATAAAAGCGCCAGCTACATGTAATGTAACTTAACTGTAATGCAGCCTTGAAAGCTATTCCCCCATGAGGAATTCTAAGTAATGATAACAAGACTGCCGTGGCCGTGTTAGCTCAGTTGTTAGAGCAGGTGCACATATACAGGTTATATAGGCTTAATATAGGTTTATGCCTTGACGTAGAAGTCCTGTTCTCTTTCTCCCCTTTCACATGTAGCTGTCATATCCATTAAAAGGCAGAAATGCCCAAAAATAATCTTTAAAAAAAAACATCTACACATCCACATGATACAAGCCTTCCGTGATCGTGTTAAGCACTAACGCTTTAAAACCAGGAAAATATGCACCACCCTGCGCCCCATGTACCAAGGCTGTCCTTCCTGCAGCAGCCCAGGGTTTAAATCCAACCTGCAGCCCTTTGCTACATGTCCCCCCCCGCTCCCTGTCACGTCTACAACCGTCCTTTCAATTGAAGGCCGAAATGCCCAAAAAATAATCTTTAAAAAAAAACAGGAAGACTGGTTGAGGACATGTATAAACCCTGTGTCCATGTCCCTCCCTGAAGAGGAGCACCGAGGCCATGAAGCAGCAGGTGCGAGAGCACTTCGACAACATGCGCTGCGTCCTGAAGCAGGACGAGAAGGCCGTGCAGGACTCCCTGGACCTGGACTTGAGACAGACCCGGACCAGGCTGGACCAGGTGGTAAAGAAGTGGAAGCAACACCAGGACCAGGTGACTCAGGGCATTGCCAGCATCCAGAGAGCGCTGGCCCACAGCGCTGCTGGGCCACAGGAAGACGCCAAGGTCTGCACGTACACTAACACTGTATACAGAAAATAATTCAACTGAGGACGTTTTCCTGCTGTTTTAATCTGTATTTCTGTTGGTCTCAGCTCAAGGGTCTGTCTGAACATCTGAGGTAAAACTTTGCACCATTAGATTCTTCCAGAACAGCTGTACATCAGACCCGTCTCATTATCATCTCTGTGATCACTCTTGCAGCGCTAAAAAGCCCGATGCCTCTGAGAAGGAAATCCGGCTGAATGAGGAGAGATTTCAAAGGCTCCTAAAAACATTATCCTCCATCACCAGACACCTGAAAGCTCAGCTGCAGAGGAAGACTCTCCTGTTAGGTACTGAGGCAATTTTTATCCATTATATTAAACCATTATGAACCAACTCATTCAGGGCAAAATCGCCATTTTCGAAACAGCATACTATACTAGCATTGCGTACTGATTTGGCAAAAATGTAGAACAACATTTGCAGTAGGGCTGCACGATTATAGCTAAAATGATAATCACGATTATTTTGATCACGATTATTTAACCAAAACAAATTTTATCGTCACATAGGCTGTTTATAACTGCGAGAGGGAGTGTGATGGACGCTACTCACAGAGAGACAGCTGATCATTATGAATGGGGGGGGGGGGTGGCGGCGGCGATGGACGTACTCACAGAGAGACTGACTGGTCCAGCACGGGTCGAATGTCGTGTGTGTGAAATGTCTGTGTCACTGCGCTGCATTTTTATGAACTATGATATTCTGGCCATGGGTCATATCTCTGGCCCAGGTCCAGCAGGCTCCGTCTCACACGCTATTACTCTACCAACTGAAGTTAGTTGGATTCAATAACTTCTTCCGTGTTCTTTGCCGTGGCCGCCGTGATAGCAGTTACCCGCGGAAACAGTGGTACAAATACAGGTTTGCCCCTCATATTTAACAATATACAGCTGTGTTAATAAAAAATTAAAACTGTAGACAAATGTCAGAAGTGTGGACCAGCGGCCGCTGTGTGGCAGGGCTGCGCAGAGAGTAAGAGGAGAGATCCAACACAGCATGGCTTTACAGAAGAAATGGGTCATGTAACGGAAAATTAAACCATATCCATATAAACAACAATGCAGTGGATGCAAGGACATTAGCACCGGTGCGTCCTAAAGGAGCTAATGGCTAACAGACGCTAACTAGCACTGGTCACTGCTGTCGTCTGAATAACCACACAGACGGGACAAAATGTTGCGTTTACTGGTAAACTGGTAAAGCTTGAGACCGACATATAACCGACTGCTATCTGTTGAGTTGTCCTCCCGTTACTCTGTTCTCTGTGACTGTCTACATCTAGAAACTAAGCTGCGCGGTGCAGGGACAACTGACTGTCCCATGATCAGACAGTGGTTTACGGAGCGGTAGATTGGCTTTGCAAAAAAACCCGGAAAAACCCGAAAGGCTCAGCCGGGCCTAGCATACTGCAGAATAAATCCATTTAACTGTTTTATTCTGCCAACTACTGATGAACGCAGTATGCAGTAGGTACTGCTTTCGGTATGGACCATGTATATATGGAAATGTGTGTATATAAATTGCTTAAAATGAAGGTACTTTATCACACTGATGCAAGGGAAAACCTGTAAAACCCAATACTGCATAAAATGTTCTCACTGATTTGCCACATGGGCTGCAATGACAGGACACTGAGCAAAAAAACAAAAACAAAGAAGAAAATGTTATCAACAAATCAACAAATTCTGTTTGGTTTCAGATTCCTCCCCGGTGGTGATTGACAGACAGACTTGCCACAGCCAGATCACAGTGTCCTCGGAGGGGCGGGGCATGTCCTTCTCAGGCCCTGGTCGCTCAACTCCGGAGCACCCGCTCCAGTTTGATAAAGTGTGCTGCGCTGTGGGCTCGGCTCCCGTCTCAGCCAGGCAGAGCTACTGGGAGGTCGATGTCCGCTGCTGCTCTGCCTGGGCCGTGGGCGCCGCCTACAGCAGCCTGGAGAGGAAGGGCCGAGACCAGGGCGCCAAACTGGGTCGGAACAGGAACTCCTGGTGCGTGGAGCTTCGCGACAGCCATCTCTCTGCTTGGCACAACAACCGAAGTGTAGCGTGCCGGGGCGTTGGGCAATCGGTGCCGGGAAAGGTTGGAGTGTGGCTTAATTACGACAAGGGCCAGCTGATGTTTTACGACGCAGACACCATGGTTCTCCTGCAGAGCTTCTCAGCAGCGGTGATGCCGGTGTTTGACAGGGCTCATCACCAGTTCACGGAGCCTCTGTACCCCGCCGTATGCTTCCTGAGACCAGCAGAGAGCCAGATGTGGCCCAACCACCTGCAGCTCTGTGATACTGCAGGCTCTATCTAAATGTCTGGCTATACATAGCATTACATCAGAGCAGCTGTTAACTGACCATTTAAAACGATAAAATTATAAAATGTTTTTCGCATTGTAAAAGAAAAATATTGCTTAGCTGCTAGTTAACTGCTAACCTTGCACTAGCAAGTGGCATAATACAAATAACCAAATACAGACCGATCCCCAAACAGACCTCAACCAGTCGTGGCCGATGGCCGCCCGTCGACATTCAGGTTCTTTCTGAGGTTTCTGACGTTAAAACAAGTTTTTCTTCACCGCTGTCGCACCATATGCATGCTTTTGGGGAGAAATGTTGAGTCTTTGTAAAATATGAGTGTGGTCTAGACCTACTCTATATGTAAAGTGTCCTGAGATAACTTCTGTTATGACTTGACACTATAAATAAAATAGAATTTAATTTTTTCCCCCCATACAATATTCATAATATATATCTAGCGATATAATATTGATCTATCTAGTTTTAAGCTGCTCTTTTTTTTACGGAGAGCTCCATGACACTTACCACTATATTAATGAGGGGGGGGTCTATTCGGCTCAGACATCCTTGCCGCCGGCCACTGCGCACAAGTGATCGTTAGAAAATTGCAATCTCGATTCCTCTTTTTTTTTTTTTTTTTTAAACAAATTTAATTAAAAAAATAAATAAATAAATAAAAAGAGCAGTTAAAGACGGTCAGCCTTTGGTCAATTAGTATTCCTAATCATAAAAGACAAATGAGAAAAAAAAACTTACCTGAAGTCAATGTCCAGCAGCAGACTGTTCATTGGCTCATGGTTCTGATCCAGGTTTCGTAACTTGATCAGCTCCTGAAGTCTGTCACAAACCACAGCAGTCATTATTTATCAAATTAAATAAGAAACTGATTTCTAACAGCATTTAAAATAATTTTGGCCATTCTGTTATTCTATTGGCAGTCACTGTATTGGCAAGTACCCAAAACGTTTCAGAGTACCGATATGAGCAGTTAATACCATTACATTTCTAACAATAACTTTGACACCTTGTTTCATTTGCACCTGAATGTTGTGTTTTCCCTAGGTTTGTGGAAAGACACACATATTTTATAGGCAGGATGAAGGGGGGCCTTCTTCAATAAAATGTTCAAAAAAAATGCAACTTCACATCATTTTTGGAATATAATTTAACCATGATTAATCTAGCCATTAGCTAACAGTAGGTTCATGTTACCTGTTGCCTAGTGTAACGCTAAATAGCGTCACATGCAGTGATGCATGAAGCGGGATTGGGTGCAGTTGTATCAAAGTACTTTGAGTATGAGTACATGAGCAAGGCATAGGGATGCTGTGCTCATGTACTCACACTCAGCATACAGAAGTTTACAGACTACTGATTTTTCTTCTTTTTTTTAAGTTCTTGCAGCAACGGACATGATAATCCAAAAACTCAACCCCAACTAAGAAACAGACCTTAAACAGGACTTCTGCAGGTTTCACCAGGTCAACTTTAACACTTTTTAAGACCATTATAAATTTAAGACCTAAATCCCAAGATAAACCCCCAAAAAAAGTCAATATCAGAATCTGGAAACCTCGCTAAACTTGAACTTCTCCATAGCTGAAGAATAAAATCCGTTCCGAAAGAGACTCGCGCAGCCTTGCACTCAGGTGCAATAGAAGATGCATGTTGGTCTCATTTGTAGTCGTAATGCAGCCAATTATATTTGGAGTAGGGAAAGAAAGAACTACAACACCACTGCATCAAATAAACACCATTGTAAAGCGCTGCGGGAGCATTTCAATGAGAAAATGTAGACCTGCTCAAAATTATTTAAGACCTAGAACACAATTCTGCTGCGACTTTAATTCTTTTTAAGGCCTGAATTTGAGATTTTTTTAAAGACCCTGCGGAAACCCTGTTCACAACCAGATTTTTGTGATTTGGGTGAAATGGCCCATTAAGACAGTACGGCCCACCATCATTTAAATACAGTAAAGGTTCTGGTTGACCTGGATACCCCCCTCACCTGGGTGTGCCCACACACAGCACCTTGGTGAATCCCAGAGCAGCCAGGCTGTCCAGCAGGAAGTGGGAGCTCCGCTCGGTGA
>JABXJD010000078.1:1557500-1680000 GCA_013375575.1 Percina caprodes | reverse complement strand
ATGCAGCCTGTTGTAAATCAAAAGAGATGTGACAGACACATCCCACCTTTAGTGTGTGGAACCCCCCCGAACTGTACCGGGGTTTTAAAAAAAAAAAGTTGAAAGCAGCCAGGCTGAAAGAGGTGGTTGTCGGTTCTATTCCCATCCTGTCTGAACCTCCACTGACCTTTGAAGCAGCTGTTTTTCATCTGCTGAGTGTGGTAAAAAAAAAAAATTAGGCTACCATATTTAATCACTTCCGCACACATTCAAAATGCCCTCCCCCTGCCTCCATTTGGAGTTGGAGAGTCATGTGGTTTTCTCTCAGTCAATCATGCGAAATCAAGCTATCTGACAGATATTGACATCATGCCATCTGACCAATCAGCAGCGGCCTGGAGCATCTTAAACACAGCCATCTTGCAGAAAGCATGAATATTGCTTTTTGGAACCTGGCTTCTCCCACAGCTATGGTAATAACGTCATAACATCAACCTCATGTATCTCACAAATTATTTGGTTGACTAGTTTGATTGTTGTTGTTTGCATAGCAGTCCTAAAAATTAGCTTAATGTTTCACTGAAAGCTAAATGCACCGTATTTAATCACAAGTTTTATTGTAGTTAAATGGCATACACAGGTGTTTTTTTATTAGTGTGAGGCCTAATACTGTGTGAATTGATTTTAATTACTCAATATTGGTTTGTGATTAAAACACAATTATGAGCATTACGAGTTGGCTTAATATTGACTTAAAAGCACAATGGCCGCTTCTTTAAAGTCCGGCCATTGTTCAACTATCTGGTTCCTGCCTTCAGAAGAGAGCCAGAGACCCCCACAGTCTGTTGATGAGGTGATGGTTGCATACAATGGCAAGACTGCTGACAACCTGAGGAAGTACTTAAAATCCAAGTCAGGCAAATGGGGTTTTAAATTATTTGCAAGGGCTTCTCAAGATGGCTTCATTCTTGACTTGAACCTTTACCGAGGGCACGCTACGCTTGAGGCCCACGGTGTTCCACTGACACCTGAACAACATGTTATGGGTGTCATCAGCCAGACAGTCTCCATCTTGGCCAGCACCATGTCCCCCAGCCCAAATCCATCTTTGCAGACAATTACTTGAGATTACTTGGGCCTAGAGATTGTGTGATACCTCAAGAGCAAGAACGGCCAGTACACAGGAACAGCCAGGGACAACAGGAATGCCCCACTCAGGTCCATCAAAGAGATGGAGAAGAAGGCTGTCCCTTATGGTACCTGTAACTACAACCACCAGTGATGATGGGATCCTGACTGTCAGGTGGAAAGACAACAGGGTTGTCACTCTGATGTCAACTGACATGGGGGTAGAGCCTTGGTCCTCAGTCTACAGGTACTGCAGTGACACCAAGAGAGGTACTGATAAGAGTGACATGCTGGTCCACCTCTCCCTTAAGAGCCAAGAGAGATGGTACATTCAGGTCTTTGCATAAGCCATTGATGTTTCTTGGTATGAATGACGGTGTGTCACAGAAAAACTTCAGTATCCAGGTGTTCAAGATGGCCAGTAGCTCAAAGTCAATGACATCTCGTCCCCGCAGGAGCTCAGCACCTCTGCTGATATCCCCAAGCCTATCTGGGGACACATCGGTCACATGCCACACTGACTTTTATTATTTTAATCTTTATATGTAAAGCACTTTGAATTGCCCTGTTGCTGAAATGTGCTATACAAATAAAGCTGCCTTGCCTTGCCTTGCCATGCCTTGCCTACTCTATGCAAGGCAAGGCAAGGCAAGGCAGCTTTATTTGTATAGCACATTTCAGCAACAGGGCAATTCAAAGTGCTTTACACAAAATCAGTTAAAAGAAAATCAAACCGATAAAACACAGAAGAAACAGTTAAAAAATAAAAACAGTTAAAACACAAGAATAAAAGTTACAGTGCAGTATAAAAGATTAAACAGTAAAGAAATGAACATCATTTAAAGAAAGGCAACATCGAAAAGAAAGGTCTTCAGCATTGATTTAAAAGAACTGAGAGTAGCAGCAGACCTGCAGGTTACTGGGAGTTTATTCCAGATATGAGGAGCATAGAAACTGAACGCTGCTTCCCCCTGTTTAGTTCTGACTCTAGGAACAGACAGTAGACCTGTCCCAGATGACCTGAGAGGTCTGGGGGGGTCATAGTGTACTAGCAGATCAGAAATGTATTTTGGCCCTAAACCGTTTAGTGATTTATAAACTAGCAAAAGAACTTTGAAATCAATTCTTTGGGGCACAGGAAGCCAGTGTAAGGACTTCAGAACTGGAGTGATGTGATCCAGTCTCTTGGTCTTAGTGAGGACTCGAGCAGCAGCGTTCTGAATCAGCTGCAGCTGTCTGATTGATTTTTTAGGGAGACCTGTAAAGACCCCGTTACAGTAGTCAAGTCTACTGAAAATGAAAGCATGGACAAGTTTTTCCAAATCCTGTTGACACATAAGTCCTTTAACCCTTGCTATATTCTTAAGGTGATAATAGGCTGTAATTGTCTTAATGTGGCTGTTAAAGTTCAGGTCAGAGTCCATGACTACACCAAGATTTCTGGCTTTGTCTGTTGATTTTAACATTGTTGTTTGAAGCTGAGCGCAGACTTTTAATCGTTCCTCTTTTGCTCCAAAAACAACCACCTCAGTTTTTCCCTCATTTAATTTCAGAAAGTTCTGGCACATCCAGCCGTTAATTTGTTCAATACACTTAGTCAGTTTTTGTATTGGACTATAGTCCCCTGGCGATAAGGTTATGTAAATTTGTGTGTCATCTGCATAACTATGGTAACTTATTTTGTTGTTTTCCATAATCTGAGCCAGTGGAAGCATGTAGATGTTAAACAGATGTTGTTTGATGTGTCGCTGTTCCATGCCTCTGTCTACAGCAACAGCCGCCAGACCTGCAAGCAATGAAGCAGGAAGGGGGGCATTATGAGGTCCAGCCTTGTCTGCACGGTCTGCCAGCTCCACCTGTGCCTGTTGCCTAAGTGACTGAACCGGACTGACACAAGAGAAGAAATGAGCATGAACATGCTTATTTATGCTTCAATGGTACAAAAATAACTTATGTAATAAAATAAAATCTGTAACAACCTGAAACAAAATAGCTCTCCTTTCAAATAAATAAATCTAAAACAATGTGACCTATTTTGTGTCAGCTTCAAAATCCAGCTTTCACTAAATATCTCTTAAAACCATTTCAGTGTAATAAGATAAGGTTTATCGGTGTCCATGTGAGCTTTAAGATCTCCAGCACCTTTATTAGACACTGAAACAGATGTGCTAGCAAAAAAAATATATATATATAATTTCTATAAGGCAGCCTCTCGGGAATTACGTCACGCAACAAAGTACCGTAGTACTGTGTGCAAAACGCCAGTCAATTTAAGCTTAATGCTAATGGTCCCATGAAAAACAGTGAAAACTGGACATTTTCATGAATTTATCACCCCCCCCCCGACACCCTGGACAGTATGTAAAAAGTGGACACATCTGGGCTAAAGAGGACGTTTGGTCACCCTATTCATTATGCAATGTTCCCAAATGGTCTATGACAGTGGCCGGTATTTGTACCTCAGGAGAAAAAATTTTCTTATAATTTTTATACGTGCACTTTTTTTAAAAACAAAAAAATTGTGTTTTATTTTTTAACCATGATCCTTGTGGCTGCTGCTATTTTATTTGTTGTTTACAAATATTTGTATTCATCAAGTATTTATGGTTAATTTAATTTGTTGTTAATCAATTATAAAGTTTTTTTCACATGTTATTATTTATTTACAATCTCAATGCCAATTTTATTATTTATTTACTTCTTATTTGGCAATATTTTGACTGATACTGTTGTAACAAGTGGAATTGTTATTGTTATGATCCATAAGCGGTTCTTAATTGAACGTAATGTGTATGTTTATTTGTTGAATATGTGTTTTTCTTGTATGACAGTCAAGCCAATATCGGTACCTTAAGACACTGATACTGAAAATGTTTCTGGCAGTTTGTGTGTGTTTTCCCATAATTTTTAAATTCACTTTTTTTTTTTTACCCTAGACGGGAAGATGTTCATATATGGTAACTTCATTGACTTTGATTTGCAATGCAAGGATGAAAAATTATTCATTCATTCATATTCATTCTTTTTTTTCAATTTTCTTTACCATCCCCTGTTAGCTTTCTGAGGTTAAAATTTCTGTTACAGTCTATTTTTAAAATTCACAGAAGAAAGTAGTAACGTTAGTGATGCAGTTGGCTCGTGAATTCAAATGAGAATCAAAGTTGTTAAAGTTTTGTAAAGAAATAAATAGAATAAAATTACATTACATTACACAACAAAACATCAATGTTTGGATTTGAATAAAAATATTAAAATATGAAAATAAAAAAAGTACGCAGGACCCCGAGCCGATGTAGGCCGAGCACATCTGGATTCACCGGCTGGTCCACAGGTGTTCTTCTCTCCTCTTCTCCTCTTCTTCTGTACGTCAGACAGTACTATTATTGCTTTGTGAAACACTTTATCCACGCACTCATGCTGTCACGGCATGTTGGTGTGGATAAAGTGTTCCGGCTGGTCCGCAGGTGTTCTTCTCTCCTCTTCTCCTCTTCTTCTCCTGTCCTCTTCTCTTCTCTCGTCATTGATTGGAAAAAAGCACAAAGTTTGTATTGTTATAGTATAGTATTTGCTTTCAAATTTTGTTTTATGTGTGTTGCATTTCTGTGATTATGGATCTTATCTAATAATAGTCCAATAAAGGGACTTTGAAAACCCAAACCTCTTCTTCTCCTGTCCTCTCCTCTCGTCTTCTTCACCTGTCCTCTTCTCTTCTACTGCTAAAATGGCAAAACACACATCAGCACAGTGTCATTGTTTTTTAGTAATGCTATATCACTCATTTGCACAAAACATCACATCAAACATCTATGGGATAGAACATGTATGTGGGTTTTTCTGCCTCTTAAGTATAGTGTATAGACACAGGTGTTCTCTTACATGTCTTACATAGAAGGTTCGTTGCTGCTGGTGACAGACGTAAGTGCCGGTTGTCTCACTGACGTCCTTGTCATTGTATGTTAGCCAGTTGTCAGACATGTCCTGTGGTTTCTCATCCCTGTGGGCTCCGTCACAGATGTAATGGCCTGAGAGGAGAGGACACATTTGTTAATGGTACATCTGAAGAAGCCATCCATTCTTAAATTTGTGGCAACCAAATGCAACAACACATTTACCAGCGTGAGCTGAGGAACCCAAATGGCTGACAATGCTCATTAAGGAGTAGCAAGACGGTGTCTAGAAAAGAATAGTTACCAACAATAAGTTACACATGCATGACCTTTAGTCTCCCACCATCACCTCCTGGGTAGGCGGGACACTGGACCTTCTGTTTCTGTTGGTTGTTTGTACAAAAAAAGAAGGTGAATACAGCAAAAAAAAAATATTAATATTAACGTATCATGCAGAATCCATTTGGCTGTTGTTGTTCCAGCGTCACCATCCTCAGGCTCGTTGATTAAATTGAGAATTAGTGGGAAAATAATGACTAAGAAGAGATAAAATAGACAGTAAAATGATCTCATACCTTTTTTTCTGTGGCAGAAGATGGCAGTTCTAGGCTTTCTGCCTCATCTTGAACCTTCACCTCATCCTCAGCTGCAGCTGGGACTGGAGTGCCAGGGATGGTTGACGCTTCCTGGACACTAGTTTCTCCCTCGGGCTCCTCGGGGGTGTTGCCACTGGTGATCAGAGGAAACACAGACGGTTGGGCTAATTTGTCTTGAGGACAACATGAAGGTTAATCATCAGTGACAGGCCAATCAGAGATACGTAGCAGAAGTGGTGTAGCTGGTAAAGGTGATAAAAATATCTATAGTCACAAATATCATTGACACTTGGAGGCTGTCCTGGGGGCTCGGTACTCCCACCGTGACAGCTTATCCTGTGATGAGATCTCTTGAGAAACACTTGAAAATACATGCTTTCTCGCTTAAACGTTTTACCAAAATTAAGTGATACAACTCCCATATACTTTGGCCCTCTGGGATATGCCTGACATCATTGGGAAGCTAACACTCTCAATTTTCTGTTCCAAGTGTCAGTGTGATTCTAGGCCATACTGACACAGAGCTCTAGAGGTTAGAATGGAGCTTTTCTATTTCCGTCCAAGTCGTACATCTGTAAAATGATTTTAAAACACTACTGTGAACATATCAGATGGGCTACACCCAATACTAGTACCATAGCCACATGTCCAGAAGAAAAACACTCAGAAAATGGATTTTATATGAATTTATTTCTACAGATACAGTGTGTCTGTGCTTCCTGGCTGATGTTTTGGTCACTTTCGAATGCTGGCGGTCTTTTCACTCATGAGACGGAGTATACAACCCACACAAGTGGCTCCGGTAGTGCAGCTCATACAGGATGGCACATCAATGCGAGCTGTGGCAAGAAGCCATGTCTGTCAGCGTAGTGTCCAGAGCATGGAGGCGCTACCAGGAGACAGGCCAGTACATCAGGAGACGTGGAGGACGCCGTAGGAGGGCAACAACCCAGCAAACAACCCAGCAGCAGGACCGCTACCTCCGCCTTTGTGCAAGGAGGAGCAGGAGGAGCACTGTCAGAGCCCTGCAAAATGACCTCCAGCAGGCCACAAATGAGCATGTGTCTGCTTGAATGGTCAGAAACAGACTCCATGAGGGTGGTATGAGAGTCCGACGTCCACAGGTGGGGGTTGTGCTTAGAGCCCAACACCGTGCAGGACGTTTGGCATTGCCAGAGAACACCAAGATTGGCAAATTCGCCACTGGCGCCCTGTGCTCTTCACAGATGAAAGCACATGTGACAGACGTGACAGAGTCTGGAGACGCTGTGGAGAACGTTCTGCTGCCTGCAACATCCTCCAGTGTGACCAGTTTGGCGGTGGGTTAGTAATGGTGTGGGGTGGCATTTCTTTGTGCGCCAGAGGTAACCTGACTGCCATTAGGTACCGAGATGAGATCCTCAGACCCCTTGTGAGACCATATGCTGGTGCGGTTGGCCTTGGGTTCCTCCTAGACCTCATGTGGCTTGAGTGTTTCCGCAGTTCCTGCAAGAGGAAGGCATTGATGCTATGGACTGGCCCGTCCGTTCACCAGACCTCAATCCAATTGACAACATCTGGGACATCATGTCTCGCTCCATCCACCAACAACATGTTGCACCACAGACTGTCCAGGAGTTGATGGATGCTTTAGTCCAGGTCTGGGAGGAGATCCCTCAGGAGACCATCCGCCACCTCATCAGGAGCATGCCCAGGCGTTGTAGGGAGGTCATACAGGCACGTGGAGGCCACACACTAGTGAGCCTCATTTTGACTTGTTTTAAGCACATTACATCAAAGTTGGATCAGCCTGTAGTGTGGTTTTCCACTTTGATTTGAGTGTGACTCCCAATCCAGACCTCCATGGGTTGATACATTTGATTTCCATTGATAATTTGTGTGATTTTTGTTGTCAGCACATTCATTTATGTCAAGAAAAGAGTATTTAATGAGATTATTTCATTAATTCAGATCTAGGATGTGTTATTTTAGTGTTCCCTTTATTTTTTTGAGCAGTGTATATACTAACGTGTGTTCCCCCCCCCCCTTAGGATAGACTATTTCAAATTGCCTGTTTAATGGGAAATAATTGCAGAAGCAGTCGGCAGTAACTTTTCCTAAGAAAACAGGCACTATGACTCCAGAGTGGCAACGTGCTCTGCAGCTAATCACTGTCACTCTCTCACTTCTCCCTCACTACAAAAAGTGTATACGTGTTATTTATTTGCTATAGTGCTTAACAAGCATTATTTCATTTTGCCCAGTTATGGGCATTTATAATTTGTAACAGAGTATCTAATTTAGTTACTTTTTGGAAACAGTAACTAGTAACTGTAACTAATTACTTCTTAAAAGGAACTTGCCCAACACTGCCAATCACAATCTTCTTGGGCGGGGCTAAGCACCAGACGGAGCCACGGTGCCGCTGCTAAATAGTCTCAGGAAGGAAGTTGTTTTGATGGAACATGTGTACGTTCGGAAGTAGTTTTAGTCTGTGATATTTCTAGCAGCACCTGAACAATCTGTTGTCGATATAGACTAAAGTAGTATAAGAACCAATGATCATAATGATTTATTATACAGGGAAGTTAGAAAGTAAAATTACATTACAATATAAAGAGGCCTGACTCAGTTTAAAAACTAGTTTTCAGAAGGTTCCTGTTCTGCAGAAACATAAATCATGGTTACAGCATGTCGGGAGTGATTTGTACGGGACATCAATATGAACTAGACAAATTTGGACAACTAAAACAACAATACAGTTTTGGCACATAAGGACAGAGACATTTATACAAGACATCAGCATGGCTAGACAAATACAGACAAACAAGGCTTGGACAATACATGAGCTATTAATGTGTGCAAGTGTAACTTTTAAGAAGGTGCTGTTTGTATGCCTTTTTGAAATATGTGATGGATGATAGTGTTCTGATGTGATGTGGGATGTCATTCCAAATCATGGTGTAAGTATTGAAAAAAGATTTCTGACCAAAGTTGTTTTTATATGGAGGAAGTGGAATAAGTGCCTGTGAGACTGACCTAGTGCAGCAAGTGCTGGTAAGGTGGAATTTTGAATCTGAAAATAAAATGCAATTGCGTGGCTGTTTATGACGTTTTCATAAGTCAAAGCGTTAGAACGTGCAAGTGCAATGCAATGGTGAGACCACTTTGGAAAGTTACTGTGGATCTTGAGAGCTTGATGGTATAGTTCTGCTATTGGTTCAGTAATTTCCTTCATGGTTAGAGACCAACTAGGAAGACAGTAGGACATAGTTGAAAACAATTTTCAGAAACAGAAGAAGAAAGATATGATCTGATCTTGTTATACACGTAAAGTTTCTGATTCAACTTTTTTGTTAAGTTAGACACATGTTCCCGGTATGTAAGGTGCGAATCAAGTAGCACACCAAGATATTTGTAAGTCTTTGTGACGACAAGTTCTTGGTTAGCAAAAGTAATAGAATCAGTATAAGAATTTTTTTTTCTGGATGAGTTAAAATACATACATTCAGTTTTCTGAACATTGATGGTTAAATGGTTCTTTTTCACCCAGTTGTGTAGAAGATGAAGATCAGATGATAATTTGGAATTTATGACATCAGGATTTGAATCAGAGAGAAAAATCACAGAATCATCAGCATACAGTAGACATTTTGAATGATTACACACTTGAGGGAAACCATTGATATACAAAAGAAAAAGTAAGGGTCCAAGAATGCTGCCTTGTGGAACGCCCATATCAGAGATTACGGGTTGGGATGGTGCATTATTTACTTTAACGGCTTGCAACCTGTTTGTTTGGTAAGCATTTCTATCACAGATGAAGACAAATTAAATGAGTGAAGTTTATTAAGCAAGACCTGATGGTTCACTGCAGCAAAAGCTTTACGAAAGTGAATAAAAATAGCTCCAGTGATGTGACCTTTTTTGAGAGAGCCACGTATTTGTTCAGTGAAGAGTAGTAATGCCGACATGATTGATCTTTTTGCACAAAAACTGTGTTGACAGCTGGTTAGCTGGTTATGCAGGGCTTTTTCAAGCATCTTAGACATTACTGGAAGTATAGCAATAGGTCTGTAGTTTGAAACAAGAGTATGATCACCACATTTAAAAATAGGAGTGATTTGAGCCATTTTCCTATTAGTTTGAAAGATAGATTTCCTGATACCTTGGTTGATTAGGTGCTGAAAAAGAAGTATGAGGGACTTCCGGTGGCGCCATGTGGTGAGGCAGCATGGAAATTAGCTCTTGGAAAAACCGATTAAAACAGCTCTTTAAGACTACTTTCAGACCAGAAAGTTAACCACATCCATGAACATCTGATAAAGAAAGTAAACTGGGAGAAATGGACAAAAAAACGAGGCTTAACAAGAAAGAACAAACACACACTGGATGTACCAACACAACATCGGGAACAGCACCAGGCAATGTGCAGACCGCAGGTGAACAAGACTCGGTAATACTGGCGGAGTTACGCAGGCTGAGACAAGAGCACACAGAAGCGGCTGGTGATAACAAAAAGGCCCTGGCTAGGCTAGAGACCAACATGAAGGAACTTATGGAAAGAACAACCTCAATAGAGCAACAGGTGGGACATGTGGAAGAGAGGCTGGGAGACACGGAGGACAAGACGGCGCGGCTGGAAAGAATGGCCGCCTTTCTCCTTCATCAGGAGGCAAAGCTGACTGCAAAGTATGAAGACCTGGAATCAAGATCGAGACGCAATAATGATACAAGGCATTCCCGGAAGGCTCTGAGAAAAACAACATGATAGGTTTCATAACTGACTTTATTCACTCATCACTACAGATTCCAGACGACACGGACATCCGAATTGAAAGAGCGCACCGCTTGTTAATCGCCAAACCGAAAGTCAGTGATGCTCCCCTGCGAGCAATCATTGTCCGCTTCTTGGATGCAAGTATGAAAGAGCAAGTTATACAGCGAGCATGGAAACAGAAGACTACATATGAGGGACAAACCATCTACTTCAATCAAGACTACTACAAGACTGAAATACAAAAGAAGAGAAAACAGGTACGGGACATCATAAAAAAAACTTAAAGAGAAGAATTTGAAGGCGCAGTCTCCATATCCTGCACAACTGAAAGTGTTTCTGGACTCTGGGATTAAGACGTTTGCTACACTCATGGAGGCTGCACCTATGCTGAAGGACATGGGGATCCACGTGGAGGAAGACGAGAGGGATAAACTACAGAGGATGATAATGAAAGACAGCTGGATCACAGTGGCAGGGCAGAGGGGAAAGAAGAGGTAGTCACAAACCACAGAGGCAGATTTATAAGCAATAATCCAGATATCATATCAGTATATGAATATGAGAATTGGGGTAAGGACTAAAGGAAGAACAGAAACACATAGACACAAATCCTGAAACGTATTTAAATAGTTGCTCAATATAACACACATTGAATATTTACAGAGATAGTTAAAGGTATTACTCCCTAGATAACTACACATGAATATTGGTTAGGAAGAGCAAAATTGATGCTCAGTTAGAGCAAGTAGCAACTTTACACACCACCTTTAGAAGTTGCAGGTGCTTAGTGCTATTTTCTCAGAGAGAATACGCCACATCTCTCTGAGGATGGGACTGTTGGAAGTCACACTTTTTTGTTATTGTATAATAGTTCTGAAGGAGATGCTTAATGTTGACCTTTTTCACTGTGTAGTTTTGTGCACAGTTGTTTTATTTTATGAGAGGTATGGAGTTGATAGTTGCTGTCTTGAACTGAACCTGATATGGACAGGCTGAAACTTGTGTCTTATAATGTCCACAGTTTGAACCATCCCATCAAAAGGAGGAAGATATTGAACCAATTTAAAAATGTACAATGTTCAATTGCTCTACTACAAGAAACTCAACTGGTGGAGGATGAATATAAAAAACTAAGAAGAGAATGGGTTAGTCAAGTATTCCATGCTTCATATGGCAAGAAAAGGGGTGTAGCTATATTAATCCATAAGTCCCTACCATTTTCTGTTGAATCAGTGATAAAAGATAATATGGGAAGGTATGTAATGGTTATTGGTTCCATAGGAGATATGACTATATCAGTACTAAACACATATACCCCGAATGAAGAAAATGAAACAATCTTTAGAAATATAGCCCATGTTATTTCAAGCAACGCAAAGGGGATGGTACTGATGGGGGGACTTCAACACAATACAAAATGGTGAATTAGACAGGCTACCACCAGAACAGGCACGACCTTCTAGAAAAAGTAGTACAAAGAGTATTGAATGACGTCATTAAAGAGTTAGGTCTTATTGATCCATGGAGAAACAATAATCCTAGAGATTAGGATTTACATTTTATTCAAACCCACACGGTAGTTACTCAAGGATAGATTTATTTTGTGTATCACAGCAACATATACACAAAGTTGTGGAATGTGGTATAGAGACAATAACTATAAGTGACCACGCTCCCATTACTATAACCGTAGCACTAGATAAAGAATCTTTTTTTAAATATTGGAGAATGAATGTATCAATTCTATCAGATGAAAAGGTAGTGAAGGAGATAAGAGAAAATCTAAAGGAATATCTGGAAATAAATGATAATGGTGAGGTATCACCAGCGACTCTATGGGATGGGGGCAAAGCAGTGATAAGGGGAAAAATCATCCAAATAACCTATTATAATTATAATAAATATTATAAAGACTTATATAACAACTTTGAGCTAGACTCCACGGAAAACAAGACTCAAGCGTTTCTTCAAAAATCAAATCTACCATCACTATTGGCAGAAGAGGCATCTGAAATGATACAACCAATTACAGTACAGGAAATATTAGATACTATAAAAAATCTCAAAAATAATAATTTTATAATTTTATAAATTTTATAAAGTTCTTACAAGGGAGATCACACCAGTGTACATAGAGTCTTTAATTACGCTCTGGCATCAGGTAACTTGCCAAAGACTTGGTCAGAAGCCATCATTTCAGTCTTACATAAGGAAGGCAAGGATCCAACCTCATGTGAGGGATATAGACCTATCAGCTTGCTCTGCAATGATCTGAAAATATTAACAAACATAATGGCATGGAGAATGCAGAAGCATATGACTAAACTGATCAAAGCAGATCAGACAGGCTTTATTCCTGGAAGGAAAGGTGCTAACAATATCAGGAGGACATTAAATCTTATCTCATGTGCCACAAACAGATCCCAGCCTAACATGTTGCTTAGCTTAGATGCACAAAAAGCATTTGATAGGGTAAATTGATTTGCAGCATTTGATTTGGTAGCTTCCTCTACCAAACACTAGCAAATTTCGGGTTTCATACAACCTAGACTGGGTGAAAATTGTATACAAAAACCCCAAATCACGGATTAGAGTCAATGGGTGTTTCTGAGACTTTTTCCCACTTAAAAGAAGAGTCAGACAAGGAGACTGTCTGAGTCCTTTACTGTTTGCTGCAAGTATAGAACCACTGGCTGAGTCAATAACACAGAATAAAGATATAAAGGGAATAAGGGATGAGGGGGGGACAGAACACAAAATATCACTATTCGCAGACATATTAACATATATAAGTGAACCTTCCACCTCATTAATAGCCCTGGTGAATAACCTGAACGAGTATGGGGAGGTTTCAGGATATCTGACCAATGAGGCTAAATCAGGAGCTATGATGCTCTCAGGTCAATGTTTGGCTGATTTAAAGGGAAAATTCAAGTTCAAATGGACCAATAAGGGGTTCAGATATCTGGGTATTATTATTACTTCTGATACGTCACATTTAAAATGTTAGACAAGATTATATCTAAAGTTATTTGGAAAATTAAAAGGCTAGAATTAAATATAAGACACTTCTTTGTCCAAAAGAGAAGGGAGGATTGAATTTACCCAATTTAAAAAATTACTACTGGGCTGCTCAACTTAGGGCTATAATTATGTGGATTACTAATGATGCAGATTCATTGTGGGTGGGAATGGAACAAATTTCTATAAATTTACCTATAGAATTGCTTCCATTTTTGAGTGAAGTAACACTAAAGAGGATGAAGATGGGCAATGTCTGGATCAGGGAGACGATGAGAATATGGTCAAGGGTACGTAAGAAATTGCAACTGCCAAACTCCATTTGTAGAGCCACTCGAATCTCAATTAACCTTGATTTTTTGCCATCTTTGATGGATGCAGGCTACAATAGATGGACACAACAGGGGTTAAAATAAATTGCACAAATGTTTAGGGAACAAACCCTGAAGTCATTTCAGCAGTTAACACAAGAATTTAATTTACCAGCCCATTATTTCCATAATTTTCTACAACTAAGACACTACCTCACGACACATAAGGAGTGGGAGAAGATCGCTAACATCCCATCAAAACTAGAAGAATTACTGATGACATATACAGAGGGAGGGACAAAGAAAGGGATTATATCCAAATTGTATAGGGTACTACAACTGGAATCTAACAATAACAATTTGGATGTCAAGGAAAAATGGGAATTGGAAGCAAATATTATAATAACAGATGAACACTGGGAAGAATCATTCAGAGCAGGGCATAAGGTAACTAGCAGCCCAACAGGGAAGGAGTTTGATTGGAAGATCAAAATGAGGTATTTTAACACCCCATCTATTACCTCAAAGTACAGTAATGCCTCGGAGAGATGTTGGAGGGGCTGCGGTTTGGTAGGGGACTTTACACATATATTTTGGGATTGCCCTAAAATTTTAGATTATTGGAAGAATATTTAAGGAAATAGCACATGTTTTGGGTATTGACTTTAAGTTAGATCCAGCACTATACATACTGTGTATAAGCCAGATACTGTTATAGATGGGAACTTGATTTCCTTACTAAGAATCAAAGCCTTTTGGTTGAAGCCACAACCTCCCAGTATAACGGAATGGAGAGAAAGGGTAAGAATTGTGTTCATCATTTGATCAAAAGTGGTTACCAGTAATACAGACAATGCCAGAACTCCAGTTACCTCTTTTATTTGTTTACTTATTTTGTATATATTTCTCAACTTAATTATATTTTATAATTTACTTACTGCAGTACACTTGACAATGAAGATATGTATTTATTGCTACAGGTTACTCAGGTTCTCTTCTTTTATGACGAAGGAATGAATGTTTGGAGACGAGAGGCGAGGACATGATCATAGGTTAGAAGTGAAACTGCCAGAGCATCTCCTAATGTGTGTTCCTAAAGTATGTGTTGTTTATATTTATGCTTGTCATTTTATGTGAAAAAATAAAAAATAAAAAGAGAGTTAAAAAAAGAAGCAAAAAGAGGTATGAGGCTATCAACATGAGTCTTTATAAATGAAATGTCTATGGATATCACGGGCATGAGAATATTTTAGCGAGTGCAGTATTTCAATCACAGTATTTCAATCATTTTAATCACGTCGTTCTGTGAGATCTCAGAGAATGAAAACTGATCAGGTGTTGAAGAGAGAACTAGTAAGAAAGAGCAGGGAGTGGGAAAGTCTGTTGCCAGTTCTTTGACAGATTATATAAAATAGTCATCCAAAGCACTTGCAATCTTTTCTGAATCTGAGATGAAAGTACCCTGCAGAGAAATGTGATTATTAACATTTATTTTCCTTTTCTCAGTTCCCCCTGTGATGACCTTAAGGGTCTGCCACAAAGTTTTCGGATTAGTAGCAGATTGTGTAATCAGCTGTTGGAAATAGGCCGCCTTAGCCTATTGTAATTCAGCTGTACATTTATTTCTAATTTGAATGAAATTATTTTTACTCTCTGGTGTTCGACTCAACCTATGCATTTTAAGGAGAGAGGCCTTCTGTTTGAGGAGAATATTTCAGAATGTATCCATGGTAATTTACTCTGCCTAGGTCCAACCTTGGTGGCAGTAGCATATTTATTCTGTATTTTTTTTAAGTTTAGTGTGAAATTGAGTTGAAATTTGCTCTGGATTTTCCAGTGACAGCTCGTCATTCCAGTCAATAGCACTAAATTCAGTATTGAATTGAAGTCATTTTGAAGTTGGTATTTTAGGTTTATAGTAGGGGGCATGAGTTTTGGAAGATTTTAAGACTGTCCTAACTACATAGACGAGAGAATGATCTGAAATAGCCCCTTGTATGACACCTGACATTGCATATTTTGAGGGCTGATTTGTGAAGATAAGATCCAGGATTGAGCTGCACGTTTTGCCTATTCTTGTTGGATCCTCGATTAAATGATAAAGTCCGAGTTTCATAACAGCAGCTTTTAAAAATTTTGATGAGCCATCATTCCAGTCAAGGTTAATATTGCCCAAAATTACAAACTACTTTGTTGTAACAGATTGAATTATGTCAGAAAGCTGAGCTAGATAAGCATTTACATTGGCACTAGGAGGCTTGTATGTGACAATAATGGTAATTGCGTGTTGAGATGTAAAATGTACCACCAGTTTTAATGTTTCAGTTTAAAATGTAGCAATCCGGCTCCACACCTCCCAGGCAGCAGGGCAGGCAGCAAGGGGGATGACTGTGAACTGGAGCAGGGACTCCGATGGCATGCAGGCTCACCACAAGGACAAGAACCATGTTAACAAGATTGCTTGAGAACATAGGCGATGACCCAGATTTTGGTGGAGCTTGCGTTGATATGTGCAAGGATGTGAAAGGCCATCCAGAGAGTCTAAGACGGCTCCTTTGTGTATTTGATGTCCATATAAGACGGCTTTGGCGAGCAGACAAATAGCACAATTGGAGCCAGTAGAATGTCAGAATTGCAGCATACTTGACGAACATCAGACCTGCAGACGCATGGATTGTCGAGTATTTGGTTTGTTGCCGTAGTAGTTCACAGCCACCTGTGACTGCTGCTGCTGCCGCCATCTTTGTCTTTTACCATCTTCGCCATCTTTGTTGTTAGCTGGTGACCTTTATGTTTTGAGCCCTGCACACTAGTGCAGCAGTTCCATGACATGATCATACGGTTAGTTATATAGTTATAATTTTGTATATATCTTGCAAGGGTGACATTGAGTAGTTGACTATTCAATGATTCAATCTAAGGAGACGGATTCAACCAATCTCACAGCCAAATCCTTGCAGTGTTCCAAAGATTTTATAAATTATTGCTGCCTATTTTGGTAATAAGAAACAAGGGGACTCAAGGAGAGATGCCTACGATTTGAGACAAAAATGAAACGCTGAAACCATGTAGGAACTCATAGTGCACCTTTAACCCTCATCTATTTGCCCAACCCCCCATCCTGAACCTAAACTACACCACAGCTGTCATGCACAGATGTTGTTGAAGGGAGGAATGTTAAAAACTTTGCCAATGAACCTAATCCAGTTTTGCAAAATCTTCCAATCTCAACGTTCCTGTCTGCCAACAGAGTGTTGTGGTGTCTCTCCCCACCATTGTTACCTAACCTCCAGCAGAGGGGGCCTAAGTCTCATGTCAGGGTGGATATGGACTCTTTCCCCAGAAACAGTCCCCTAACGCAATACAACGGCATGGCTTTTGCACAGGCGTGTTGTAAGCTACACTCCCAAACATATGACTAAGCATGAACATCTACCGAAGCTCATTGGTTCAAATCACTAGATGAAGGCTAGATAAATCACAGGTATCACAGGTCAGATACTGGGTCATTAGAGAAATTTGTATCATCAGAAATAGCCATCTGATATTATTGGATACCTACAATTTCCAAGTAGCCTGAGACTATCTGTACACTCCTGAGAGTGTTTGGACTCATAGCTTTTTTTGGAGTAATTTTAGTGACTTAAGTCTCATTTCCTGTCTCATTCCATATTTTTATGCAAATCTAATCTCCACAGCTCTCGTGACATCTCACTGCGCCCCAGTCCACTGATGGCACAGTGTCCAACTGGGCTTTGTTTCTCCGAGTAAACTTCCCAGGGCACGCCAAAACCTTTAACAGGAAGTAATATTCTTGACAGCGTGGTCATCAGCACTGAATGATGCTCAGCATTTATGATACAGTCCAGTTAACCAAAAGCACCTGAAGATGGATGAGCACGGCACACATGACAAGTATTAAGTAATAAAGTAAAGGTAAAGGTTTGATTACCTAAATCATATAGCATATTTCTGTGCACATGCAGCCTGTTGCTCCTGCATGTGGATTTTTTCCAGCTGTGCGAATTCGACCAAATGTCTGATAGTAATGACAAAAGATTTTGCTATGATGATCTGTGGATCTGATCCAATCAAAGGAGATGTGACAGAGACACACACTCGACTGTACCGGGGGTTTTGTATAAAAAGCTGAAAGGAGCCGGGCTGAAAGAGGTGGTTGTCGGTTCTATTCCCATCCTGTCTGAACCTCCACTGACCTTTGAAGCAGCTGTTTTTCATCTGCTTTAATCTACTGAGAACAAAGACAGTACCCACCCAATCGCAGCAGGTGGCCACACACACACACACACACACACGGTTAGACAGATTGAACAGACAATTCTGTTCAATTTTAATTATAGTGGCATATCATAACAGGAGTTATCAGGACGCTTTACAGATCTAGACAACACAATATAATTTATAGAAACTCTACGATTCCCCCCCAAGAGCAAGCATCACATTTATTTTCTACAATCTGGCTTCACTTCGCCTCTTCACCAGCCATGTTGCCAATTCCCCCTGTCTCTTTGCATGGGACTTGGCATACACCTGTTTTAGGGCATAAATGAGACCTCTGGTCCTACCAATGGCATTTTGAAAGGAAGTGAAATATATAAATACAAAAATGATGAAAAAAAGTAATAGATTTCTGTGTGGACTTCAATGTTAATGACCTTTGACACACAAATTTGCTTTGTTGACAGTGACCGTACTGATGTTTCTGTGAAAGATAGCCAGAGAGTCCAAAATGGAAGAGGCCATGGAGCAGTAGCCTATTAGCTATTGTCTTGGTGGTAAGAGGCACTCCAGGACATACGTGTTTGGTGGGCCTTTTAAAATGGAGTGGATTATGTGAAAAATCAAATTTATCTAACTGTAATTTTACAGATTTATGTTGTATATTTAAAAGTGCTCATATTATGTTCAGTTTCAGGTTAATAATTGTTTTTAGAGGTTATATCAGAATAAGTTGACAAGGTTTCTTTTTCAAAAAACAGCATATTAGAGTATGAGGGCGTACCCTGACAGTACCTAGGTAAGGACTACTAGCCAGCCAGAAGCAGAGTATGGGGGCCCTGACAGTACCTAGGTAAGGACTACTAGCCAGTCAGAAGCAGAGTATGAGGGCGTGCCCTGACAGTACCTAGGTAAGGACTACTAGCCAGGCAGAAATGCACTAGCAGCTAGGTGAGCATTATAATGAGTTACAAAGTGACGCATCTAGTTTACATCTTTACATCTAGTTTTACACTTATTTTAGCAACTCATGGTCAATAAACCTAGTTGATATGATTATTAGTTTGTACATTTTTCTTTTAAAAAAACAGAAATTATGAATTATTTTGACTGATCCAATTTGAGAAAGGTCTGTTGATGGACTGTCAAAAGTTAAATCAGGATACTTATCACACACCAGAGAATGGACCCACAAATGCATGACTCAGGTGAGTAAAATAAAATAAAAATTTTTATTTATGTATTTATTATTTTATTAGCATGCTAACAAAGAAAAGCTAACCGCTCAAAGACTGAACCCATGGATATGAGACACATGGGAGAACGGAGAGACTACAAAATACAGGAAATGGAAAAATAACAGAAAACATGAAGCAAACTACACAGGGACAAGACATGACAATACTGTTTTGAAACCATTTCAATTTATTTTTAAATGCTATAAAATTAAATATAACACCCCCAATTCTATAAAAGTAGTGACCTCATCATTAGACCTTGGAAGATGTTTTATGGAAGCATCAATGATATTTTTGGGCAATTTGGTTGAAAAAAAACATATTTCTGATAGAAGCTTTATAAATGAGTTACATTTGATCCAAGGACAACAGGAAACACAAAAAATATCAATAAATCACAGCCAGAATATGTTTTTTTATCTTTTTTTTTTTACAGTGAGCTTAGGAAAACTAAACTGTTTGTTTTGTTCTCCTTCCTTTCCCCGAGGGTGCGTCCCCTGAGTCCTCCTTGTTTTCAGGCCAGTCAACTCATTTGAGACTGTTATACACCTGGGATGCAACAACACATCTACACTGTCTCGCCATTCTTGGAAAAAATAACGAAGCTGAAGACCTAAATGACTGCTATGCCAAGTATCCAAAACCCTGTCCTGTGAAATGCGGAGAATGAAAGACAGTTGGGGAACAGGGGGTGCCCAGTCCGGAGGCCTGCACAGTCTCCAAGCTGGAGAGGAGGAGGAGAAGGAGGGAGGGAAACAAGGGGGATGATTGGAGGGAGAGTGGTGTCTCACTGGAGGCTAGTAAGGTCCCCAGTGTGGAACACAGGGAGTAATTACTATCATCCTGTCTCTGCTGCGCTCACTCTCCTTCTACACTTTTTGACATTTCTCTTTCCCTTCCAGTACCAAAAGAAGGATACGGCTAAAGCCACAGGCAGGAGGGTGTGTGGGGGGGTAAAAACAGTGGAGAAACCAGAAGAGGAAACCCCCTCGTTGGGCTCCATCAGCGCATGTGCTTGGTTGCGGATGTTGAAGCTGCAGAAGTTGCTCAGCAGAGCCAGAGGGACTGCTTTCTAATGCCATGGGGTGAGTTTGATACTCCGGGATAGGGTCTGCTGAATAAACAGGCTACAACCTCAACTATGCATGGTAGAGTTTATCGTGTGTGTGTGTGTGTGTGTGTGTGTGTATTTAAGTTTCCTGTGTGTAAGTGCGAGTGATGAAGCCTGGAAAGTTTTGTTCTTTTTAAAGGAGGAGGAAGGATTTGTGTGTGATACTGGACTGTAATGAAGCTAAGTGTCCACTCTGTATGTGTGTATGTGTGTGTGTGTGTGTGTGTGTGTGTGTGTGTGTGTGTGTGTGTGTGTGTGTGTGTGTGTGTGTGTGTGTGTGTGTGTTTAGTTTGAGCAGACCTGTTACTATAATTGACTACATAATGGAGCAATCTAAATGTAATTCCTTCTGGCATGTAAAAAACACACAACTTAAGAGGACTGCTGTCTCAGTGCAGCGAGGGGAATTTGAAGTCAAAAAGCAGACTTGTTTTCCCCTCTACTTGTGTCTGAACTGTTTATCCTCCAGTGGCACGGCTTCATTAAATGAATTGGAGACCGAGCATGTCAACTCTCACACTTTGACGTTAGATGGTTTTTCCACGTCATTGCTGCCACCCACAGAGCCATAAATATGAACATTGCATCAATTCAAAAGAAGTCCTGCGTTGTGCGACATCAGACCCAAAGAGGTCATGGGACTTGTGGGCTGACTCTTAACCGGTTCCAGGAATTCGGGGGCCAGGAAATCCTCACCTTTGACCCCCCTTGAGCGTGTGTCTTAATTGGTGGGGTCAGCTAAGGGGAGAATTGGAGAGATCTGGCTAATGGACGGTCAGTTTTCTTGGAGTATGTGTGTTTTGGCTTACCCCCTCCCGTGCTGTCAGTTTCAACATCAAGTTTTCTCTCTCTTACACAACGTTGCTCACACAAACACCAGGGTTTTTAACTTCTTCCCCACGCTCTGACCCACGGAGCTCAGGATTCTTGACATTTTTGCTCTTCTCTTCTAAAAGAGCTCATCCAGGCCTGTAGCCAGGCAACATATTTTGGGCTTCATTTAATAAACACAGCCTGTAGTAGAACACAAGCGTATGTGTATTGTTTTGATTACAATGTGCTGAATTACTTTACGTGGCCTATTTATGTCTATTTCTATTTCTCTGTACAGCTTCAACAGGGGTTGCCATTGTTGTTTATGTGTGTGTAACTGGGAGTACAATTATCTGGTACCAGTTCACGTGTATAAGCTTATAAGTTACGGGTTTGACTGCAGTTCCAGGGCACTTGAAGGTTGTGAAAACACGGGTTACGGGTTGCGCTGGACTAGCTTGTCTGCTGGTATTTTACAGTGCATGCTTTTTGATGCAGCAAAAACTTTTTACTTCAATGTTTTCAAATTGCTTACAAAGATTATGTACCACCTTTGATAGACCAAATACACGCACAAACATGCATGCACGCAAAGTTAGTTGCGTGGATTGTTGATACATTAGAAGATGGATTGTTAACATATTCACAAAAGTGGTGCTTTTAACCAGATTAGGGCTCTGGTTTGGTTTAGAGCAAGGGTCTTCAACGGTTACAGAGAGTGTGATGGGACCGAGACCCCCTACTACATATATCATTAACCCTCATGTTATCTTCGGGTCAAATTGACCCATTTTCTTACATCAATGTTCTTTTTAACTACCCAATTGCAATTACCTCAAATAACATGATTGATTCCGCTCTTATGGGGATTTTGATGGGTAATTTTGGGGTGTCATATTCAATTTTATAACATTTGAAAACAAGTGGTTTCCAAATAGTATTGAGTAAAAGTTGACATATTCCAGTCTGTGATTATCCATCAACATCCATTCCTTTGAACCTCATGTTGTCTTCGGGTCAAATTTGACCAGTTTTCAAAGTTTTTTTTAATATCCAATATAAAGGAAGTCAAAATACGGGTGAAAAATTTTGAAAACGGTGGCAAAATCGATAAAAAAACTTTGTAAAAAGCAACAAAAATGTTGAGATAAGGGGAAAAAAGAGAACACAACACTGGGGTTAATTTTAGTCGAAATAATTCCTAATTTCTGCTTTTCTAACTCAAACATTAGGTATAATTTCCTATAAATGAGGTTTATTGACCATAAATTCCAAAAATAACTGTAAAACTGAAGTTAATAAGTTAGGGTTACGTAGTGTAGAAAACAAAAAAAGTGACAAAGGTTGAAAAAAAAACATCAAAAGTGTTGAAAAAAGGGTAAAAAATGTAAGAAAAAGATTAAAAATAAATAAATAAATAAAAAACGATAAATAGCGTCAACAAAATTGTTGATTTACAATATTTACAATATTGTGTGGGCAGCCTAAGGCCTTTATACATACATTTTTAGTGCATATAATGCTAAGCTATTAAAATAATTGTTGGCATGATTTTATAAGATTTTATAAATCATGTTTTAATGTTAAACACACACGTTGTACAGTCATTCTTAGGATTACTGGTAGTTGTGGATTATTCATATATTTGCTAACAATATGTTGGATTCATGATACAAAATGTTCAAAAAAATAATTTATAAAAACCCCGGACCCCCTATTGAAGATCTCTGTTGAAGAATTAATTGAGTGTGATCCAAATTATTGCCCGTCGTTATTTATTACAACAATAAAAAAACAGTTAATGAAAAAACACAGACTTAAACTATGGACCTTTTGGCAGTGGGGGACATCTTTGGACCCCCCCACCACCATCTCCACCGTGTCTACGGGCTTGGCTCATCAGTCGTAGTGGCTTATCAGTGAGCTTTGGCGAGATCAGCATCCAGAGTGCCCGAGGATGTGTTTGTCCTGACCTTATATGGTCTTCTCTCCTCCAATCTCCTTCCTCCTGAACAAAGGGAAGATCTCTTTGCTTTGTTTTCTGCTCGGAGACGTGTATCTGGAGATGGCCGAAGTGATGTGTGAGCTGGATGAGATGCAGAACGTAGCTCGGAGCCGTGGTAGGAAACAAACTAAAGTGGACATCCATTAGTTGATTTTCTGATTTGATTAATCATTAATAAATATAAATGAAATACTAGGATACAATATACATACATACATACATCATATATCATAGGATAAAATACAAGAACAAATATTTGAATATATACAAGTTGGGAATACAAAAATGTGCAACTGCTTATGACAATAAGGGACTTTTATGATATTAGAATGGAAAAACTAAATACGGAGGAAGTGGCTTGATTGTTGTCAGTGGTAGCTATGGCCTTAGTTTGGTGTCTGCTGGTGTGGGGAGAGAAGGGGGATGCAATCAAAACATCAAATAAATGACATGCTTTGTGATTAATAAATGTAATTTAATTAATAAAGAGACTTTTATGGCTGGAGCCAAATATTCAACTCTATATCAGCACATTGCTAGGCTAACTAAAGACAACAGGAGAAATGACGAGTTATAACTGAACTAGTCTCGCATTGCTAGACCTTCCTCCACAGCTCTGCATAGGAAGGTCTGGCTAGCATTCTTGGATGGGAGAAAAGCGTGCCCTGGTTTGTAGGTATTTCTTTAAACCAATCATAATCGTCTTGGGTTGTGCTCAGAGCCGGACGGAGACACTGCTAAATAGCCTCAGGAAGGAAGTTGTTTTGGTGGAACATGTACGTTCAGAAGTAGTTTTAGTCATCAACGGGAAACTCCAATTGGACAGATAGTCTAGCTAGCTGTCTGGATTTACCCTGCAGAGACCTGAGGACCAGGTAACCATAGTCCTCCGATTGGACAGATAGTCTAGCTAGCTGTCTGGATTTACCCTGCAGAGATCTGAGGGCCAGGTAACCATAGTCCTCAGAAATCCACCGGAAGTTAGAACGCCAACGCCAAGAAAGAGGAAGACGACTAAAATTACTTTTGAACATCCACATGTTCCACCAAAACAAGTTGCCAATAAACCAGAGTCCGTTTTTCTCCCATCTGACCTTCCTCTGCCATGCTGTGGAGGAAGGTCTGGCTATGTGAGTCTATCTCTGCAACGACTGAGGCTGTGCTACATTTCTAACCCCTGATTGGATATAAACACTGTGGACAGTCATGTCTGTTTATAGAGAGAGAGATTTGCTCCAGGGGGAGAAAACCCTTTTGGGAGTAACAGTTTGATTAATGGCCCTGCTCTTCAACTAGATTTGGATTAGGCCTGCGAGCCCCGCTTGGAAGTTATTACTTTATAATGGGAACATGTAAGCAAAGGCCATGTGGTTTTCATCATTCCAGGAATGACAATTGCATAATGAAAAATAGAACAGAAAAAGTAAGATCAAAGACCAACGTACACTGTGGGATGTTTGGAGATGGGCAAGTGTCAGCGTCAATCTGGGTTTTTGTTGTTTGGCGTTGCGCTTTTTCTTCTTTTGGTGTGGCTGCAGTCCGCTCTGTTGAGGTTACATGACTCACTTATTCCCTCTGGGGGTGACAGTGATGGAGCCAAGTTCCCATTGTGTTCATCCCAAATTTCCATTTCAGGATGTGAGCTATTTCAAGCCATACTTAGTTCAAAATAAACCTTAAATAATGAGATGAGACATGGGAGAGCAACGGTGACCCAGGCGGAGCGGGTGGATGAGCTGCGCAGATGTGGACGTGCTGTTCTACGCTTCGTTTAGCTCACATGGCAGGCTCATAAGCATCATTTACGGGGGGGGGTTGGGGGGTTACAACCCCCGCCAACAATCAATACTGTAACAAAGTGAAAGAGTTTAAATGCTGCGGCAAGCAAATACTTGTTAAAATGTGCATTATTCCACAAAACGTGCAATGTTTTGAATCTGCAGAAAGTTTTAAACAGTACAGCAGATTAATACATTAATAATAATAATAATATTTACGTGAATATTTGCACCATAACGTGATGCAGAAAGGCACAAATTGTTGCAAAAAGATTCACTAGAATGCAGGAAATGAAGTGTTTGATGCTTAAAATATCCTCTGGGACAACTCAGACACAGCAGTTATAATATGTCCCCCCTTAATGTTTTTGCAAGATATGTGGACATCAACCCCCTAATCTCTCATTGGACATATAGTCTAGCTAGCGGTCTGGATTTATCCTGCAGAGATCTGAGGACCAGGTAACCATAGTCCTCAGAAAACGGCAACACAAAGAAAGAGGAAGGGGACGGACATCAGTGAAATCCCGGAAGAGGAACTTGGAACGTGGATATAGACTACAACCCCCCTAATGTTGAACCCAAAGTTATGCCCTTGGGCAGGCTGTACTACAAACTACTCAGAAAGTATTGATTTGCATCATGGCTTGTGAGATAAATACATAGATAGACAAAGGTTGAGGCTCCAGAACGTGACTAACACTGAACAGACTGTGTTCTCCATGGTAGCTATCAGGAGCTGTAATAGCAGGACAGATCCTGACCAGCTGGCTAATGTGTAGAATCTAGGGCATGTTTCCGCTGCAGAGGTAAAGTGTCAGCCAGCCGGGGCTCAACATTTACGTGAGCATAGAAATGTATTCAATAAATCTGTGCATGGGGGAGAATAAACAGAATCATTTGATTGCTTATCGTTGGCCTGACAAGAACTGTCTCTTAAATGTGGGAGACAAGATTTACAGACACATTTGCTGCTTCAGAAATGTGCTCAGTAGTTGAATAGTATAATACAGGTCTCTGTATGTCACTGTGTGCATAGTTTGATTTGAGTAAAAGAAGTGGACTTGCCTTTTCCTGCCTGGCTCTGATCAATCTTGAGGAATTCTTGGTAGGCATCATAGTGTTGGCAGAGTAGTATCAAACTGGTGCAGTTACATGAGAATACACTGTAACAAATTTAACGTCAAATTTACTGTAACTTACTTAATTACTTACTTAATTCTTTTTACAGTAAAGATACTTCCATTTACAGTATGTTATGTATTCACTGTAAAATACAAAACAATTAAACACAGTAAAAATACAGTAGCTTACTGTACTATTTACAGTACTATATTGTGATTTTGATGACTTTGACTACTGTTATTTCAACTGTAATACTTAGACTACTGTGATTGTTGTCATGTCGACAAGGTTGTAATGTAACTTCACAGCATTCTACAGTAAAAATAATATACAGTTGTGTTACTGTGAAATTTAAAGGAAATAACTGGAGATTTCACAGTTATTATTTACAGTGTAGCATTTTTTCTTACACTGTCAACACTTTCTCACATTCTCATTCTCTCCATGGGCTTGTGTGATATCACACAAAAATGAGTGACTGATGGGAAGACAAATCTTTAAAATTGGTCCAGTATTAAGCGAGAATACTTTAACTAGCAGCCACAGACAGAGCTGCAATATAACCCTATGGGGCAAATGTGCATCGCCAATTTGGTCCACTAAATTCAATTCAATTTTCAATTCATAACAAGCGTTATCTCGAGACACTTTACAGATAGAGCAGGTCTAGACCACACTCCATAATTTACAAGGACCCAACAGTTCTAGTAGTTCCCTCCAGAACAAGCAACAGTGCGACAGGCAGAAACCTCGGACAGATCCAGGCTCTTGGTAGGCGGTGTCTGACAACCGGTTGGGGTTAGAATGAGTGGCAATAACAAAAATAGAAAAAATAGTAGTTTGTAGTAATTCTTTGTAGTAGTTCATGGCATAGCAGGGCACTGTGCGGCATTACAAGGCACAGCAGGACGTAGCAGGGCACAGCAGAGCATAACAGGATGAACATGGCATCGCAGGACGTGTAGCAGGACCATGTGCCAAAATGCAGGTATAACTTTCTTATTTCAGTTGATATTGCACTTCCATTGTAAATACGCCTAAATAAATAAATTGGGTTTAGTCAGTTTAAAAGATGTTGGGTCTCCAGGCAACATGTAATGAAACTGCTATGTGCAATTGGCTATGTGCATGCTGGGCCCTGCATCTCGTCTAATATGGAATTACTAATCTGACAATTATGCACCTCATTATTTACATCCAATGCAGGGTTAGGGTTAGTGCCAATGCAGGAAGTAATGTTTCCTTTATGTCGCAAGGTGTGGGGTGGGGGGGTCATCTGACTGTGTACTCTCTGAAACATGTATGTGTAGATATTCAAGCGAGTCGACAAGAAAGTCAATTTCCGGCACACGGGAGCCATCCCGGACATGAATCGTCATTGATGTAGACTATAATCTGTCGTTTAATTCCTATGACTGGCTACTCTGTTTTGGAAAAAAACTCCCTCCTATATGTTTTTATTTACATGGACATAATGAGTAAAAGAACATAACATGGCATGGTGCCACCCGAGTGAGCATCAGCATCCAGAGCAGACCTCCCCGGTGGCTGGTGATTATGATGGATGCCCAGGACTAGCTCTCCCCCAACACGTTACCTAACACCTACTGCTGCCTATTCATCAGCAGGCCGTTGCACTGAGGTTAACCCAGTTAGTAGACTCGACACAGAGCACAGGAGCCCGTTGAGGGATAGAGTGAATGCTTTCATCTAATAGAAATGCACTCTGATTTATTCTCTTGGTGACCAGTGTTGAGCTTTCTCACCAAAGTCATATCTTACAAATGGTTTTGACTCGTTTGGGGAGCCTGGAGTAGGCCACTAAAATACTAATTTTTTAAATAAACAAGGAGGCACTGTCACCTTATGAAGCTGTCATAATGAATGTGCTAGAACCCCACATACTAAAGGTCATATGTCTGCTGTATCTCTTCACCATTAAAGCGACAGTGGGTAGAAAGCCAAAAACGACAGACTTTGAAGTAGAGTGAGGCCTCTTCCTGCAGTTCTCCATCTCCTCTGTCACATGGACAGAACAGCCAATAGGGATGCTATCTTTGACTGAAACAACCTGTAATTGGCCAAAGTCTCCCGTCACGGGCTATATCTTTCTAAAGCCTGAAAACCACGAGGAGGTGCGGGAGTCTAGTTCTCTCAGAACACTTAAATTAAAATATGCTGAAAGGTCATTATGGTATTCTTATGGCACAACAACGCCAAAAATAACCCACCACAGGTCATCACTGCAATGGTATAATCAGTGTTTCTACCTGCACTGTGCATTTTCACAATGACTCTTGTACTATAATTATTGAGCAGGGAGCATGTTAATAAGCAGTTTGCACTGATCATGGCACGCACACACGCACACCTTTAATGAGTGTGTTTCCACTCACTGATGTTTTTCCCCACAGTGTTTCCACAGGGTGATCTTTCCATGATCACGCACGCACGTACACACACCTGAAAAGGTACAAAGCAAAGACAAAGTACAAAATGTGGAACTTTTTCAATGTTTCTTTTAATATTCAGTTTTAATCCTCACATTTTTTGAAATATATTAACTCCATAGTGAATTTACGTCTCAGAAACACACAACGTAGTGGTGCCTTCCTGCAGATGATGAGTCCTGCTGTGTTCCGGCTATAGCTTGCTAGCAAGAAGCCATAAGCCAAGCAACGTTCATTGCGCGGCGTGAATTTAGGTTATTTGGTGAGGGTTTGATCTCAGACTGGGGTGAGGACTCAGATGAATCAGCATTTCTCGTAGGTCAGTTTGTTGTGGCAAATCTTTTCATGGTGTATTCCGATGGTTTCTACTTCTGATTGCTGTGCACCTGGATTGGGCAAGAAGTCCGAAAAGTGCTTCGGATTATAGTTCCGTGTTCCAGTGAAAGTGAAATGTCTTGACAACTAGTGGCTGGTTTGACATAAAATTTGATACAGATATTCATGTTTAGTTCATTTTATTAGTTTATCATGTTGTGGACAGTACCCCTTAATTAAGTGTACAGTAAAAGGAGAAGCTTTCACCTTTACATCTCCAACTGTAGTCCCCGGCCAGTGGTCGATGGGCAATTTAAATAAGATAAATGACATTAAATTTATAATTATATCTGGCCTAATCCAAGCAGTTCATACAATAAAAACATTTCAAAGGAGACATGGAAAAGAGAATCGTCACAGAGGCCACATTGAAAGCACATCCAAGACATAACATGGATGTCACGGGGGCCGCGAGGTTTGGACCCAAATGCAGAGAGTATGTTGAGTTTGAGGATCTCCTTAAAGGGCCCACATTCCTCTCATCTTCAGGTTCATAGTTTTATTTCGAGGTTGTACCAGAATAGGTTTACATGATTTCATTTTCAAAAAACACCATATTTTTGTTGTACTGCACATTGCAGCAGATCCTCTTTTCACCCAGCGTGTTTAGGTCTCTGTTTTAGGTACAGAGTGAGACATCTCACTTCTATATTATTTGTTGGCAGCTCGGAAGCTCGGTAAGATTCCATCAGCTAGATAACTCTTTCTCCAATTTTGGTCAGTCCAAGGCAGGATTAGCTGGGAGACTTCTTCTAGACGAGGGCCACTTGTGGAATACCTGCAGAACAGGGACAGGAAGCAGTTCTTTTTAGGTATTATAGTCAACTAGTGGGTGTTGTAGCAGTGTTTTGCCATTGAGAACAAGCTAGCATGCTACGGTTAGCCACCTCGTCTCGGCTAGTGACATAGAAAGCCGTGCAGATGTTGAATAGCTCCCCCGGAGACTGAAGGCAGAGGACATTCAGAAACCGGATTGCACTCAAAACAGCATTGATAGTTTTTTTTCCAAGTGTTTATGCGTGTGGAAACACCAGAAACACAACATTACCCCCCCCCCAATCCAAGAAAAAGGGATTTTTTTCATAATATGGGCACTTTAGCAACAGAGTTCATATCAACAAAAGGAGTCCTGAAATGCAGCAGGCAAAACTAAGTCCAGAATGAAGATGAACAGGACAACACGGTAGACGCCACACACAAATACACAAACTCAACACACAGCAAACAGAATACAATGATCCAACCAGACACCAAGGAAACACAGAGACTAAATACACAGAGTAATTGAGGACTAACAATGGACAGGTGATACAACAGGTGAAACACATCAGGACGGGTTATAGTTGTGGGTCAGCCATGTTTTAAGGTGTGTTGTAAAGGTGGAATGTGTGTATATGTCTTTGATAGTGGTGGTTCCGAACACTGTCTCTATCTCTCTTTTTGGAAAAGTTCTCTCCTACCAAGGATATGACACAATTCTTTATTTTTTCAACATTTATAACACTGTCTGTATAGTATTTGAATATTATCTAACCCTAGCACCATTGATTTTTATTTTCTTTGTAATCCCAGTGGCAAGATAATGTGCTGGATTGCACCGTATACACATATTTCTATGGTATGTCTAATTTTTTACACCGTAATACAATTGATCAATATATATATATATATATATATATATGCGGTGTCATGTCCCGTCCCATCCCTGTGTCAAGTTATGTAAAGTTAGCTTTACGTTTAGCTTCACATTTTCTGGTTGTGTATGTATATTAATATATAGACAATATTTGGATGTACATATATATAGATATGTATAGATATATCTCTCACTCTCTATATATATATGTATGTATATATATATATATATATATATATATATATATATATATATATATATATATATATATATATATATACAGTGTCACATCCAGTCCCTGTGTCACATCCAGTCCCTGTGTCAAGTTACTGTATGTAAAGTTAGCTTTACATTTGGCTTTACATTTTCTGGTTGTGTATATATTACTATATATAAATACAATATATGGATGACCATGTACATGTATATATATGTATATATATATATATATATATATATATATACAATGTCACGTCCCGTCTCTATGTCAAGTTATGTAAAGTTAGCTTTACATTTAGCTTCACATTTTCTGGTTGTGTATGTATATTAATATATAAACAATATATGGATGTACATATATATACAGTGTCCCGTCCCTGTGTCAAGTAACTGTTAGCTTCACAGTTGCTGGTTGTGTATATATATTAATATATACAATATATGGATGACCATATATATATATATGGTGTGTCACGTCCCTGTGTCAAGTTATGCGTTAGCTTCACATTTTCTGGTTGTTTTTCCATTTCCTGTTTTATTTTGAAGGGTTTCTATTCCCCCTAGTGTTGTCTTTACTTACTGTTGTTTATTTTTCCGCCTTTGTGATTACCTAACGTGTTGCACCTGTGTCTCATTGTCTCCCCTGTCCTGTGTCTTTAAGTTCAGTCTTCTTCACTGTGTTCAGCCTCCAAGCAGTTTCCCCTGTGTCCTGTTATTCTGAGTTCCCGTTGTTTCCCTGGATTTTGACCATTGCCTATATTTTGGGATATATTTGGAATAGTTTTGGATATATTTTTGGAAATAAAAGTGCTTCTTACGTACTTGAGTTGTGTATTGTGGGTCCATCTTTCTGTGTGCGTGATATAAATATTTCTTTATTTAGCATCAGCATTAGTTGTTACGGCAGTGACAAGACATTCAACGCTACATAACATTTCCATGTTGTCAATACAATAAATAAATCCTATATAAATAATAATTCCCCATTCACATCCCCAATGCAGTTTAACCCTTGTGTTTTATATCAGAAATCAGGACTAAACTTTTGTCATCTACCCATCTGAGATCCACTCAGCATCCTCAGATCTTAACTATTAGTCAAAATAATTCATAACGTGTTCTTTGTTAACTAAAATCTTATGTATAATTTGATATATATATGAGGTTTGTTGACCATGAATTCCAAGAATACCTGTAAAACCTATTATTAAACCAGCTCAGGTTTTTAAAAAAGCTCCAAAAGCATGGAAAAAGTGACAAATAAATCAGAAAAAATGACAAAAACATCGAAAAAACACATTAAAAAAAATTCAATTTTGACCTGGATGGGCAAGTTCATGGTTAACAGGAAGACCATACAAGGATTAAGATGATTTCTATTTGACTAATTGCTAATTTCACTCCCTTTTTCAAACTGATCTCACTTGTAATCTGTGTTAAATGCAATAGTTGTATGTTCCAATTTGACATTGCCCTATACATTACAGTTTTCTTTATGTCATTGGTTTTAGGTAAAGGTAGTGTGAAGTGTCCCATCAAGGCATGTTTAGTGACTTCAGTTCAGTTTTCATTCCTTCACAAATTATCTCATTAAAATTGTCAATGTTTATCAAATGACACTGTGTTACCGAGATTTGTTAGCATCAGATCTTTGCATATCTGTTCTGTGCTATTAGTCTATATCCACGATGTTCCGCTTCCGGGTGGGTCCGGTGGATTTCTGAGGACTATGGTTACCTGGTCCTCAGATCTCTGCAGTGTAAATCCAGACAGCTAGCTAGACTATCTGTCCAATCTGAGGACTATGGTTACCTGGTTTCACAGATCTCTGCAGGGTACTTTTTTTTCTCCCATCTTGGCATTCTATGTGGACTAGCCAGACAACAGCCAAAAATCCCATTTCAGCCATTACAGAATCAACATTAGCCATCTTAAAATGGTAACACCACTAAATCTTTTCTACATGCCACTTTTCTAATAAAAATATAGAAGCGATTTGTTAGGCTTACGTCCGTATTGTGCTATCAACAAAGTTGTTTCTACTTACACCCAAAGATTTATTATTTCGTCACTTTAACTTTGCCTGCCAATTTACTCTTATAATTGTAAATGTTTGATTAAGCCTTATTTCAGGTGGATGTCTGTTATTGTGTGTGTGTGTGTGTGTGTGTGTGTGTGTGTGTGTGTACGCGTCTTAGGACTCCAGCCATATATCCACAGAAAACAAACCATCATGCATGTAGCCTCTAGCCAAATTAGGAGAAGTTGGTGTCACAGCTCCCCTTGACAATTACCTTAAAAAATACAAAGTTCAGAATGAGGTCACTGACAAACAAGCTAGTAAAATATGAGGGTAAATCTATATGCATTACCTTTCAAACTGATAGATGTGTTCCAGAAGGGAACATCTACTGTATGGCTATCTTTGCTGAGTTATGGAGGCCATTATGAGAATGGAACCTGCCATAAATCTTGAAGGTAATTGAGATCAGGACAAGCATCTTTCATGCGGGACAAATGAACAGGGAACTGAGAGCATTCCCAGGCGTGAAGCAAAAAGCCAAGGTTCTCTGGGAGATAAACAATATTAAAGGAGGGCATTGTTGCTCCCCATGTTAGTGGTACAAACTCAAGCTTAAATGCATCGCAAAAGAAACAGAAATGTACCCATATCTAACAAAAGAAAGAAAGAAAACATCAGAAAAGTCACATCCAGCTGCGTCATTGCTGACCTCTCCAAGCTTTCACTCCAGGAACCCTCTGACCCTATTACCTGATTTCAAAGGAATGAAAAGTGCTGTATGTTCTCTGAGCTGGGATCCCACATCATTACCATTTAAAGTTTTCAGGGTGACATAAACTTTCTTTCCAGCCTGGATAGAAGCTATTATTTTTCTGATTTTCCAGAGAGGTCGTTGGCAATGTACTTTTTCTTAAGCAATGTGCTTGAACCAGGCAGCAGGTTTCCCTCACAGGGTCTTTAATTACTGAAAGTTTGAAATGTTTCTGAATGTGAGACAATGCGACAAACAAAAGTGTCATTTGGGATCAACCTGCTGATAAATCAGCGATGTCAGCTCTCTCTGAGCAACTGCTCACTCCTCAGTTGCCTTCTTGCAAATTCAGCTATGAAATAAATAGAAATAGATTAGATAGATTTATCTTGGGTAACGCATTCCATCGCTGAGACTGGGTGATAACGTTTCAGCCCTGAACTGCTACCACTATTACTTCTTGTCATTGTTCCATTATGTCAATTGTGACTATAACCACCGCTGTTCATCATTACAACTGCTATAATTATTATGAATCATATTTCTCTATATCTGTATATCTGTTTCAGTCCCTGTGTCCACACCAACTGACAGATGCCACCCCCTAAGAGTCAGGGTCTGGCTTAGGTTTCTGCCTAAAGAAGTTTCCCTCCCCCACTCGAGGTTTCTGCCTAAAAGGAAGTTTTTCCTCGCTACTGTTGCTTGTTTCTTGGAAATGTTGGGTCCTTGTAAATTATAGAGTGTGATCTAGACCTACTCTATCTGGAAAGTGTCTTGAGATAACGCCTGTTATGATTTGATACTATAAATACAATTTAATTGAATAGACTACACTCAATAATCCCCCCAAGAGCAAGCATTTGTGGCAGCAGTGTCGGGACCCAGAGACACTGATCCAAATATTTAGATATAGAAAAATATGATTCATAATAATTATGCAATATAGGTATGATTAAAGACAATAAAGATAATGGGACTATGACTATAAGTTCAGGGGCATAGCAGGACGTCAAGCAGTTCCAGCTGCAACCAGGATTTAGGCCACCCCAATTAAATTTTTAATGGCAGAGAACAATTTCTATGCTCAAATATTAAATATGGATGTAATGGGGGAGAGTCTGGAGGGACTGCTACACCGTTAAAGACCTACTCTATCTGTAAATAATAGAGCGGTCTAGACCTGCTCTATCTGTAAATAAAATTATAGAGCGGTCTAGACCTGCTCTATCTGTAAATTATAGAGCGGTCTAGACCTGCTCTATCTGTAAATTATAGAGCGGTCTATACCTGCTCTATCTGTAAATTATAGAGTGGTCTAGACCTGCTCTATCTGTAAATTATAGAGTGGTCTAGACCTGCTCTATCTGTAAATAAAATTATAGAATGGTCTAGACCTGCTCTATCTGTAAATTATAGAGCTGTCTAGACCTACTCTATCTGTAAATTATAGAGCTGTCTAGACCTACTCTATCTGTAAATTATAGAGCTGTCTAGACCTGCTCTATCTGTAAATTATAGAGCGGTCTAGACCTGCTCTATCTGTAAATTATAGAGCGGTCTAGATCTGCTCTATCTGTAAATTATAGAGCGGTCTAGACCTGCTCTATCTGTAAATTATAGAGCGGTCTATACCTGCTCTATCTGTAAATTATAGAGTGGTCTAGACCTGCTCTATCTGTAAATTATAGAGTGGTCTAGACCTGCTCTATCTGTAAATAAAATTATAGAATGGTCTAGACCTGCTCTATCTGTAAATTATAGAGCTGTCTAGACCTACTCTATCTGTAAATTATAGAGCTGTCTAGACCTACTCTATCTGTAAATTATAGAGCTGTCTAGACCTGCTCTATCTGTAAATTATAGAGCGGTCTAGACCTGCTCTATCTGTAAATTATAGAGCGGTCTAGATCTGCTCTATCTGTAAATTATAGAGCGGTCTAGACCTGCTCTATCTGTAAACAAAATTATAGAGCGGTCTAGACCTGCTCTATCTGTAAATTATAGAGTGTGGTCTAGACCTGCTCTATCTGTAAATTATAGAGCGGTCTAGACCTGCTCTATCTGTAAATTATAGAGTGTGGTCTAGACCTGCTCTATCTGTAAATTATAGAGTGTGGTCTAGACCTGCTCTATCTGTAAAGTGTCTTGAGATAACTCCTGTTATGAACTGATACTATAAATAAAATTGAATGTGTGAGTATGAGCCACTATTGCACACTTACCTTAGCTAAGATGATCTTCAGCTGTGGATTTGACTCTGAATTTTCAGAAATGTTTAAAATATTGATATTTTCTAAACCCAATCTACCGAGTCTCTGGTAGCCTATCCCAGCATGCACTGGACAGAAGACAGAGGAGGCAGTCAGGTACAGTATATCAGTCATATTCCTCATATGAGAAGGACAAATCTGATCCAGCACAAGTCCAAGACGGCCTTAAACCTGTTTGTATGTCTAATTGTAATAGAAACACAAGTGAAAATGCACACGTCTATAAAGTCATTAATGTATTTCCACACATAAAGGAGTTGGGAAAAAACATTAAAATTACTTTCAATTGAGGGTGTCCATCTTTCTTTGTCATTATTGTAGCTTTCCATCTATTTTCACTCCACACTGTCAAACGTTAGAGCTGCCAAAAGCAAAAGAGTCACAGTGGATAAACAGAATAGAAAGCCTTTATTGTCATGTGCAGTGCCTGTGCAACGAGATTTACACTGTTACACTTCATTTCTACAGTTAATTACCACAAAATGCCCAGTAAAATACCATCATTTTCTTTTCTAGTTCATTACTGTAATAAGCATTGCATTACGGGTATTAATATTTAATTTTTCAATGATTTACTGTATATTTTGAATTTGCGGTAGTCTGCTGTAAAACAACAGCTACCCTTTACAGTGTTAACGCAAAAATATAAAAATATAAAATCTAAGTAGTGCAGGAAAAAGGAGAATGTGGTGCACAGTCCTGAGAGCACCTATATACATGTATAAAATAGTAGATGATTTATGTTTCTGTAAAAACAGATGTATTTCCACTTGTCGTCTTTCAGCCTCTCAGGAAATTGTATTTTTGTTAAGGACTGGTAGCACTGACGCCTACATTCATGTTGTGTTTTTGTGAAATAATAAGTATGTGTTGTAGTCCTTGTAGTCCAAGTCACAGAATAAAGGCTTAAGGAGGGATTTTTCAGATGCTGTCACTTTGCTTGTATGCTGAAGGCACTCCAGCAATTTCTCGGAGGACATACTTCTATTTGAGCTGGAAGGGAGAGGCTCACTGTCCTCTGCTGAGATTTATTCCTGTTGTCCCTGCTCTGTGCTGACACTGTGCAGGCCCACGTCTGCGTTTCCTCTAACATTTGCTAGATGGAGGGAAGCCATTAAACATAGCTCTGCTCACAAACAGCCCTGCTTTCAGGATCTGAAAATCTGAGTTAAAGCTGGAAATAAGGTAGATTTATATCAACCCTGTCATAAGTTTAAGTCAGGGTCACTCTGAACGTAGAACTCATTAGTACCATGGGCAATACAACACCTAATCACTTATATTATTATATTTCTTGTATATTATGTATGTGTGGGGATGTCTTATATTTTGCTATTGGGGCTAATTTGGGATCATAAAAGTCTATCTATCTATCTATCTATCTATCTATCTATCTATCTATCTATCTATCTATCTATCTATCTATCTATCTATCTATCTATCTATCTATCTATCTATCTATCTATCTATCTATCTCTGATCCTGTCCTATTCATGGTGGCTGATGGTTGATGGTTGATGGTTGATGGATGAGGGCTGATGGCTGATGGCTGATGGCTGATGGTTGATGGCTGATGGCTGATGGCTGAGGGCTGATGGCTGAGGGCTGATGGCTGATGGCTGAGGGCTGAGGGCTGAGGGCTGAGGGCTGATTGTTGATGGTTGATGGCTGAGGGTTGATGGTTGATGGTTGATGGTTGATGGTTGATGGTTGATGGTTGATGGTTGATGGTTGATGGATGAGGGCTGATGGCTGATGGCTGATGGCTGATGGCTGATGGCTGATGGTTGATGGCTGATGGCTGGTTGATGGTTGATGGCTGATGGCTGATGGGCTGATGAGGGCTGATGGCTGATGGTTGATGGCTGAGGGTTGAGGGTTGATGGTTGATGGTTGATGGTTGATGGTTGATGGTTGATGCTTTGATGGATGAGATGGCTGATGGCTGATGGCTGATGGCTGATGGCTGAGGGCTGATGGCTGAGGGCTGAGGGCTGAGGGCTGATTGATGGCTGATTGATTGATGGCTGAGCTGGTTGATGGTTGATGGCTGATGGCTGATGGCTGATGGCTGATGGTTGATGGCTGAGGGCTGAGGGCTGATGGCTGATGGCTGATGGCTGATGGCTGATGGCTGAGGGCTGAGGGCTGAGGGCTGAGGGCTGATGTTGATGGTTGATGGCTGAGGGCTGAGGGCTGAGGGCTGATGGCTGATGATTGATGGCTGATGGCTGATGGCTGATGGCTGATGGCTGATGGCTGATGGCTGATGGCTGATGGCTGATGGTTGATGATTGATGGCTGAGGGCTGAGGGCTGAGGGCTGAGGGCTGAGGGCTGAGGGCTGAGGGCTGAGGGCTGATGGTTGAGGGCGGACGGTTGATGGTTGATGGTTGATGGTTGATGGATGAGGGCTGATGGCTGATGGCTGATGGCTGATGGCTGATGGCTGATGGCTGATGGCTGATGGCTGAGGGCTGATGGCTGAGGGCTGAGGGCTGATGGCTGATGGCTGAGGGCTGAGGGCTGATTGTTGATGGTTGATGGCTGAGGGTTGATGGTTGATGGTTGATGGTTGATGGTTGATGGTTGATGGTTGATGGTTGATGGTTGATGGCTGATGGCTGATGGCTGATGGCTGATGGCTGATGGCTGATGGTTGATGGCTGATGGCTGATGGCTGAGGGCTGATGGCTGATGGCTGATGGCTGAGGGCTGAGGGCTGATTGTTGATGGTTGATGGCTGAGGTTGAGGGTTGATGGTTGATGGTTGATGGTTGATGGTTGATGGTTGATGGTTGATGGATGAGGGCTGATGGCTGATGGCTGATGGCTGATGGCTGAGGGCTGATGGCTGAGGGCTGAGGGCTGAGGGCTGATTGTTGATTGTTGATGGTTGATGGCTGAGGGTTGATGGTTGATGGTTGATGGCTGATGGCTGATGGCTGATGGTTGATGGCTGATGGCTGAGGGCTGAGGGCTGATGGCTGATGGCTGATGGCTGATGGCTGATGGCTGATGGCTGAGGGCTGAGGGCTGAGGGCTGAGGGCTGAGGGCTGATGGTTGATGGTTGATGGCTGAGGGCTGAGGGCTGAGGGCTGATGGCTGATGATTGATGGCTGATGGCTGATGGCTGATGGCTGATGGCTGATGGCTGATGGCTGATGGTTGATTGATGGCTGAGGGCTGAGGGCTGAGGGCTGAGGGCTGAGGGCTGAGGGCTGAGGGCTGAGGGCTGAGGGCTGATGGTTGAGGGCGGACGGTTGATGGTTGATGGCTGATGGCTGAGGGCTGAGGGCTGATGATTGATGATTGATGATTGATGATTGATGATTGATGATTGATGATTGATGATTGATGATTGATGATTGATGATTGATGAGGGCTGAGGGCTGAGGGCTGAGGGCTGATGATTGATGATTGATGATTGATGATTGATGGCTGATGGCTGATGGCTGATGGCTGAGGGCTGATGAGGGCTGAGGGCTGATGATTGATGATGGCTGATGGCTGATGGCTGATGGCTGATGGCTGATGGCTGATGGTTGATGGTTGATGGATGAGGGCTGATGGCTGAGGGCTGATGGCTGATGGCTGATGGCTGATGGCTGAGGGCTGATTGTTGATGGTTGATGGCTGAGGGTTGATGGTTGATGGTTGATGGTTGATGGATGAGGGCTGATGGCTGATGGCTGATGGCTGATGGCTGATGGCTGAGGGCTGAGGGCTGAGGGCTGATGGCTGATGGCTGATGGCTGATGGCTGATGGTTGATGGCTGATGGCTGATGGCTGAGGGCTGATGGTTGAGGGCTGATGGCTGATGGCTGATGGCTGATGGCTGATGGCTGATGGCTGATGGTTGATGATTGATGATTGATGATTGATGGATGAGGGCTGAGGGCTGAGGGCTGAGGGCTGAGGGCTGAGGGCTGATGGTTGAGGGCGGACGGTTGATGGTTGATGGTTGATGGCTGATGGCTGATGGCTGATGGCTGATGGCTGATGGCTGAGGGCTGATGGCTGAGGGCTGATGATTGATGATTGATGATTGATGATTGATGATTGATGATTGATGATTGATGATTGATGATTGATGATTGATGATTGATGGCTGAGGGCTGAGGGCTGAGGGCTGAGGGCTGATGGCTGATGGCTGATGGCTGATGGCTGATGGCTGATGGCTGATGGCTGATGGCTGAGGGCTGATGGCTGATGGATGATGGCTGATGGCTGATGGCTGATGGCTGATGGCTGAGGGCTGATGGCTGATGGCTGCACAGCTTTTTATTTCCTTCCTTCATGTTACAGACTTGTTTACAGAGACAGAAAAGCCTGAGGGCAAAGTCCACTGACACACAGCAAAGAATGAGAAGAAATATACCCACCCTTCATTTCGCTTCACAGTGTGTGGATGTGGATGTGACGAGTCCAGACTCATGTGTGTTTGTGTTACATAATGCATGTATGTGTGTGATATGGCCATGTGAATTTGTTACAGTATGTTGTGATTTAAATAACTTGATGAGCTACTGTTTATTGTATGCACATTTGACTCTGTGTGTGTGTGTGTGTTATTCCATGTGTCCTGATGTGTGTATTTTTACAGACTTTTGTAGATTCAAAAATACATTTATGATTTATGAATTTAATGTAAGTATTGTCTTTCATTTGGCAGCGCAAGATTATTTAAATTAGACGGGACTTTCTAGGTCTCTCAATTCCTGATAAGGTTAGATTCAGAGAAAGCCTTTCAATAATGTCGGCTGTGATCTGACCACAGGGGATGGACAAAGACAAGTGGACAGGACAGATGCTGCATTCGGTTTTTTTGTGCAGCACAATGTTGTTGCAATCTAAAAGTTGTTTAGTACGTTCACCACACTTACACGGTGCTTTGGAGATAGGTCTGCAATGCGAGACTAGTGATCCCCTAACTAAGTTTTCACCTACTTAGTGAAATCTACTAGATCAGGGTCAAGTCAGTATATTATTTATATAGCCCGATGTCACAAATCACAATACAATCTCTACAGCATACGGCACCCTGTGTCATTAGACCGTTGCTGAAGATGAGGAAAAAATGGACTGACAGGAAATTGATTTTGTGTGTACAGAACAGAACAACACAGGAACATTTCATTCTTGACACTCAGTGTTTGAGTTGAAATATAATTTCTTGATTTGTATCGGGACTGCATTTGTCTGGTTAAGTTACTGCTACTCTCGGTCTTTAACGTTCCACTTCCAGGATGCTCCAGGTGCAGCAGGAAAACCTGCCAGATGCATGTATTTTTGCTGATTTTTGTTTCCTTTTGCTTTCTTTTTTGTTGGAATTTTAAACTCTGAGGATTTCTGAGGACTTTAGTTACCTGGTCCTCAGATCTCTGCAGGGTAAATCCAGACAGCTAGCTAGACTATCTGTCCAATCATACGACTATTTAACAGTGGCTACCTCCGGTGCTTAGCCAAGTCGATTGGGATTGGTTTAAAGAAATGCCAATAACCCAGAGCAGGTTTCCTCCCACCCACTAGTTTACTACTGATTTAAAGTGATCACTTCCTGCTGCTGTTGTTTCACAATAAAAGCACATCAGTTGGAGACTTTTTGTAGTAGTAGTAGTTTATTGTAAAACTACTAACTAAACTACTGGCCACCATCAACTTATTAACACTAGTCGTACACTACTTTTTGGAATTCATGGTCAATAACCCTCATTTATATAGAATTATACCTAATATTTGACTTAAAAAAGCAATATTTTGGCTAATAGATCAGAGGAATAGATCAGAGGAATGTACGGATGACTTTCGTCAGGAATGAAAGTGATCAATTGTATTTGCAAAGAGCGTTGTAAGGAATCCAATCCATTTTTTGTGGTAATTTGGTTAAAAAGAAACCCATATTTCAGATATGGACATTTTTTAAAGGGGTCAAATTTGACCCGAGGACAACAGGAGGGTTAAGCAGTTGCACAAAAATGCATTGCATTTGTCACTTAATTGAGTGGTGTCAGTGCGCAACACTGCTATTGTTCATGGGCAATATATTATGCATATTTTAGTATTTATTATTAGAATCATATATCATGGCTTATATTTTGACATGAGATGCAACCTTTGCTTGGAAAAGTTTGGTGAACACTGTATTAGATGGATGTACAACAGGTTGGCTACTGTACAGACATTCATGGTTCCAAGAAGATGGATCTTAAGGACTCTGGTATTCACGAAGGAGCACCACTTGATGAGATGATTGGCAGTAGACAGATATTCACTAGAGATGATGGGCAGTAGATCGTCTAAAAAGTGACCCAATGGTTGGGGGTGTCATACCTCAACAGTGTCAAACAGGCGTTTGGTCAGAAAGGCTGCTTATAGGTCATAAAGCAACACAGAGCAATACAGCATGACATGAAACACACGGTGAAGATACAACGCAATGTGAAGAAACCCCAGGTACACAGTACACAGACCAGAACAAGAGCAAAGATGAAGTATTCAGAAGAAGTATTCAGAGCCTATATTTCAGGCAAACTGCTAATATCACAGTGCAACAATACTCTGTTACAAGTAAACGTCCTGCCTTGAAAATGCTACTTAAGTGACAGTATGTATGTATCTTTAGGAACATGTACTTAAAGTATTCCAAGTAAAAGTACTCAAAACATCCTCACAAAGTGTAAAGGATCCAAACAGCTGTGTGTTTAATGGTCTCATTATCTCAGCTGGACCTGGAGGCCCTTATATTGATGGCTAGTTTCATTTATAATAATATATATTATTATATTATTATAAAATATATTATAATAAAACATCAGATTTTATAAACTACATGTGATTTGTGTGCAAGCATCTGAATGTGTAAAGTAACTAGTAACTAAAGTAACTAGTAACTACAGCTGTCAGATGAATATAGAGTAGTAACTAAAGTAACTAATAACTAAAGTAACTAGTAACTAAAGCTGTCAGATGAATGTAGTGGAGTAACTAAAGTAACTAGTAACTAAAGCTGTCAGATGAATGTAGTGGAGTAAAAAGTAGAATTTATTTGTGGCAGAGGAGAAGTAGAAAGTGTCATGAAAAGAAAATACTCACGTAAAGTACAAGTACCTCAACATTTGGACTGAAGTACAGTACTGGAGTGAATGTACTTAGTTACATTCCAGCACTGAGTGGGCCTGTTGCTGTCACCATTAGACTGGGCTAAAGGTGCATTGCTCTCTGTAATTCTGCTTCATTTACTAACTTAATTTCTTCTTCCAAAAGAAATCCTAAGATTTCATATGAAACTATTACTGTAATAACATTGTGTGACCGCTGCTCTCCACGTTACCACGTGTCTCCACATATGATTGTAACAAGATCCTTCCATTCTTTGTTGTCAGGGTAATGGCTATTAGGTCCTGTATTCATCCTGGGACTTGCCCATCCGTCTCTGTCTCACTACATGCCTTCATCTCATCTCACATTGACTGTCATGGCCTTTTCTCCTCACGGCCTCATGGCCTCTCTCTGCTCTGGATCCTAGATCCTGGAACGTTGAGGATATAGACTAATAAAACCTAAAAATGAGATAAAGACATACGTTTAGACAGGCATTTGGTTAATGCCTTGTGTGTGATCATGTATTGTGTCTTCATTATGTACTGTGTTCTCTTGTATGTTGTTTATTGCGTATGTAAACCACTTTATGATTTCTGTCTGTGAAGTGCACTCCACAAATACATTTGACTTACTTTTACTTTAGGCTGATTGAGGCTCTGTTGTCTCTGATTAGCTGTTGCTGTGGGGTGGTGGGAGGCTTGGAGGGGGTTGGTTCCCCCCCCTCCGGGACTACTGGCCACCATCTGCTGGTAAGGTAACACCAGCGGTGGGGGCCAAGTGTCTAGCTGGGGGGACACTGGAGAGGACAGAAAGCCATTACACTTTATCAATACAAGCCTGCCCTATTCTAGCTGTGTGATTCAAAGGATAACTGAAAAGTAAATTTCTGCTTTCTGCTTTGCTTTTTTTTTTCTTACGTTATCAAGTTAATTAGAGTTTAAAAGTTAAGTCAAACAAGATTAATAAATGAATGATTTGAATGATCAGAAAATCTTCCAACTTATTCATTCCAAATATGAGTATAGCATCTACAGCACGTATCACAGACATCTGGACGATGTATAAATATGAGTATAGCATCTACAGGACGTATGACATGCATCTGGACGATGTATAAATATGAGTATAGCAACATACAGGACGTATGACAGGCATCTGGACGATGTATAAATATGAGTATAGCATCTACAGGACGTATGACATGCATCTGGACGATGTATAAATATGAGTATAGCATCTACAAGACATATGACAGACATCTGGATGATGTATAAATATGAGTATAGCATCTACAAGACATATGACAGGCATCTGGACGATGTATAAATATGAGTACAGCATCTACAGGACGAATGACATGCATCTGGACGATGTATAAATATGAGTATAGCATCTACAGGACGTATGACAGACATCTGGACGATGTATAAATATGAGTATAGCATCTACAAGACATATGACAGACATCTGGACGATGTATAAATATGAGTATAGCATCTACAAGACATATGACAGGCATCTGGACGATGTATAAATATGAGTATAGCATCTACAGGACGTATGACAGGCATCTGGACGATGTATAAATATGAGTATAGCATCTACAAGACATATGACAGGCATCTGGACGATGTATAAATATGAGTATAGCATCTACAGGACGTATGACAGGCATCTGGACGATGTATAAATATGAGTATAGCATCTACAAGACATATGACAGGCATCTGGACAATGTATAAATATGAGTATAGCATCTACAGGACGTATGACAGACATCTGGACGATGTATAAATATGAGTATAGCATCTACAGGACATATGACAGACATCTGGACGATGTATAAATATGAGTATAGCACCTACAAGACGTATGACATGCATCTGGACAATGTATGAATATGAGTATGGCCATAGACTCTTATCCTCTTTTCACAGATTTAATATCTAAATACTAATGGTAAGTGCATAATTACATTTCTTTCTTACGCTCACAGGGTTCACAGGTAACAGTAAGTAAAAAGGTGAATAAAAATGTAATGTCCGCAACACTGCTTTACGCTCCCATAATTTAATACATGTTATTCCCTTTAGTATTTCTCATTTGTCTTGCACCTGCGAGATAACACAGGCCACTGTGTGGGTAGCTCAGTTTGGTGGACTGGTAGCTGGAGAGGTGCCAGTTCACCTCCTGGGCACTGCCCCCCTACTGCAGCCCCCCCACTCTGACATCTCTCCAGTAGTGTATGTATAGGTACTGAGCATGTGTGTGTATTTCAAGCCTGTGTGTAATAACAACAGAGTGTAAATTGAAATTTCCCCTTGTGGGATTAATAAAGTATATATTATTAGCATTAGTTAGCGTTGGTATGTCGACTCTTTTACACTAGCTTGTCCGACCTTTCACAAGCTTTTATCTGATTTCTACCACATTCTTGGAACCAATGCTTTGAGATGAGACATGAAAAGATAACATGAACATGAAAATACACTGTACTATTAGTTTTAGCATAGTGAAAGTGTCCATTCCAAATGTTCAATTTTGACTCCCGTCGAAATTGAAAATCAAAAATTTGTTGACGTTTTTAATCTTTTTTTAATCTTTTTCTTATGTTTTTGTCCCCTTTTTCAACACTTTTGATGCTTTCTTTCAATGTTTGTCACTTTCTTTGGCGTTTTCAACACTACGTCACACTAATTTATTAGCTTCAGCTTTACAGTTATTTTGGGATTTTATGGTCAATAAACCTCATTTATTGGAAATTGTACCTAATGTTTGAGTTAAAAAAGCAGAAATTAGGAATTATTTTGACCCTGTTTGCTAAAGAAATAAGTAGAGGGAGGAAATTAGATTAGAATTTACCATACCTTAGCCACTTTTATTTACAAAATCCTACACAAATGGGCCCTAGCTTAGTCTTCCATCAGTACTTGGCATTTCCCTTTGCTGCAGCTATCAGTGGTTTCTGTTCTTCAATGTATGTCTTGAATTCATTGCATGACATTGAAATTGAAATTCCATCTGACCTGAAGCTCAGACGTCACCAGTGCAACTGACAGTTTTTTTTTATCGGACCAAACATCCTCCATATGACTTCTTACTGACTGGTGTGGAAAAAAACAAAAGCCACTACTTTCAACAGCTCAGTGGATTCAGTTGCCTTGCTAAAAAAATAGGCCCACTTTCTGTCTGGGGTAAGGTCTGTTGGAATGGTGTGTAACACCTCATTCAGAATGACTACATCACCATACCGCTTGTCTTCTTCAACATCCCAGGCCAGTTTTTCCACTAAAACTTCCAACTGTGACTACTGGAGTGATCGTCCTTCATGAAGGCTGAGGCAGTCAATGTGTGCAAGAACCTAGTCATTGAAGTCAAATTTATCCTCAAGATATAGCTTTGCCTTCTCAAAAAATCTGTCTAGAGGGCTCCTGAACGGTTCCTGTTGCTGGGATGAAAGGTTTCTCATTATTTGTTTTCCTTTGCTGCCATAGAACCTGTCTGTGTGCCTTGCGATCAGCTGACCGTTCATCACAGAGTAGACATCAACCACAGTAGTACTGTCACTCTCAAGCACACTAATAGATGAATCAAATTCTAGCTTCTCATTGTGCATGAATGCCAGGATGCATTCAGCTAAAGTGCAGTCCACATTTTCTTCATCACTTGCACCACACACCACCAGAATATACTTAGGCAGTCCTCCTTTCCCAGGGATACAAGATGAGACTGAAGCTGTCCAACACTATAAAATCCTCTGTATCGTGTGGGGACATGCCTCAGAATCTCTCTGTATTTTGTATTAGTAAATTCACAGAAGTCCTTAAGCAATTCCACTTTTTTAGCAGAACAACTGAATTCATTATACAGCTATTGCGCAAAGGCCTCCACGTCACACCCTCCAGCACTAAAGACTCAATTAGCTGCTTTGACAGTGTTGTTCATGATATGACATTTGCAATTGCCCTTCACAATTTGTGGGTTAGGTTTTACTGGAGTTATTGTCATTTTTCATCAAGTCATTATTAAGGTATGTTGGACGTTTAATTTTCTTTTTTACTGGCCTGTCAGTTCTCTGTGACCACACTGTCATCTTTGTCCTCCATCTCGCCACCAACAAACAACGTTGATGTACAATCTTTTTCACTGCTTCTCTATGGCCGCCTGAAGTAGTTGCCAAGACAGACACGCTGCTAGATAGGCTGCGGGACTACATAACGTCCCCTATAGAGCCAATGATTCTACACACAAGAGACACCAACCACTCTGTTCACAACGCATGGGTTATTTCAAGTGAATAGATAATAGTCAATTGAAAATATATTCATGTAGCCTTTTGAAACTTGGGACATTCAGTGTCCCGGGAGAGTAGAAACGTTTCCTGGCACAGGTTATTAAAAAGAAGGACAATCCGGGTCAGGTGGTAGCCCTAGTTAGCACACAGCCTGGTCTCACAGAATTCCGTGAAATGATCACAAATTGTTAACACCGCATTACGTTGTGGTGTCACGGAATGTGTGAAAAGCCAGTGGGGCCACCATGGATAACAATGTCAATGTGATGTCAATGAGAAGATGACGTAGCATTAGGAGCGGCTATGGTAGCAAGTAGTATGAAAGCCTGAAAATCTGCATAAGGAGATTGGTTAGGGTGGTGGATGGGTCAAAGACAGGACTTTCACCAGACCAGGGATTGTTTCCCACGTGTAAGGTTTCTAAAGTCGCTTTATACTTTTCCTTAACCCATCTATATCATTCTTCCCCGTGTCACGGAACCGTAAGCCCACCCACAAAACAACTGTCCCATTCTTCCCATGTCACGGAACCGTAAGCCCTTCCACAACCCAACCATTCTGTTCTTGCCGCGTGTCACAGAACCGTACGACCTTTTCCTAAACCCAACCGTCCCGTTCTTCCTGCGTGTCATGGAACTGTAAGGCCGGAATATGTCAACTTTTACTCTTCACTTTCGAATGCTATAAAATTGAATAAGACACCCCAAAATTAATGAAAGTAGAGACGTGTCTTGGCCAAAGAGCATTGTGTGGAATCAATCATGTTATTTTGGGGAATTAAAATGAACATTGACATAGGAACATGGGTCAGTTTGACCTGAGGACAACATGAGGGTTAAAAACCTCTTTTTAAAAGTTCGGGCACCCCAACACTACATCAGCCTTGGTGGTGGGTGTTTGACTTTAAATGACAAACTTTCATCTGCCTCATGTGAGTCCACCAAATGTGTGAATGTGCAATGCTAAATCACTGGAGTGACCCTTTAATGTCCTAAATTTAAAATGATTTACAAGCTTGTATGTGGCTATGATCATTATTTATCATCATTACCCTTTGTAGCAATTCCATTAAATAACATTACAATGACGTACAATGAATTAGGAAAAAAAAAAAGCAATTGTAAAAGCAATTATTTCAATAGTGGCCAATGTCTATTTAAATTCTACCACAGCAGTATAATAGAACATAGAGTATGCTACATGGTTTATTTGTGGCGCGTGTCCTTTATGATAAAGGAGAGAGACAGGGGGTAGCCTACTGCTGCTCTCTGCCCCCCCCCCCTCGCTCAGTAGTCGCTTCACCAACAAGGAAGCGCACAGTCAACGCTTTATGATCCGCGCGCACCGACGGACCGGCCCCCGTGCCTCTCTCTCTCTCTCTCTATCTCTATCTCTCTCTATTTCTCCGTATTCATAAACAGTGAATCGGCTCTGCTGCGATTAGATGTAGCCGGTAACCGGAGCTCACAGTGGGAGACTCTGTTGTCGCGGTTGCGCCATGGAGGACTGCTGTTCCTCGGAAAGCGAGAGGATGGAAGCGTGGCTGGACGACCACTTGGAGTTCACCCACTCCTACTTTATCAGGAAGGCGTCAAGGTATAGAGGGGGTTGGTGGGTAGGGGATGTGATTGCAGTTACAGTGGGAATCTGTAAAACAAAAGCCTTCAGTTTGCTTTTGTGTGCAGCCCCACAGCCAATCAAAAATAGTGCAATTCAAATTGTTTTGTTGGTACTTTACCTCTGGATTAAAGACAGGAGAGCTATATAACCCGGATCAGATCAGATCCGATCAGATTGTGGGTCTTCCAGGTGTCCCTGCTCAGGTAGTGTACCTGCACAGCTGCTGGAATGCACTTTACTGCATTCACTGAGCGTCTCTGCTCTTTTTCATTTCACCATTCACTCCACAATCAGTAACAGCTCTGAGAGTTGCACAGGGCCCCTAAATGATTAACTTTTACTGCTGCCTATTATCCTGTTTAATTCACAGTGTGTACTGTTGGATACTAGGTCCATGGTGATAATTATACAAGCCGTCCACATAGGTGCCTTGAATTAAATTACTTTTTTTCTTTTCTTTGGCAGCCTCATTTTAGACCCAGAGAGCGTGACTCCGAGCAAATTAGCCATCTAATTTGTTACGCAAACACAGATTCTGAATCAGCCTTTCTCAGGCAGTAGCAGATATACTGGATAAGGCTGTTTTTTTGCAGTAGGCATATCATCTCAATCAATCACATCGCGTTTGTCTCTTTCTGACTGCATTACAAAAAACACAAAATAGTGTGTCAACGTGAGAGGTTTGCACACATCAGCCTTTGTGGTTAAGAGGCATTTCTTCGAGAAGTATTGATTCAGCCACACCTCCCTTGGATACATTAGGGTCGGCTCTGTGGGGAGGCAGGCAGCTCCAAGGCTCTGCTGCTGTGAAAGAAGAATGACTCACATGACCCTTTGCATGTTTGGATACTAGAGCCCTGCATGCTTTAACACGTGTGTGTGTGTGTGTGTGTGTGTGCGCGTGTGTGTGTTTGCATTTTTGAAGTTGATTGGGCTATGTGTTGGCTTGTCCGTAATCACATCCAAGATTTGTTAGATTTGTTCCATAATGCCCACATTAGATTAGACACCTCAGTGTACACAGGCTAAATGAAACAATTCATCACATGATACCCTACACTTGCATTCACTTTGTGTTATCCATGCTTGCTTATAATTCATCTACAAAAATGTGTTTTCAGTGCCCACGTTCACTGTATTCTTGCTGTTGATATTAATTATAGCTTACTGTTCTGTGGTGATTTAGTTAAATCCTTATAAGATGCATAAAATGTGGAGAACAAGTAAGGCAAAGACAAATCACAAGAAAGTGTTGGGTGGAGAAGACTGACATGAATAGCAAGTGGGGGGTGGATGAGCCAGTATATTAGTTTTTTTTTTCAATTGCTAAATGACATACGGCTTAACTGGAGTAACGTGTGCAGAACTCTTATCACAGTCTGCACAGCAGCAGTTCATATAGATAGAATGCCTTTGTTGTCATTATACACAAGTGCAGTACTTGTGCAACGAGATTGAAGCAAAACCTTTACAGTGTCCACACAAAATACAAAATTATAAATTATAAAAATATAGGTAGTGCAAAAAAGAAAGGGTGAACAGTCCTGAGAGCATCTACCTATATTATGCAAGAATATAGTTTGGTGTATAAAATATTGCACATTAATGAGATTAAGTGATTGAGTAGTAAAGATTGCACTTTAATGGAATTGAAAGGTTCAGTATTAATAATAAAAAGATATTGCACAGTAATGAAATGAAATGGTTCAATATTAAATATTGCACTGTATGAAATTGCACAGAAATCGACCAAACTCTAGTTTGTTGCCATTGCTTGAACACAGTTTTTAAAAGTCTACACACTTGTCCCATGACTTTATCCACGATGTGCACAACACTGTGGATTCACAGCACAAACAGTGAACAGGTAAAAGAGCAGAGATACCAATAGGTCAAGGTAAGATGTCTGAGATCTCAGCTTTAAAAAATGTGAAAAACACTAACTTACTGTTTTTCACAGTCATGGAGGTAGCAGCAATGCCACCACATTCCTTTAGTATTCATTAGTATTCATTAGTACCACATTCATTAGTATTTAGAGATGATGCAGGTGCATGGCGGGAGAGGACATCCAAGGTGATGATAACAACGTGTGGCCTGATGATGCAGAGAGGCAGGATGAGCCACACAGTTCTTACTATAACGCGCCTTTAAATTGAAACTTTTGTTTGTTATTACGTAAATTACTACAGACAAAATAAAAACATATACAGTATATTGAAGCAAAAAAAATGGAGAATTTCCCTCTTTTCTTTAAAGAAAATATTGAAGTGTGAAGTCACTCAAATTACTCAAACTGTATAAATGAAAAGTTTGTGTCTTGGTGTTTGACTCTCTCTGTGTGTTCTGAGTGACAGTGCGTGTTATCTCAGTGAGGATTGTTCGTGTGTGTGAACAGTTGTGTTGCTGTGAAGGAGTTTTGCAGGAAATGTGAACTGTGTAGGTCATGTGACGGTTGGTAATGCAGACTGTAGTTAGAGTTTTACACATGTGGCTCCAGCTCCAAAAACTGTAACTCTCAACTCTATTTTCCAGTTCACAACTAGATTTCTCCTGTGAAGTGAAAATAGTTAGCAAATACTTTAGCTTTAACATTATAAAGAAGCTCTGCTAACTTTAAAGGGATATTTAACTGCTGGAAAGATGAATATATATTTAAATTGGGTCATTTATGTAGTAGAAATGTGATTGTTCTTTTAGAAATTGGTGCCTTCTAGACTGAGAAAAGCCAGAAAATTTATTTTTTAGTTCATGTGGATGAAAGACACCAAATCCCAGAATGCACTTGCTTTGCTTCCCTATGAGTCAACTCCCAAGCCATGCCTACCGGTTACAGACATAGAGAGGCAGTCAAGTGTCAAGTCAAGTGTGTTTTATTGTCATTTCAACCATATACACAAAACGTTTCACATTCAAAATATATAAGAAAATATATAAATATATAAAAACAACATTATATAAAATCTACATACGAAACAGGCTACATTTAGTGCACACACATTATAGGCTCCGTAAAGTTCAGCTAACGCAATGGTAGCATTAGCGCTCAGAGTGATGTTAACACAGAGTAAAAACACAGCCGTGAATTTGTGTGGAATGTAGAATGGTCGGCATTTAACAGTCACAAATTGTTAGCAGTAGTTGGAAAAAATCCCCCCCCCATTTCTGCACCAGTCCGTGTTAACACAGCCCACCTCCACAAGTCTTACCTGCCAGAGCAGCATCTGCTCGGGAGGCTAGCAGGCCCGGTAGCTAAGTAGCTGGATAGCGGAGTCCGGTACACTGTTGTTCAGCCATATTTCCATAGAAACAAAAACACAGCGGTCTCTGAACTCGCGTTGGGAGTTTCGTTGAAGTTGGATGTTGTCCAGTTTGTTGTCTAATGAGCGGACACTTGCATGCGGGATGAGTGTGACAGGTGGCGGCTAGCCTTAGCTGAACTCGGTCCACGTTTCACGTAGTTTGTCAAGTATTCCGTATGTAATAAAGTTTCCTGCATATTCTCCGATCTGTACCTGTGTATCCTGGTAAAACAGTGAACCCTCGTTTTTCACGGGGGTTACGTTCCAAGAAGAACCCGTGATAGGTGAAATCCGTGAAGTAGTTTCAGTAGAATCAGTTTTTTTTACCATTATTATACGATGAAATACTCCATAATACATTGAAACCAAAGAACAAAACCTTTTACAAGCCCAAGCATTTGTTTAACAATTAAAAGTACTGTATAAACGTTTTTTTTTCAAATAACTACTGTACTGTAAAATAATAATTTTAATCATCAATACGAACTGAAGGTTTCAAATTAGGAGATTAGCACCGCCCCCCCGCGACCAGAGTCATTGGAACGGGAGAAAATGAAAAATGATTATGAAAACAAATACAAAGTAAAGTACAGTAGGAAAAATAGTGACTCACGTGTATGTCCCTGCTCTTCTGACGGAGCCGCTGCATCCCGACTCCGCTCTGTAGCGGGTTTTTCTTCTAAAGCCCGCGGTGCAGGTGTGTTTTTTCGAGAGAAGAATATAGTTATCGGTAGTTGTTGTCGCTCTTTTTTCTTCTGGGGAAAAAGATTTTTATAAACCGACATGCCACCATTTATTATGTTTTCAGAATGCAGAACACAATGCACGATGCAAATCCGTGAAGCAGCGAGACCGTGAAAGGTGAACCGTGATATAGCGAGGGTTCACTGTATATATATGCGGTAGTTTGAATGCACATAATTGTTGTAAAAGCTTGCGTAGCTTCAAGATGGCTGACACTCGACTAACATCGGCTCTGATCAGGTAGTGACAGCCCACCCCCTAGAACTAGCTGGCTGTAGTCCACAGCCTCTGGGCAAAAATGCCTCAGTTAACGCTAAATGACGTTTTTTGCTTCATCAGAGGCTTTTTCCAGACCCACAATCCAGAGATCTCTCATCTCAGGGGGACATGAGGGAGGGAAGCACACTCTTTCTAAAATATTACAGGGTTTCTAATGATACAAAGCTTAATGCTAATTGATGAAGTATCCCTTTAAGGCAGGGCTCGACAGTAATGGTTGTCCGGTAGCCGGTTGCCCTTGGCAACCTGATTCAGTTGTCAACCATTTCGTGGCCTTTGGTTGACCCTGTCACTGCCCAATGTGAGTCGAGTGCAGATTGTGAGTTGCCGAGATGCTAACGAGAGACTTCTGTAATGTCTGAAGTAGCCTGCAAGATGCTAACGAGCCTACAAACTCCGGCAAATGAAAACAGCTGGACGTGTCCTTGAGCGGCGCCTCAAGGCCTCAGGACTCACTGTTCATAGGCAGGCCTACCGAGAACATCAGAAGTCCTATGCAAGGTCCTTGAGAGATGCACGTTCACAGTTCTATTCCAGAATTATCAACAAGAGCCCTGGCAACTCCAAGCAACTTTTCTCTACCATACATGACATCCTCACACCGCAAACTCACTCTCATTCAGAAGCCACAGAAGAGAGGTGCAACAATTTCATCACTTTTTTCAGAAAAATAGTAGACACCATCCGCTCCCTGCTATCCAGTTTCTCCACACTGCCTGTCCTGACTGCCAACCCACAGCCTGCGATTTCCCAACCTCTCTGCTGTTTTTTGGTCATCTCACAGCGAGAGGTTGAGGACATCATCAAAAAAATGAAACAATCCACTTGTGCCCTGGACCCCTTCCCCACAGCCCTGGTAAAATCCAACCTCCATGCCATAAGTCCCCTCATCACAAAGGTCATTAACTACTCCCTCCAGGCAGGGCATGTTCCATCAACACTAAAAACAGCTGTCATCAGGCCATTTCTCAAAAAATCCAACCTAGACCCAGAAGTCTTTGCCAAATAAAGGCCAATCTCCCACCTTTCATTCCTTTCCAAGGTGCTGGAAAAAGTAGTTGCCACACAGCTTCAGGACCATCTCAAACAAAACAACCTTTTTGATAAATTTCAGTCCGGTTTCCGCCCTGGCCACAGCACAGAAACAGCCCTGGTCAGGGTCACAAATGACCTGCTGATCACTGCAGACGCTGGCTCCCCATCTCTTCTCATCCTCCTGGACCTGACTGCAGCATTCGACACTGTGGACCACAACGTCCTCCTCTATCGTCTTAATTCCACTATTGGTGTTTCTGACTCTGTCCATGAGTGGTTCTCATCATACCTCACCGGGAGGACTGAGCATGTCGCCTTGGGAGAGGCTAAATCCCTGATGCACAATGTCACCTGTGGTGTCCCTCAAGGCTCAGTGCTCGGCCCCACCCTGTTTATCCTCTATATGCTCCCCCTTGGCCATGTCATCAGCCGGCATGGAATCTCATTCTACTGCTATGCTGATGACACTCAACTCTACCTCAGGACTAACCCAACCCCTCTGCTGCTCTTCCATCATCCACTCTGACCACCTGCCTGGAGGAGGTAAAGGCATGGATGAAGCAAAACTTTCTGCAGCAAAACAGCTCCAAGACTGAAGCCATCTTAGTCGGCACTCCACACCAGGTTCGGTCATCTGACATTACCAGCATCACCTTCTCTGGCCAAAATATTCCACTTTCAACATCTGCCACTAACCTGGGTGTTAAAATGGACTCTCATCTGGCCTTTGAGGCTCACATCAAACATCTCTGCAAGACCTCCTTCTTCCACCTCAGGAACATCGCTAAACTCCATCCTACACTCACTCCAGCTGACGCGGAAAAACTTGTCCACGCTTTTGTCTCCTCCAGGCTAGACTACTGCAATGCGCTCCTCACTGGGATCCCTGAGAAAAGCCTTCAGAAGCTGCAGTACATCCAAAACAGCGCTGCTAGGATCCTGTTGAGGGTGCGCAAACATGATCACATCACCCCCATCCTCAAATCCCTCCACTGGCTTCCTGTCTCACTCAGGATTGAGTACAAGGTCTCCTCCTTACACATCAGTGCATCCACGGTGAAGCCCCCCCCCTACCTCAAGGAACTTCTCACCCCACAGACCTCAACCCGGTCCCTCCGATCTGCCTCAGGTTATCTCCTGAAACCTCCCAGGACAAAGCAAATGGGAGATCGGGCTTTCTGCTCAGTGGCTCCCAGACTGTGGAATGCTCTCCCTGACCACCTGAGGACACCACAGACTGTGGATGATTTTAAACGCCGCCTTAAAACCCACCTTTATAGGAGAGCTTTTGACTGATCTCTTGCCCTTTTCCTTATTGTTTTTGTTTATTTCATTTATTATTTTCATGCTCTTCATGTGTTTTATTTTAGCACTTACCTGTTTTTATCATGTAGCACTTTGGGATTTGCGCAAATATAAACTGCATTACAAATTAAATTCATTATTATTATTATTATTATTATTATTATTATTATTATTATTATTATTATTATTATTATTATTATTATTATGTCTGAAGTAGCTTCCAAGATGCTAACAAGAGACTTCTGTAACGTCTGAAGTAGCCTCCGAGATGCTAACGAGAGACTTCTGTAATGTCAATCCAGTAAAAATGGACTTACTTAAGGAAGTTGGTTCACAGCTGGCTACAAGTTAGCAATCAAACACATCATCAAAGGTTGTCAGTTGGTATGGTGTTTTGAGCAACTCACATCTGCACTTGACTCGAATCTCATCGGGACCAAAACTTGAAAATCTTATTTCAAAAGGAGTCAATATTGTATGTGGTTGTCTCCAGGAAGTTTGTGTGCAATACAACATTTCAGCTGTTGCGCGACTGCTTTTCACACGCGCTTGTTTGCCATAAAAAGATACAGGCAACGCAATTTTGGCACATGTTAAAATCCGGTGCTAATATGGCAACAGTACAACAACGTTAGCCTACCCTTAGCTACAGTAGTAACTGGATTAAACAGCTGACTGTATTTCACTGTAGAGGATTCTAACAGCTGACTGTATCTCACTGTAGAGGATTCTAACAGCTGACTGTATTTCACTGTAGAGGATTCCAACAGCTGACTGTATTTCCCTGTAGAGGATTCCAACAGCTGACTGTATTTCACTGCAGAAATAACTGTAACTGACTTTTTCTTATTACAAACAATAACAGAAGATTTAAATCACTTCAGAAAAATTGTAGCTATCTATGGTTGTTTGATTGCTAACGTACCTATGGTAAACCTTGTGGTTCAAAGTTTTTGTATTTTTTCAGCAATTTACTGGTGAAAGAAGTAATTATTGTTAAAAGTTATTGTTATTGCATTTTTAATAATCAGTTGTATTTCCCCCTTTTTTTTGTGCTAAGACCGAAAATTTATCCGATCCGTGATTTTTGTGATCCATCGCATCCGTATTTGAGAGGGATGGGAAATTATATTGCAACATTATTAAAATGTGTGGTATAGCTACACTACCGTTCAAAAGTTTGGGGTCACCCAAACAATTTTGTGTTTTCCTGAAAAGTCACACTTATTCACCACCATACGTTGTGAAATGAATAGAAAATAGAGTCAAGACATTGACAAGGTTAGAAATAATGATTTGTATTTGAAATAAGATTTTTTTTACATCAAACTTTGCTTTCGTCAAAGAATCCTCCATTTGCAGCAATTACAGCATTGCAGACCTTTGGCATTCTAGCTGTTAATTTGTTGAGGTAATCTGGAGAAATTGCACCCCACGCTTCCAGAAGCAGCTCCCACAAGTTGGATTGGTTGGATGGGCACTTCTTGCGTACCATACGGTCAAGCTGCTCCCACAACAGCTCAATGGGGTTCAGATCTGGTGACTGCGCTGGCCACTCCATTACCGATAGAATACCAGCTGCCTGCTTCTGCTCTAAATAGTTCTTGCACAATTTGGAGGTGTGTTTAGGGTCATTGTCCTGTTGTAGGATGAAATTGGCTCCAATCAAGCGCTGTCCACTGGGTATGGCATGGCGTTGCAAAATGGAGTGATAGCCTTCCTTATTCAGAATCCCTTTTACCCTGTACAAATCTCCCACCTTACCAGCACCAAAGCAACCCCAGACCATCATATTACCTCCACCATGCTTAACAGATGGCGTCAGGCATTCTTCCAGCATCTTTTCATTTGTTCTGCGTCTCACAAACGTTCTTCTTTGTGATCCAAACACCTCAAACTTGGATTCATCCGTCCACAACACTTTTTCCAGTCTTCCTCTGTCCAATGTCTGTGTTCTTTTGCCCATCTTAATCTTTTTCTTTTATTGGCCAGTCTCAGATATGGCTTTTTCTTTGCCACTCTGCCCTGAAGCCCAGAATCCGCAGCCGCCTCTTTACTGTACATGTTGACACTGGTGTTTTGCGGGTACTATTTAATGAAGATGCCAGTTGGGGACCTGTGAGGCGTCTGTTTCTCAAACTAGAGACTCTAATGTACTTATCTTCTTGCTCAGTTGTGCAACGCGGCCTCCACTTCTTTTTCTACTCTGGTTAGAGCCTGTTTGTGCTGTCCTCTGAAGGGAGTAGTACACACCGTTGTAGGAAATCTTCAATTTCTTAGCAATGTCTCGCATGGAATAGCCTTCATTTCTAAGGACAAGAATAGACTGTCGAGTTTCAGATGAAAGTTCTCTTTTTCTGGCCATTTTGAGCGTTTAATTGACCCCACAAATGTGATGCTCCAGAAACTCAATCTGCTCAAAGGAAGGTCAGTTTTGTAGCTTCTGTAACGACCTAAACTGTTTTCAGATGTGTGAACATGATTGCACAAGGGTTTTCTAATCATCAATTAGCCTTCTGAGCCAATGAGCAAACACATTGTACCATTAGAACACTGGAATGATAGTTGCTGGAAATGGGCCTCTATACACCTATGTACATATTGCACCAAAAACCAGACATTTGCAGCTGGAATAGTTATTTACCACATTAGCAATGTATAGAGTGTATTTCTTCAAAGTTAAGACTAGTTTAAAGTTATCTTCATTGAAAAGTACAGTGCTTTTCCTTCAAAAATAAGGACATTTCAATGTGACCCCAAACTTTTGAACGGTAGTGTACATAAGAATTTAATTGCTCCAAATATATGAAGTTTAAAACATGGCAACCATATTGTCAATTTTGGCAACCAAGCTGGTTGCCAAGACGGCAACCACTTTAAAAAGTTAGCGTTGAGCCCTGCTTAGGGTCATTTTGTTGTTCCCTAACCATGCCTATAAATGGCCGAAAGCAAAGCTTAAGGTTAGACTTCAACATCACTGTGAAAAAATGAATAACACATGTTTTGTCTTGCAAATGAAAAGATGAATTCATAAGCAATAGGCTGCAGGAACAGAGCCTTGATCAGCTCAGTACACGCAAGGGTTTTCTTGCTACAGCTTCACTTGGTCTGGTGTAGTCTCTTTTTTAAATTTTTTATTTTATTTAAAGATAAATTTACAAACATTCAGTCATCACAGCTCAAAACATAAAATTATAAAGAAGGAGATTGCAACTATATATATATATATATATATATATATATATATATATATATATATATATATATATATATATATATATATATATATATACTGTAAATCAGGTAACAAAAGTATTAAATACAATATAAACAGATATGGAAGTGAACAAAATAAACAAAATAAAAATAAAAATTTGACAGATTTACAAACCTTGTTAGTGATATTGACAACAGATGTTCTTAATTAAATAGATTATACTCTATATGAGATATAGTTATAGCTTTCTTATTTGTTACTAATTTAAGAGACTCAACATATATGTCAATGGAAGGTGTAGTCTCACATTGACCTCCACGGTGCTGTCAGTATGATCTGGCTACATTGCTTTTCTATTTCAGAATATTTCAGAATAACACTAATTTGCATTTCTTCAAACCAATCACAACTGTCCTGGGCGGTGCTAAGCCCCAGATGCAGTGATGGAGCTTTGCCTTGCAAAATAAAGAGTGTAGAGATAACAGAAGGGGAGGGACACATGTCAGGCTTTAGTCCAGCACTTTACTTCTGCTGAATGAGTGACATTAGTGTTTGTAGTAGCCTTGCATTGCCAGCTCTATCTCCACAGCGCTGGAAATTGAGGTCTGCCTACACCGCAGATGCATTATGGGATAGGAGAAAAAAGCTCTGGACACAGAGACAGTGGCTCTGCAGAATAGTCTCTGGAAGGAACTTCCGCCACATACAATATTAAATGATATAAACTGTTGACACATTACAGTAAAATGGGCTATTTAAATTAGATGATACATGGTTACACCTCATTATCTCTTACCAGTGTATCTACTCATCCTCAGACATCCCACCCCTCAGTCCCAAAATGTCCCAGTCAGAGAGGACATGCCCTATACACCATCCAAATTTTCTAAATTATAATATAATAATATACTATCCAATTTGATTTAATTATAATTCATCATAATATTTTGTATTATAAAATGAGTAGTGAAATGAAAAGGACAATACTCTATACTTGACTCTAAATTGTAGTGGAGAAAATGTAGAAGAAAATGGAAATAAGTATGGTATAGTTGCTTTCCACCGCTGATAAAATGTAATCCTAATAATTATGTGTGGGACACAGATGTTGTCTGTACCAATACCTGCTGGGACACAGATGTTGTCTGTACCGATACCTGCTGGGAAACAGATGTTGTCTGTACAGATACCTGCTGGGACACAGATGTTGTCTGTACCAATACCTGCTGGGAAACAGATGTTGTCTGTACAGATACCTGCTGGGACACAGATGTTGTCTGTACCGATACCTGCTGGGACACAGATGTTGTCCGTACCGATACCTGCTGGGACACAGATGTTGTCCATACCGTTACTTATTGGGACACATATGTTGATTGTACCAATACCTGCTGGGACACAGATGTTGTCTATACTGATACCTGCTGGGACACAGATGTTGTCTGTACCGATACCTATTGGGACACAGATGTTGTCTCTACCGATACCTGGTGGGGCACAGATGTTGTCCGTACCATTACCTATTGGGACACAGATGTTGTCTGTACCAATACCTTTTGGGACACAGATGTTGTCTGTACTGAGACCTGCTGGGATACAGATGTTGTCCGTACCATTACCTATTGGGACAAAGATGTTGTCTCTGGTGCCAAAATGTTCGGAGTGTTAGTGAATTCTTAAAACACCAGTTAATTTCAGGTTAAAATGCATTGTAACTTGAGGTACTTAGATTGTAACAGATATAAAATTACAGAAATTGTATTGCATTATGTTACTGTGTTACAGGAAAAAGCAATACTTTACTGTAATTGCGCTACTTTTGTAACGCGTTTCTCCCAACACTACCTGTCAACAGTGTATGGTCTTGTGTATTTACTCATACTTTTCATATGTGCTCTCTTCCGACTATCAGGAATAAAGGTCTGTGTATTATTGGTTAAAAAGTCATTATGTAAAGAGGAACCGGTCTTAAATATTAAATTAAATTAAATTAAATTAAATCTAGTTTGTCTTCCAGGTGGTATTATCATACCCGGCACTTTAACCTACAGTAAATCTAAAGAGACTCTGAAAGAGTTACTGTAGGCGCTAAACGGATACAGTACCTTCCGTTACAAAGTGTCTAATCCTCTTTCTTCTGTATTTGTGCAGGGAGATGGTGAATGCCTGGTTTGCTGAGCGCGTCCACTCCATCCAGACATCTGCCTCTAAAGAAAATCCTGCACAGCAGCGAGCCCACCAGTCCTCCACAGACTCCAGCCCCCAATCTGCCTCCACTAACCTCCCACCTAACATCAGCCTCCTGGACAACCGCTGCCCGTCCCCAGTCCCCAGCCCAGCCCCCGGCACCCCGACTCGCAAAATCTCTGCATCCGAGTTTGACCGCCCACTTAGACCCATCGTGGTTAAAGACTCTGAGGGCTCTCTGACATTTCTGAGTGACGCTGACCGTGAAAGTGTCCTCTGCGGGGCTCAGTGATGGGCGACGGTAGTGTTGGTGGGGGTAATGGAGGTGCAGGCAGCGGGGCAGGCAGCGGCAGCGGGGGGGACCGCTGCGCCAGGCTGCTGGAGCTGGTGAAGGATGTGTCAAGTCATCTGGATGTGACAGCACTCTGCCACAAGATCTTTCTCCACATCAACGAGCTGATCGCTGCAGACCGCTACTCACTCTTCCTGGTGGGAACGCAACATTTCCCCACTGGGGATCAATAAACAGTATAAAAATTATAAATTATAATTGTGGCTCAAACTACCATTCATATCATATTCTAACTGCTTCACCTGAAGCACTGGGGTCCACCACAGCAGCAGGAAGTAGGGCTGGGCAAGAGGGTAGATATCATCTTAGATTTTGGATATTGTAATATTGTGATATGACACATTTTAAAGGCTCCGGTTTTCTCAACTTAACAGACTTACTAGTTACCAGTCACTGTACCCGCAAGGCATTGTGGCTTAGTGGATAAAGCACATGTTTTGTAAACAGGGAAGCCTGGGTTCAAATCCCAGCAGAGCCTTATTATAAGTAATATTCTTTTGCAGCATGGTTAGCACTGTGGCCTCACAGCAAGAAGGTTCTGGGTTCCAATCCAGATCATTTCAGGCCGTTCTGTGTGGAGTTTCTATGTTCTCCCCATGTTTGCGTGGATTTCCTCTGCGTGCTCCAGTTTCCCTTGCCATTAAAAACACGGAGTATTAAAAAAACATGATGGAAATTATTAGTCTGAATTAGCTTTGCATCGACTCATTTGGCGATGGCTTGAATGTAACGGACATTCATTATTATAACAAATTTACGAACTAAAGCTTTAATAACAGAAAGCTGGATGAAAAACAGGCAGGTAACAAGAGAGAATCCAATACAAAGACAAAGACACACTAGGAAGATACGCTGAGAGCCTGGAACAAACACAATTCGACCCTAAGTGCTAAAAATAAAAACCCATGGAGAGCATGGAAATAAAAATAAAATTGTATGTACAAAAGGATGGGCAAGACATGACACATCTGACTTTTAACTTTAATTTTTAGTAAATTCTTTTACGTGTCCCTAACCCTCTTCCGTAGAGCGGGTCAAACATAGGAAAAACCATAATTAGAAAAAAACGTAATGAAAAAAAGAATTATGAAAAAAAAAACAATACAGTGATCAAAAAAATCTGAAAAAGTGACCAAAAATCCCATCAAAAACATCGCCAAAGGTGACAAAAACCTGTTTAGAAAAAGTGACAAAAAATTGGGGAAAACATAAGAAAATTACGTAATTACAAAAACGTAATTACAAAAAAACATAATGAAAAAAACGCCCAAAAAGTGATCCAAAAATATCTGAAAAAGTGACCAAAATCCCATCAAATACATCTCCAAAGGTGACAATTTTCTTTTGAAAAAAACAGGAAAAAGCATAATTACAAAAAGATTTTAAAAAATGACAAAAAAAATGACAAAAACTTTGAATAAAATCGACAAAAACTTTGAGAAAAGTGTAGAAAACAAAACAAAGACAAAGAAACACTAGAAAGATACACTGAGAGCCTGGAACAAACACAATTCGACCCTAAGTGCTAAAAATAAAAACCAATAGAGAGCATGGAAATAAAAAAATAAAATAAAATTGTATGTACTGTATTGGATGGGCAAGACATGACACATCTGACGTTTAACTTTAATTTTTAATACTATTTTTCACATGTGGCCCTAACCCTCTTCCGTAGAGCAGGTTAGAAAACTTAAACAGTTAAAAAGTTCAAGTTCAAAGAAGAGGAATGCAGAGTTGAATGATATTGTCCTGTGGATTTGTCATTTGATCCAAATATGGATAGTACAGCTTCAATTTACTTCTTTTACGTTGTTTCATTAGATTCCATTAGATTTGTTGTTGTGAATAGTACTATTCTTCATTCTCAACTTATTTGCATACATGAGATGCGATTCTTTTTTTTTCCTGGAGGGGAATCCGATCATCTATTTTCTTGTTTTAAATCCCTTATGTGTTTGGTCCCAGGTGGGCGAGGACAGCTCCAACAGGAAGTTCTTGGTCAGCCGTCTGTTTGACGTTGCGGAGGGATCCACGCTGGAGGAGTCCTCCAGTAGCTGCATTCGGCTGGAGTGGAACAAAGGCATTGTGGGACATGTAGCCGCCACGGGACAACCGCTCAATATCAGGAACGCTTACGAGGTTAGGATTTCACACAATTTGTCTGTCTTTACAGGGTCAGCGTGGATAAAAACCTCTTGGGAAGCCTGTAGAGTGGTGGTTTTCTATCTGGTTTTTGTGTGTGTGGACCAGGCCTGTGTTTGCTTTGGGCTTCCTTTGGGGGTCAAAGAAGGGCAAGTAGGTCCTCTGGAGGATTCATCTTTACCACACACACACACACACACACACACACACACACACACACACACACACACACACACACACACAGTACTTATGTGTGATCACGTTTCAATGCAATATCACTTTCTCTTATTTATTGATTATTATATTGTGCACTTATATTGCTGGTGGATGGGCGGGTTTATCCCGGCTTGAAGTGATAACGTTATATTTGTGATCCTGGGAGCAAACGCTTTCTGTTGACCGCACATATTTCGACTCACAAAGTAACTTTACATATGGTAACTGTAGTACTAGTTGTATTTTACGTGTTTATTGTATCGTTGCAATACAATCTTGAGCGTGTTGCAGTGTGTTTATGCAGCTCTCAGTGTTTTCTCTGCGCTTCGTTGGACTGTCACAGCCTAACATCTCGCTATTCTACGGGGACTTATGTGCCAGAACTATTTCTTGACAGCAGAGCAGATCAGTTGCTCTTCACAATATTTATTAAAGGCATATTATTTTGTTTGAACCATTCTGAATTGAGTTTTATGTTGCTGCGGAGACTTCACGGCCTACAAGCCTTAAGAAGCCTTTTTTTTTTAGTTAAGAAACCAAAGGTACAGATCCCACTATAATCATTTAAATCTTTAAAATTTGAATATCTTTCAATGAAAATAGGAATAACTGTACAAAAATGATAATTCCCACCAATGTTGTGAATCATATCACAATCGCAATATCAGTCAAGTAATCACAATTGGATAAATAAATGTGCATCTGATTTCTTTGAAGATGGGATGGGAGGGACAGGAATGTATGTAGTGCATGTGCGTGTGTGTGTGTGTGTGTGTGTCTGTTCCTCTGGAAGAGTTATGATTGTCTTCAAAAAGAAACAGATGTGTGTGTAATGTTTGTGTGTGGATGGAGAGAGAGAGAGAGAGAGAGAGAGAGAGTATAGGGCTGTGATTTAATGCACTTGTTGTGTGTGCTTGCCTAAGTGACCTCATCTAAACTGTCAAATATGTCTTTGTCTACAATGAATTTCAATGTAAATGGCCTATACTCAGCAGAGATAATACTGTATCTGAAGTCTCTTTTATATAGACCTTAGTGGTCCCCTAATACTGTATCTGAAGTCTCTTTTATATAGACCTTAGTGGTCCCCTAATACTGTATCTGAAGTCTCTTTTATATAGTCCTTAGAGGTCCCCTAATACTGTATCTGAAGTCTCTTTTATATAGATCTTAGTGGTCCCCTAATACTGTATCTGAAGTCTCTTTAATATAGACCTTAGTGGTCCCCTAATACTGTATCTGAAGTCTCTTTTATATAGACCTTAGTGCGGGCAAAGCGGAGAAAGGGGAGGTAACCTTGCCCCTTATGACCTCATAAGGAGCACAATTCCAGATCAGCCCATCTGAGCTTTCATTTTCTCAAAGGCAGAGCAGGATACCCAGGGCTCGGTTTATACCTATCACCATTTCTAGCCACTGGGGGAACATAGGCAGGCTGGGGGAACTCATATTAATGTTAAAAAACCTCATAAAGTGACATTTTCATGCCATGGGACCTTTACAAGAGGCTATACAGGAAATCTTTTTAATGTCATTTCTCAATGATGTGTGCACCTTAAATGAAATTCTGTTCACCATCGGGAGTGAACGCACAAATCTGAGATCTCAATTTTTTGATTTTTACCACATTTCATCTCTTTGTAATTTTGTCATATTACACAATGCATTTTGCATTATACGTTGTTATAAGTAGGACAAATATTCAGTCACCTTTAACCTTTAACCTTCCCTCATATCGACTATAAAAATTACAATCAGTTATAACAAGATTCATCATACCTGACAAGGATTTAGTTTCTACACAAAGTGTTCCGTTTTGTCAGATGTTTTTTTCAATTATTCCATTTTACACTCTCCTTTAAAAGAACAAAAATTTTTCAATACCTTTGCCAATTGGACTTTGATTTGAATTGCTCTGTTTTTAAGTATGGTTATATATATATAAGGAATGCAGCTAACAATTATTTTCATTGTGGATTAATCTGTAGATTGTCTTCTTGATTATTTGTTTGGTCTTTAAAATGTCAGAAAATGGTCAAAAATGTCGATCACATTTTGTCCACAACTCAAAAATTGTTAGTATACCGTCATAGAGGAGTAGAGAAACCAGATGATGGCATTAGAGTATTTAGAATTTTCTTTCTTTACAAGTGACTTTGTGTTAAGCTAGTGGCATTTGGACCCTAAAGCAGTAAAGTTATCCAATAAAAACTAGAAAAGTGACCAAAAAACCCGTCAAAAACATCGCCAAAGGTGACAAAAACTTGTTCACAAAAAGTGACAAAAAATTGGGGGAAAACATAGGAAAAAGCATAATTACAAAAACAAAAATGAAAAAATGCCAAAAAAAATCTGAAAAAGTGACCAAAAAACCCATCAAAACATCGCCAAATGTGGCAAAAACTTATTTAAAAAAGTGGGAAAAAACATAGGAAAATACGTAATTACAAAAAAAACAATGAAAAAAAATGCCAAAAAAGTTATCCCAAAAAAATCTATAAAAGTGACAAAAAATCACATCAAAAACATTGCCAAAGGTGGCAAAAATATAGGAACATAGGAAAAAGCATAATTACAAAAAGAAACATAAGTAAAACAAATCCAACATTTTTTTCTTCTTGATTATTTGTTTGGTCTGGAAAATGTCAGAAAATGGTCAAAAATGTCGATCACATTTTGTCCACAACTCAAAAATTGTTAGTATACTGTCATAGAGGAGTAGAGAAACCAGATGATGGCATTAGAGTATTTAGAATTTTCTTTCTTTACAAGTGACTTTGTGTTAAGCTAGTGGCATTTGGACCCTAAAGCAGTAAAGTTATCCAATAAAAACTAGAAAAGTGACCAAAAAACCCGTCAAAAACATCGCCAAAGGTGACAAAAACTTGTTCACAAAAAGTGACAAAAAATTGGGGGAAAACATAGGAAAAAGCATAATTACAAAAACAAAAATGAAAAAAATGCCAAAAAAAATCTGAAAAAGTGACCAAAAAAACCATCAAAACATCGCCAAATGTGGCAAAAACTTATTTAAAAAAGTGGGAAAAAACATAGGAAAATACGTAATTACAAAAAAAACAATGAAAAAAAATGCCAAAAAAGTTATCCCAAAAAAATCTATAAAAGTGACAAAAAATCACATCAAAAACATTGCCAAAGGTGGCAAAAATATAGGAACATAGGAAAAAGCATAATTACAAAAAGAAACATAAGTAAAACAAATCCAACATTTTTTTCTTCTTGATTATTTGTTTGGTCTGGAAAATGTCAGAAAATGGTCAAAAATGTCGATTACATTTTGTCCACAACTCAAAAATATTTAGTATACTGTCATAGAGGAGTAGAAAAACCAGATTATGGAATCAGAGTATTTAGAATTTTCTTTCTTTACAAGTGACTCTGTTGTGAGCTAGTGGCATTTGGACCCTAAAGCAATAAAGTTATCCAAAAAAAACTCAAATCAAAAACATCGCCAAAGGTGACAAAAACTTGTTTACAAAAAGTGACAAAAAATTGGGAAAAAACATAGGAAAAAGCGGAATCACAAAAAGAAACATAATTACAAAAATTACAAAAAAATTACAAAAGATTTCATAAAGTGATTAAAAAAATGTGAATACAATTGACAAAAACTTAGAGAAAAGTGTAGAAAAAGAACAACAATATGTTGAAAATTTGATTCAGAAAAACACAAAGTTGCAGGTTGATGGGAAGACAACACGAGGGTTAAACAGATTCATTTGCAGCTCTTACAGTATTTCGAGCCCTGGTTTGGATCGTGTTCGAATATACCATTTACATCTGGGGTTTTCAAAGTCTCAGATGGTTTACATGGAACATTAGAGACATGTTTTTAGATCTCATCATCATGATTTCTGAATAAGGGTATGGTATTATGGCGTGGTGTAAAAAGGTTATGGTCCCTTATGCTCCTGTGTGACACAGGTCATAAATACAGTGCACTTTACAACTTTTCAGTTACAACTTTGTAACTGTAGTCTGTACATTAAGAATCATACAGATGTTTGACTCTGGTCTGTACATGGAAAATCATACAGATGTTTGAATCTGTGGTCTGTCCATGAAGACTCATACAGATGTTTGACTCTGCGGTCTGTACATGAAGAATCATACAGATGTTTGACTCTGTAGTCTGTACATGAAGAATCATACAGATGTTTGACTCTGTGGTCTGTCCATGAAGACTCATACAGATGGTTGACTCTGTGGTCTGTATATGAAGAATCATACAGATGTTTGACTCTGTGGTCTGTACATGAAGAATCATACAGATGTTTGACTCTGTGGTCTGTCCATGAAGACTCATACAGATGTTTGACTCTGTGGTCTGTACATGAAGAATCATACAGATATTTGACTCTGTGGTCTGTCCATGAACAATCATACAGATGTTTGACTCTGTGGTCTGTACATGAAGAATCATACAGATGTTTGACTCTGTGCTCTGTACATGAAGAATCGTACAGATGTTTGACTCTGTGGTCTGTACATGAAAAATCATACAGATGTTTGACTCTGTGGTCTGTACATGAAGAATCATACAGATGTTTGACTCTATGGTCTGTACATGAAGAATCGTACAGATGTTTGACTCTGTGGTCTGTACATGAAGAATCATACAGATGTTTGACTCTATGGTCTGTACATGAAGAATCGTACAGATGTTTGACTCTATGGTCTGTACATGAAGAATCATACAGATGTTTGACTCTGTGGTCTGCACATGAAGAATCATACAGATGTTTGACTCTATGGTCTGTATATGAAGAATCATACAGATGTTTGACTCTGTAGTCTGTCCATGAAGAATCATACAGATGTTTGACTCTGTAGTCTGTTCATGAAGAATCGTACAGATGTTTGACTCTGTGGTCTGTACATGAAAAATCATACAGATGTTTGACCCTGTGGTCTGTACATGAAGAATCATACAGATGTTTGACTCTATGGTCTGTACATGAAGAATCGTACAGATGTTTGACTCTATGGTCTGCACATGAAGAATCATACAGATGTTTGACTCTGTGGTCTGCACATGAAGAATCATAAAGATGTTTGACTCTATGGTCTGTATATGAACAATCATACAGATGTTTGACTCTGTAGTCTGTCCATGAAGAATCATACAGATGTTTGACTCTGTACTCTGTTCATGAAGAATCGTACAGATGTTTGACTCTATGGTCTGTACATGAAGAATCATACAGATGTTTGACTCTGTGGTCTGCACATGAAGAATCATACAGATGTTTGACTCTCTGTGGTCTGTGTATGAAGAATCATACAGATGTTTGACTCGATGTCTTTGTGCATGAAGGTGTGTAATTAATGCTTGTCAGCACATCTGAAAATAAATATAAAGTGTGTGTGTGTGTGTTTGCGTCCAGGGGCCCGGTTCAGAAAGCAGGTTTAGTGAAAACTTTGAGTTTGTTAACCCTGAGACCCTGAGAGACTTTGGGTTTTTGCTTCAGAAAACTGAAGGCTTTTGCTTCAGAAAACTGAAGGCTTGGACAACCTAAGTCAAATTCCTCGTATGTGTCCTCATACCTGGCGAATAAAGCTGATTCTGATTCTGAAAGGGAGAGAGGGGTAACTCCAGCCCGTTTCAGAAAGAGAGGTAACTTATCCTCAGAGTCCGTTACTATGGTAACTGAGTCTTTTTTCTCTCAGCGGTTCTAGAACTGAAAACTCAGAGTTTCCCATCTCAGGGTAAATCCACTCAGAGTTCACCGGAAACGGACCTCTGTGTTGTTTTGGATGCCATACCTTGTGTCTGTGTGTGTGTGTGTGTGTGTGTGTCTGTGTGTGTGTGTGTGTGTGTGTGTGTACAATTCTGTTTGTGCACATACAGATTTGTGTGTATGAGTGCACTAACCAATCCATAGACAATGTTTCTTCAGATAATCTCAATAGTCTGTGTGGGTGTGCGTGTGTGTGTGTGTGTGTGTGTGTGTGTGTGTGTGTGTGTGTGTGTGTGTACTACTGCAGAACCTGATACTGCTTCCTGGAAGTTAATCTGCGGCATTGCATTAGTCTGTTTAGGATTACAATCATTTCAGCAGTGCCATGAGAAAACAAACCCTCGTCTCCCTGTTTACATTACAACAGCCTTCACAAACCAATCTACAGAGAGGATGGGAATGGGGGGGCGGCGGTGATGGATGGACTCATCAATGCCTGCAATGTGCTGTATCCAAAATGCAATATTTATTTTTGAAAGCAACTGACACATAAATGTAAACAAAAGACAGAAAAAACATAAATACCCAATACCCCAAACAACAGACGGTGCAATGGATACCAATTAAATTGGAAGAATTATATGGTTTCAAAACCAGTATTTGGACTAAACTTTGACATCTACTCATCTGTGATCCACTCACCATCCTCTGATCTTAACTATTAGTCAAAATAATTCATAATTTCTGCTTTTTAACTAAAAACATAACTATAAAACATAACTAAAAATTATAATTTGAGATAAATGAGGTTTGTTGACCATGAATTCCGAGAACAAGTGTAAGCTATTATTAAACCAGCCCAGGTTTTTTTTAAAAAGCAAAAAGCATGGAAAAAGTGACAAATAAATCAGAAAAAGCAACCAAAACATCGGAAAAGCACAAAAAAATTTTCATTTTCAATTTGGAAGAACAAGGACAAGTTCATAGTTAAAGGGAAGACAACACAAGGGTTAAAAGATATGACATAAAATGGCCAATTTGGAGAAATTTGGAAAAAAGTCCTTAACCTGCATGATGGAGTTTTGTCTTGATTTCAGTTGATCCTGTTACATTTCTTGGATTTCAAATGATAAGTCTCCATGTAAACTTTGTGGGCAGCTAGTCTTCTTGCTCTGGAGTAACTTTTGTGTGTGGCTTTTGTGACTTGCAGTGGTGTTTTTTGTGCAGTTTTCAGATCCGTTACTAAGTAAAAGTACTAATACCACACTGTAAAAGTCCTGCATTGAAAATGTTACTAAAAATATGTAAGTATCATCAGGAAAAGTACTCAATTCAGAAAACTCCTCCCATTGTAGAAAGTGTAAAGGATCCAACCAGTTGTTGTTTATTGGTCTAATTATGTCAGCTGGACTTGTAGGCCGTTATATTGTTGCTAGGTTACTTTATCATAATCAGAACACATCAGATGTTATAAACTACATGTGTTTTGTGTGCAGAAATCTTAACTGTAGTCTTAACTAGTAACTAAAGCCATGTAGTGGAGGAAAAAGTAGAATATTTATCTCTGAAATGTAGTGGAGTAGAAGTAGAAAGTGGCATTAGAAGAAAAGACTCAAGTAAAGTGGAGAAGTACCTCAACATTTGGACTGAAGTACAGTACTGGAGTAAATGTACTTAGTTACATTCCACCACTGGTGGCTTGTGTCAAAGTGAGTCATCTCGAAACAGGAAATAGTAGGTGTAGGTTGTACGGCTGAGTCAGTTAGTTGACTAGGTGCTCATTGTGGTCTTAGTTGACAAAGATTTCCTTAGTCCATTTGTCATTTTTATGCTTTTTTCATTTTAAGTGACTTATTTCTGAGAAATCTATGAGTGCATCTCCACTAAACACAAGATTTAAAGTAATGCTTTTGCATGATTAATTCTGGAGGAACTCAGTTTTACAGATCTATTGATTAAATCAACTAATCAAGAGTACACTGGAAATAACAAATGCATGGACTAGTTTTTGAGCATCATTGTGAGACAGGATGTTCCTAATTTTGGAAATGTTACGCAGGTGAAAAAAGATTTTTCTTGAGATTTGTTTTAAGTAGGCGTTAAAGGATATATCCTGATCTTAAAAAACTCAGAGATTTCTAATAGTGCTGGAGCCCATCCAGAGTAACTATATCTTTGGATAATGGGGTTTGGAGGGCCCAGCAGAATAAGCTTGGTTTTGGTTGAGTTAATATCACAAAATTGTTGGCCATCCAGGATTCTATATCTTTAATGCATGCTTGAAGTATAACTAACTGACTGTTTTTTTCTGGCTTGATAAATAGGTATAATAGGGTATCATCCGCATAAAAGTGAATGTTAATAGATGTCTCCTAATAATAGTGCCTAGAGGAAGCATATACTGTATAAGGAGAATAGAATTGGTCCAAGCACTGAGCCTTGTGGAACACCATGGCTAACTTTAGCGTGCCTGGAGGATTTATCATTTACATTAACAAATTGAGATTGATCAGATAAATAGGACTTAGTGTGATCCCTTTAATGCCAACTAAATGTTCCAGTGTCTGTAACAGGATGCTATGGTCAATAGTGTCAAATGCAGCACTAAGATCTAATAAGACAAGTACGGTGACAAGTCTTTTCTCTGAAGTAGTTAGAAAGTCATTTGTAATTTTTACTAGTTTTTTGATTGTGCTATGATGCACTCTATATATTGACTGAAAGTCCTCAAATAAACTATTCTTATGTAAAAAGTCACATAACTTTAGCAACTACCTGCTCAAGATCATGGAGACAAAGGGTAGATTAGATATAGGTACTGTATATAGTTGGCTAAGACTTCAGGATTGAGGGAGGGTATGTTAAGAAGGCTGTGTGAAAACAGAAGTATACACTTACTTAACAGGACTAGGTTGAAAACTAGTATATGGAAAATATAAATAGAAGACTATGTCTTTTTACGGTTGTAGAACAGATCTCTGTGGAGCATACGCACCACTTATGCTGCTCTCGTGCCCGGTGTAGCTAGTTTTACTGATTATAGTGGAAGTGTTGGAGCATCGGCTCTGCATATGTCATGGTGTGTATACATTGTCAGCAGCATTTCCCGGCTTCCCATTTATTTCTATGGGAGCAGCTGTGCAATGCATTCTGGTAGCGTTGCTGGGACTTAGGAGAAGCAGGGTGTCTAGTTGCCACCTCCTCATCTGCATTAAGTAGAATCCAGGCAACTTTATGCAAACTGTCTTTGTTGATCTGCAATAAAGACAGATTCATATATTACAATACATAACGCGTATATGTACACATATCATTACGAGTACAATACAAGATTATTACAACTAAAATCAGAACATCTAAAGTGACTCTGTGTAATGTAAATTGACCAATAAAAGATGCTTTTGAAATGAGAATCAAGTTACAAATAGCAAAAGCAATTGTTTTGAAAAACTGAATATTAAATTTTATGCAGCATCATATTTATATGGGCCGATATTAGTCATTTTTGTCATGTTATCGACTATTGATTATTTTTTCCGTCTGACTGCCATTGTGTTTGTCAGGGCGGCGCTGGTGTTTTATTATGTTTTTGGCCATGTAGACTTTGTGACGTAGCACAGGATTTTAAATGCTAAAGTGGAGACTATAATGCCCGTGATCTGGACATTTTTCCCGTAAAAAACAAGACGTGTGTGTGCAGTATTCAATACTTAAAAGGTTGAAATAATGCAAATTTAAGCTGTATCAAATCCTTCAATACCAACAAGAAATAGACCGTTTCAATTACATCTATGCAAGAGATATTTAAATGATAGCAGCTTTACAGCACAATAGAAATGGATCAAATCCTATTAGCGACATAAATGCTGTATTGGTGGAATTAGTGCTGTGGAAATGGACAATATGTTACATTTTTTAAGACAAAAAAATCCAAATAATGGAGGAAGTGATGAGTTTAACAACATGATTGAAATCTGCAGCATAAAGGAATATCAGAAAATATGCATACACTCAAATTTGTAACATACAGTAAAGTAGGGGACATTAGAGATCAAATCAATTATTATCAATAATAAATACTACTTGCATCATGATGACTTCCAGGAGAGTGGCATCTTTAGTAGGGGTGGGAAAAAAATTGATTCTTAGATGCATTCTCTCAAGAATGTTTTGATGCTCGATTCTGATAAGTTAATAATTTATTGATTATAAAAAAAGAACTGAATCGAATCGTTGGCCTCGGATTCCCAATCAAATCGTGATGTGCCCAGAGGTTCCCACCCCTAATCTTTAGTGTTTTTCAATTGGTTAGGGATGCAAAACAATTTTCTTATTGAAAAAGTCTGAATTTCGGGATACTGTTTTGGATGTACAGTATGAATATGTAGTTCCATACATCCCATTGGTAATTAATTTGGCAGGGCAACTAACAATTAACACAGTAATATCTATGGGTGGGTGATGATTTTATTTGGATAGATTTTGCAGAATATAAAGCTTTAGTGCAGAACTTTTTGATTCAATTCATTGGCAAATACAAAGCTAATTAAGACAATGCAGGCATATGAAGTAGTGCAGCAGATCACACGTAGCATGTATTTTCACACATGCGTGTTGGGGCCATACCTGTCCAGAAATTCTACCTCCTGGTTCTGTTGTTCAATCAAATGTATCTGTGGTGCCTGGCGCATAGTCACAGGAGGTCTTGGTGTCTTTCCGCAGGTCTATGCAAGAGAGACTGTAGAGAGACTCTCTCCTTCACCCTTCTCGCTTTTGCAACAACAGCAACAACCTGTAGCCTATTACCGTCTTACAAAAAAACTTCAGTAAAACATTTTCATGACCTATATGATAAAAGAACATTAGGAGGAGCATACTCGCATACACATAACATTTCTGGTGCAGTAACCCACTTCAGTGAGCGGTTCTTGTGCATACTATGAAATAGAATCGTAGGTGGTTGAATTACAGTACATTTTTGGATTTATGAGGATTTGAATACAGATGTGGTCAGTACTAAAAGCTGCGGATAGTCAAACTCTCTAAAAATGTGCTCCCCTTATTTGCAATGGCTCCGCCTGCTTCCTGTACATATGCTGTTTTACAATCATGACAGTAGCAGATTTACCATTCAAAATCTATCATATCTTTTCATACCACACCAAACCTGTTTTGTGTAAATAAGGGTTCTTTGTCCACACACACACACACACACACACACACACACACACACACACAGTCCCCTTGAGTTTAGAGGAGTTTTGAGTTGAGTTTTGACAGAGAGAAGCCGAGTGTTTAAAGATCAGCGATGGGTGGGAGAGTTGCCAGCAGGAGAATAGTCCTCATGAACAAACATAACATCTCTGAATCCACTGGTGGTTTGCATGCCTTCAGAAGCCACTTCTCTCTGTTGAACTCCACATTTACACACCAAAGAAGGTTTTAGCCTCCTTATGATTGAAACCAAGCACTAACAAAACTCTGTAGGTGGGGCCATTGTTTTGGAGAAGAATGTTGTGTTGCATACCGCTGACAGCCTCATGTGTGCAGCTCAGAAAATTATTTTTAATGCTGTAAAGATGGGATAAAATTTTCTTTTCATATGCTTTGGCTCACCAGGACCCAAGGTTCAATGCTGAGGTGGACCTGGTCACAGGTTACAAAACCCAGAGTATCCTTTGCCTTCCCATCAAGAACCACAGAGACGAGGTAAGACAATACACACAGAAGTAGTACACACTGCATACAGTACAGCAACTATTAGAAGTTAACCATATACCGGAAGGAGAGAGGTTCACCTAAGGGTTGAGTCCATCTGCGTTTTTGTCCAGGTTTTTCAATTGAAACACAGTACGCTAATCAATAAGGTTATGAATAATGTGAATGCTAGCACTGCCTGAGTCAAGTTTAACTGACTAAGTTTGGAATTGGAAGTGAAATTACTGTTTTTGTCAGTGGAGTCTGGTGTATTTGAAGAGAGCAGTATAGGCTTTAGTTCCCAAAGGGCTGTCTATTTGGCAAGGTAAAGCGTTGAAAATATTTTAAAATAAAGTGTAAATTTTAACTGATATTTCATTTTTTCTGTGGCATAAAATACATTTCAGCCAATTCTGTATACATGTTTTGACAAAAAGAATAATTCGATGTCTACTTGCTAGCGTCTTCCAGATCTTTCAACCTTTCAACAGCGTTCGCTTGGTTGTATGGAGATGGCTCCATTTCAGTATGTACAAGTATGTAAGTATTGGACTTCATCTGGTTGAAAACTGTGCCATCTCCATGACAACTGACCAAAACTCCATCCACTGACCAAGACCATAAGATGCAATGGTTTTGAAAAAGAGACCTTGTGTTAAGACTTTTTATGTCAACTAAACCCTTAGTTTTAGGATTTTTAATGTTTGGGTTTTGCAGTTTATGGGGAGCAGCTATACAAGTTATGAATGCAGTAGCCTATATATAGTTTGCAAAGCTGACATTCTTATCCAGCGGTGGACTAGATTAGCCATTTCAACCCGAGTCTTTACGGTCACAGTCGCTCTGGCCAAATTGTCTGTAACCATATGCAATATGAAACCGAAATTTTGACAACCCCTTCCAACTCCCAGAGCTATCCTTACCGTCCAGATCCAGTGCTACGACATCTTTAAATTACTAGTAGTATTAGTCCTTTTGGTTCCTTATCCCTGTTTTGTCTGGTAAATGTAGCTAACTGTAAAGAAGGCTAAAATCAAAAGGGGGAGACTGGTAACGCTAACTGAGGTGTAATGTTACAAATGGTCGCTGTTCTGACTCGGGTACTTGGGTCTGTTTCCCGACGGTTCAGTAGACGGCCGTTTGCGTCCTTAGCACCGGAGTTAGCTAAGCGCCGGCAGAGTGAGGCAGAAGACAGGGGTGTGCTAGCTAGCTAGCTAGCTAAATTAGCATTAGATTAGGAATGTTACTGATGAATTCGTGGGTTAGCCCAGAGTGGTTAACCGTGGTCAAAACAATCATCCTAAAAATAACTGAGTGTGTTGAACAATGTTGTGTTTCCCTCCAAGAATTAGCTAGCTAACGTTATAGCTACTTAGCAATGCAAACCTTGTTGACAGGATATCTGGTGGCCTTGGGATTATTGATAACAAACCTTATCAAAAAAGCAATAGTATAATTTACATTGTGTACATATAATACAAATTATTTTCCATTCAGTTACAACCAATGTTTTTTAATAGAGCTGTATTTGACCCTTACTGTACGACTTTATTTTCTAATGTGAAGCCGGGACAACTTGAACTAATTCTCTTTTTTGTCAACTCTTTCTGTTGTGTTTTCTCCATTCTATCCATCACAGGTAGTTGGAGTGGCTCAGGCTATTAATAAAAAATGTGGGGAAGACAGTGCCTTCACTGAACAGGATGAAAAGGTTAGTAAAGTTAAACTGTGGAAGGATATTTTGCTGATGAAGAAGGTGTTGGGCAGTTAATCAGGGTTCCCACATGTCCTGGAAAACCTGGACATTTAGAAGAGTAGTTTTCTACAGACAAGACACAGACAGAGGAGACGAGAGGACGGGGATGCCCGTCTACAGACCAGACACAGACAGAGGAGACTAGAGGACGGCGACGTGTGTCTATAGACCAGACACAGAGAGAGGAGACGAGAGGACAGGGATGCCCGTCTACAGACCGGACACAGAGAGAGGAGACGAGAGGACGGGACACCCGTCTACAGAGCAGACAAAGAGAGAGGAGACGAGAGGACGGGGATGCCCGTCCACAGACCAGACACAGAGAGGGGAGACAAGAGGACGGCAACGCCCGTCTACAGACCAGACACAGAGAGAGGAGACAAGAGGACGGGGATGCCCGTCTACAGACCAGACACAGAGAGAGGAGACAAGAGGACGGGGACGCCCGTCTACAGACCAGATGCAGAGAGAGGAGACGAGAGGACGGGTATGCCCGTCTACAGACCAGACACAGAGAGGGGAGACAAGAGGACGGGGACGCCCGTCTACAGAACAGACACAGAGAGGGGAGACGAGAGGACGGGGACGCCCGTCTACAGAACAGACACAGAGAGAGGAGACGAGAGGACGGGGATGCCCGTCTACAGACCGGACACAGAGAGAGGAGACGAGAGGACGGAACACCCGTCTACAGAGCAGACAAAGAGAGAGGAGACGAGAGGACGGGGACGCCCGTCTACAGACCAGACACAGAGAGGGGAGACTAGAGGACGGGGACGCCCGTCTACAGACCAGACACAGAGAGCAGATACGAGAGGACGGGGACAAACATTGTTTACCAGAGTCATCAGCTGTTTTACCCTGGACTGTTAACAGAAGCTGTCTTAGTCTAAAGGTCTCCTGGATACACTGAAAACACAAATGTCCAGTTCCTCAGTCTGTCTTTCTCCACCTGTGTGCGTCTTTTCTTATAAAATGGGTCATTTTCCTTTGTCCTTACAGGACTTCTCAGCTTATTTGGCCTTTTCAGGGATTGTCCTGCACAACGCTCAGCTCTACGAGACATCGCAGCTGGAAAACAGACGCAATCAGGTGGGTGTCAAAGTGCGTCTCTGAAAATATGAGCGTTAATAGACACAACTCTAAACATGATGAATTTTTCTCTCTGTGTGTGTGTGTGTGTGAAGGTTCTGTTGGACCTGGCCAGTCTGATCTTTGAGGAGCAGCAGTGTCTGGAGGTTTTACTGAGAAAGATCGCAGGGACAATGCTGTCCTTCATGCAGGCCCAGGCCTGTACAGTCTTCATCGCTGATGACGACTCCATGGTCAGTCTTACACACACACACACACACACACACACACACACACACACACACACACACACACACACACACACACACACACACACAGAGTTTAACATTTTATTTAAGTCCACATCATACTATTATGCATACCCCTCTGTTTTCATAGGTATAGCCACTTATTTATTCATCATTCTCATTCTCAATTTCAGAGCTGTTCATACTATTCAAATTGTAATATAATACTCGACTATATAATGTTATATAATAACATAATCTTATTTATTCCAGCACCCTTTGCACTATGCTATCAGACTATCATAATTATAATTTATTCCTGCATACTTTGCACTTTTTATTGCACTATATACTGTCTCAACCTGTCTATATTCTTTCTGTTTATTGTGTGTATATATTATTTGTTTTGAATGAGTAAGCACACTGTGAGCAATACGATCCAAAGCAAAATTCCTCATATGTGTCCTCATACCTGGCAAATAAAGCTGATTCTGATTATGATTCTGACAGTGTCTTGGCTATATATTGACCACTGATCTAAAAAGAATCTGTGTACATTGTTACTGAAGGTGAGAAATGGTTTGTTCGGTATTTCAGTATTGGGTACTCTGTTATGACGTGCTGTGTGCATTGCCCTGGAAGCATGGCAGCCATTCAGGTTGTGTGCTAATGTTTCAGTGATGTGTTCTGTAGTGTGTAGTGTGCAGTGTGCAAACAATGAGGGCCCTGAGTTGTGTGAAACCAGATAGAAAGGTTGAGTCTTGTAGGAAGAGCTTGTAATCTGTCTTTTTCTGTGAATATGATAATGTCCTTACAGTATTCTTAAGAAATGAGTGAGAAATAGAATGACCAGCAGAGGGAAGACATGCAAGTTTTCCTTGAAGTTGACACATCCATTTTAGCCATTGGTTGATGGCAATTATAAAATTAATTGCACTCCAAGGCAGGCGCATAGTCAGTAGAATGGGCCAGGGTGGCACTCGCTGGCCTGTCCAGCCAAATTTGATAAAAATATGTTTTGTTATGAAAAATATTCAAATGTATGTAAAAAAAAGAAAAGAAATAGTAACAGAAGTACTGTAGTAATGTGTCTTCTATTCTAATTAAACAATTAGGAAGCCTTCGGAGGTGGTTGCTATGGTAACAACAGGCTGTCTCTCGTTAGCTCGCTGGCTTTTTAGACACATTACCATGGATGTGCTGAGCAACGCACTGTTAAAAGTGGTATGGACAGTTTCCTTAGACAGAATAGGACAAGCTTTTCTGCAGCATGTGCAGACATTTCCCCAGCAGAGCTAACAGCCAATCAGAGAGAGAGAGGAGGCTCTGACAGCCAATCAGAGAGAGAGGAGTCCCTCACAGAGGTAACATCAGAATCAGAATCAGCTTTATTTGGCAGGTATGAAGATACATATGAGGAATTTTTCTTTGGAGCATAGTTGCTCACAATGTACTTACACATACAAAACAACAAACAATATATACACACTAATATATACATACTAATATATACATACTCTAAACAAACAATATAGAGGCATGAGTGCAAGAAGAGTTCAATAAAAATTATTTAAATGTGGAGCATAGTGCAAAGGGTACTGGGATAAATAGTATTATGTTATTATATTTCAATATGAACAGTATGAACATCATGAACAGTTCTGAAATAGGAAATGAGAATGATGAATAAATAAATAAGTGAGATATGAGAATGGGAATGATGAAGTCAAGTCATTAAATCATTAAGTCAAATGGGTTTCATGCTTCTTGCGTTATTATTTAAGTAACCTAGTAACCTTCCTATTTAGTAAGAAATGGTGAACACTGATGATGGCTTCTAGCTATCTGTGTGCTATAAATTATCTGTAAGTGTAGTTTTTAGATTTCTTTGATCCTGTCACGGTCATGGACTCCATACACCGTCTAAGATTTGGCGCCTTGCTGGATGCTTTTCATTACAGCTTTCATAATTCAAGTTTTCCTTCTTTGATTTTCTTAAACTGCTTCTAGCGCATTTGCTGATCATGATCCGACCATCATCCTGAAGCAACAATGTTATAATGAATGCACAAAGGATATGTTCCATGTATGATTTCTGTCTGATGTGGGCTAGTCTTTGTCCTGCAGTATTCTCTGCTGTTGGGGTTCATGTTTAGTTTCCACTTTGTGCCATAAAATGGTTATTTTTTTACAACGTGCAGAGCATTAATGCTGCTGGTTCTGCTGGTGCAAATATATTTTAGCCTGAAAAGGTTAATATCAATAGTTTTTTGTCTATATTGTTGTGTACAAACTTTTTAGAGCTTTGTTGGTTGAGCATGGTGTAGGTAAAATTGTTGCTTTGTTCTTTTTGCTACTTCTACATCTTTTTGAAAATGGCCCACTCACTTTTGTACTGGCCCGCCCAAAATACTATTTCTTCCTACGCCACTGCTTCAAGGACAGCCAGTTTTATGCCTTATGCCTATCTGAAGTGGTGTTACTTTAATAAAGGGGCATCTGTTGATATGAACAGTTGAGGTAGCTGTATGTCCTCTTGTGATCCGATGGACATACAGCTACCTGAACTGTTCATTAACATAGTAAATGCTGTATACACACACACACACACACACACACACACACACACTCAACGCACGCAAGCGTTCTCTACTTGATTCCAACGGTCTATGTTGAACACGTCCTGGCTGCTTACAGTGGAGTCAATATGTTGCTTCTGACATCTTATAGTTGCGTTTTCATTGGTTAAGTTCACGTGATAGATTAATCAGTGGTTATACAAACACTTGGTCACAGGATGAAATTTATAAAATGTAGTCTATCTCCACGACCTTCCTCTTCTGGGATTGCTCCAGTGCTGCCGGAAATTCTGCCGTCCGTCCCCTTCCTCTGTCTCCGGTGGATTTATGAGGACTAGGGTTAAGTGCTCCTCAGAGCTCTGCAGAGTAAATCCTTGGCTTATGTAAAGAAATGCCAATAACCCAGAGCATGTTTCTCTCCCTTCCAGGAATGCTGTGTGGGCTAGCCAGACCTTCCTCCGCAGCACTGTGAAGGAAGGTCTGGCTATGCGAGACTAATTAAAATGGAACAGTCCTCAATGTCATACATTAATTGGCTGAAAACATAAGTTCCTCCAGTTTGAATAATATGAATTTGACTAGAAGGTTTTCAATCCTACTTGTTCATAGTTTCTTATTAATGCTTCTGGGCTTCCTCTGCTAAACCCTTGTTTTATAATGCTATGAATTATGGGAATTTGTCTCAGTCAAGACTGCATATATGCGGAAATACGGAAAGTGTTCAGTAAGGGCTCAACATTTCTGCAAGAGTGCTTTCATGCACTTGATGATTTGACAGTGGGACAGTGGGAACCCTCGCAGTCTTGCTCGGAATGTGCCTCAAATGGCGTTTTTCCACTGCGTGGTATCTACTCGACTCGACTCTACTCGCCTTTTTTGGTTTTACATTACGAAAAAAAGTCCCTGGGACCTGCTACCAGGTACCTTTTTTAGTACTATCTCAGTCGAGGTTCCAAGCGAGCTGAGGTGATACCAAAAGGTGACGTGAAAACCTGCAGACTGCTGATTGGTCGGAGGACCGTCACTTATGACTGCGTTTTTAGCAAACAAGAGTGTGGAGTGTGTCCGGAACAACCGTGCCATTTAAAAAAAAAAAAAAAAAACATATCTAGCCAGACACCGATTATCTACTCTCTGCACTATTCTCACTTTTCTATTCTCACTATTCAATATTAAGGGCTATTATTTTGCATGTCGTTTCCAATATTGCACGCTGTTACTTTTAAAAAAAACAAGACAATATATCAAAGAAAATACTTTATTTAGCTATTCAAGTAGCGCATCAAACCCTCCCGTACATCCCGGTCTTCTTCCCCTGCAACAGTGTCCCCCGGCTCTGCTGTCCCAGATACATTTTACAAAGCAGGTCAGAACCAGAGATTTCACCCGTCGGACATCGAACGCCCAAACAGGCGTCTGCGGTGGCGATTTTGCAAAGCGTGAAGGATCTGAAACACACAGTACACAGCAGACATATTTTGGTGTGTAATCATGGTTGCTAAAGTTAATGAACTTTTATATAGCGTATAGTAAATACTGACTGTGACCCTGAACACATGCAAATGTTAGCTAACGTTACAGGAAACTTAACTTACCCTTTTGTGTCGGCAAACAATAGTCATGTTGACGTCTGAACTCCGTCGGAATTCCCAAACTCCTGCTTTTTTTCAGCAGTGATTTTTGTTGCTTCCTTCAGCTTCTTTTCAAACAATTTTCCTTCTGGCCGAGAATCAAAACAAACACCTCCAACGTGCGTTGTGAGTCGCGTTGAAAATTACATCATGGCAGTTACCGGCTGCGTAGCTATGGTGACCAGCGTGTGAGGCGTTACTCAATCTGCAATGGAAAACGGACGCAGAGTGCGTCGAGTCGAGTAGATCCGAGTCGAGTCGAGCTGTTACCATCAGTGGAAAAACGCCAAAAGTCTGTGAGTGCGAAACTGGGAAGAGTGAGATTTAATATTAGTGACTCCTGGCTCTAGACATGTAAAAGTCCTGGATTCCTTCTGCAGACTATCCTACTCGGTTTCTGTCTTGTTTGATGGCCGAGACAAACCAGACAGAGAAGGAGGTGCAGAGCACAGTGGATGATTGCAGTTTGGAACTGGTTCAGCGGCTCCTGAGGCAGGTTGAACCTCCCGAGCTGTGCAGGAAGCACATCCTCTGCTGGGCCTTTTTGATGATGGTGTTGTTGTTGCACTTTATGTTCTGGGAGAATGTAGCCCCAGAAACTTTAATAATTCCAGCACAATTTTGGGAGCGTTCAACTTCAGGTTGTTATGCTCACCCCAGAGGTCCAGCTTTTCAACCTCATGTCTTATCACTGTCTCATCTTCTACAAACTTCAGGAGTTTCACAAGCGGTCTCCTGAGGTGCAGTCGTTGGTGTAGAGGGCCCTGGGGGGCGGCAGTACAGATGGTCCTGGTGCTGGATGTGATTTCCCCAGCCTTACCTGCTGCCTCCTCTCTGTCTGTCAGGGAGCGGAGGACAGACACGATGTGGCAGCCTACCACAATATGTTTATTGCGCCGGTTATAAATTAGTTATAAATTAATTATTATAAATATTGCAAAGACAGTTAACCCTTGTTTTGTCTTCCCATCAACCATCATCTTTTTGCGCTTTTTTTTTAATCCATAGCCAATAAACCTAAAAAACATTTTGATGACATTATACAAAAAAAAATTATTTCTTGTTTTGTGTCATTTTTTCAGAGGTTTTGGTCAGTTTTTTAAAATGCCATACAATTCAATAAAACAATCAAAATTCAATGAAAGTAATCATTAATTTTACTTGAAAAACATTATATGGCCTCCATGTTGTTTTTAGGCAATATTGTTGTAGGAAAGCCAAGTTCCTGATATTAAAAATTAAAAATAACGGATCAAATTTGACCCGAGGACAACACAAGGGTTAAAAAAGGAGTATCTGTAAATTGGAATATCTTACCCAAGTCTTCTGCCAGAAGGTCAGTGATCTTCTATCTCGTGGAAAAACAAAAGCTGGAGTATTAATCAAAATCATCGTAAACATCCAAGGGGTGTCCCGGAGAACACATCGCTCACTCCATCCCACCTGTCAAACTGATGCGCCATGACAACCAATTTGGGAGGACTTTACTGGTGCAACCCAGTGCACTGTACTGGAGGAGTTTGAATCTTGTATTTATTGTTTGTACTTGGCACTGGAAATAAATATCCTGCCATTCCTCTACAGTGATTCCTTCCGTAAGGTCTGAACACCATGCTAATCTTTTATCCTCTGAGGATTCTCTTGATGCAGCTATGATAATCAACATTATTGATTTGATTTACCACCGAGCCCTATATTGACCGGAATATGCAGAAAACAACATTACACTTTCAACTATGAAGACATTTCAGTGAGGACAACCTGGCTGGCAACCTTGGCCAAAAATACATTAGAAGAGCTCTGAAAATATAACATAAAAGGCAGTTGGTTTAAGCCCAATTAATAGATCAGTCAGAATTCCACAGGAAAATGATCAAATCCTGATTGTTGTCGAATTTTCTAGCATCTGAACTCTTGCTATGTAAGGTATTGTTCAAAAATTGCTACCTATACAATGACTTTCATTCCTAAACAATACTTTTTTCGATACCAAATGAAATTACACATTACACATTACGGCACAAATATCTGTATTTATTTTCCAGCCATGTGAGGCCCGTCTCTGTGTAACTTAGAGTTTTTCCTGTGTCTCTACGATGTGTAACATTAGACAGCCATTAGACACACATTATTATTAGCTGATTGGCTCACTGAAGCTGCGGGTATTAAAATTGGGTACTGAATGACAAGGCATTTCTCGATACTCGGAACATTAGAGGCAAATTGGTCGGTGACTAAAAAGTATTGACTTCAGTATCTAGCCCAACCCAGGTGTCATTCAGGTCAGTGTCCAACTAGTCTATATTGACAATGTTTAATTTCAGGGATTTTTCAGGTGCTGCCCAAAATTCTGCCTCATGACCCTCATTTCAGCCGGATGTCCATTACCTTCCTCTGTCTTGGTGTTGGCGTTCTAACCTCCGGTGGATTTCTGAGGACTATGGTTACCTGGTCCTCAGATCTCTGCAGGGTAAATCCAGACAGCTAGCTAGACTATCTGTCACATCGGAGTAAAACTACTTCTGAACGTACACATGTTCCACCAAAACAAGTTCCTTCCTGAGACTATTTAGCAGAGGCACCAATGGTCCGCCCAAGACGATTGTGATTGGCTTAAAGAAATGCCAATAAACCAGAGCAGGTTTTTCTCCCATCCCAGAATGCTGAATGGACTAGCCAATTAGTTCATCAAAACGAGATTAGTTTCCAACATGAACCCAATACCTTTCCAGGCAGAATAATTGTTCAACTCTGTGTCTCCGTGAAAGACGGGAGACGTAGCAGTAAGATAAGACGGTGCTGCTCACCCTGCATTGTGTCTGTGCTGAGATATCTTTATTTACCTTAACTTAACGTCTCCAGCATGAGTTTAACTACTCCTTCGGTAGGACAGGAACTTTGGAGAGTTGGGTTCAAATGACACGATAACACATCGTGGTTGAACTGGACTGCCTACCTAAATTCTTCTTTTAGATTATTTTTTGGACATTTGAGGCCTTAATTTATATAGGACAGATGGAGACATGAAAGGGGAGAGAGAGGGGGAATGACATGTAGCAAAGGGCCGCAGGTCGGAGTTGAATCCACAGCTGTGCGTCCAGGAGGAAACCTCTTTGGCCGCGTGCTCTACCCAGGCGCTGCCTTCCTAAATTCTTTTCTCAATTGAGTGTTCATTAATTGCTCCTGTGTAATCCCTCAACGTCTCCTGAACCTTCTTCACACATTTGAAAAAAAACTTAACCCTGTCCTGTCCAAATACATTTGATCATATTTTGACTCATTTTCCTACCTTTCTATGTGCTCTACAGTCAAACATTTGACAAGACATGAAGCCGATGTTACCAAGGCAACAATCATCATGTTCAAATAAGCAACTGCTCAAATAGCTTTGGAGCGGATGGGATGGTACGAGGCTTTTTTGTTTTCCTTGAAATTAATTGAAATGAAGTTTGTCTAAACTTTAAATGAATAGCCGCTTTTAAGAGCATAATGAGAAACCTCTGACACCTCTGACAGGAAGTGGAAATGTAGAGTTTCTGTTCTGCAAATCAAGACGTTTTATATACTGAGCGGCTAGAACAGTAGCACGCTGGGTTTTAATGTAAGTGAGGTTACTTTCACTTTACTGAATCACACACACACAAACCGACCAGAGTCCTTTGTGGGCTCCAACATTTGTTTTGGCTTGTCCTCTCAGGGGTGTGCACACACACACGCACACACTGACAAGCTTCATGCGTGCATGTTGCATGCGGAAAACAAGCGCCAGAGGAAAAGGAAACAAATTAACTGTCATACACCGAGGGAGATTGTTAGACCAGCTTGGTTACAGTATTCCCACGTCTATGACGTCACTGAATCTACAGTTTATTTTGAGCCAGTATTTTGATCCAAACATTAGGACATTTCTAAAAAAGTATGTACCAATATGTACACAGTACACATGTAGACAGAAATCATTTAAATACCACAGCGAATAAACATGTTTCTGTTAGTAAGCATTTCAAGATATATTGGGTAACACTTTATTTGAAGGGTGATCATAAGACTGACATGACTCGTCATTATTATGACATCTGTCATGAGCATGAAGAAGTCATTTTGAGTGTCATTCTGTAAATTATGAAACTTTTAATGCAAAGCTAGCATTGTCCGAGATGTCTTTGTAATAAAAACTTGACATTAACCTAGACAACATAACTTGGTTGGTTTTACATTGGCTGTCATGAGAGCATTATAATGGTGTCATTTTTCCTTGACCTCAAATGAAGTGAAACAGTTTGAACCTGTCATGAAGTTTGATTATACCATTGAATGCTTATATGACGATGTCATGAATAATATCCATAACCTCACGTAAAGTGGAACCATTTGGACTTGTCATTAAGATGTCTTAAAAGTTATAAGACCAGTTTGACAGTGAATGCAGCACCAAGGTGATTTACAGTTTTTTTTCGGTTGCTAAACGACAGTGGGCCCAACTGGAGTAACGTGTGCAAAACTCTTAACTCCAGTCTTCACAGCAGCAGTTAATGGGGACCCGACTAATTCGTTTTTCATCGCTAGAACATCTTCACACTTATCCCACAACCGGCACACACTTATCCCACACAACACTGTGGATTTACAGCACTTTGTTCAGATGCTAACACACTGCTGTCAGACCTGTTAACCACGCATTCAGACAGAATAGATCTCTCAAGCTCTGCTGATTGCAATTTTAGCTGAAAGACTAAGCAGGTGTGTTGTTTTAGACTAGTTATGGCGTTTTTCCACTGCTGGTAACAGCTCGACTTGCCTCGACTCGCCTCGTCTCTACTCGACTCGACGCACTCTGCGTCCGTTTTCCATTGCAGATTGAGTAACGCCTCATCAGAAGAAATTTATTTTTTCAAAAGAAGCTGAAGGAAGCAACAAAAATCACTGCTGAAAAAAAACAGGAGTTTGGAATTCCGACGGAGTTCAGACGTCAACATGAGAGGCACAAAAGGGTAAGTTAAGTTTCCTGTTAACGTTAGCTAACATTTGCATGTGTTCAGGGTCACAGTCAGTATTTACTTTACTTTATATGAACATGTACATGAACTTTAGCAACCATGATTACACACCAAAATATGTATGCTGTGTACTGTTTGTGTTTCAGATCCTTCACGCTTTGCTAAATCGCCGCCGCAGACCGTCTGTTTGGGTGTTACAGGATGTACAACTGGTGAAATCTCTGGTTCTGACCTGCTGTGCTTTGTAAAATGTTTCTGAGAGTCATGGAGAGGCGCTTATGAAAATGACTGGGATGCATCTGGGACAGCAGAGCCGGTGGTGACACTGTCACAGGGTGCAGAGGAAGAAGACAGGGATGTACGGGAGGGTTTGATGTGCTACTTGAATAGCTAAATAAAATCTTTTCTTTGATATATTGTCTTGTTTTTTTAAATTACAGTCTGCAATATTTGAAACAACATGCAAAAGCCCCTAATAGCTGTCCTCTTGGCCAGCACTGTCCCGTCAGCGGGACCGTTTTCTCCATTTTAGGAGAAAATGTTTTCTTCACTCAAATTGCAAGCATTAAATCTTCATGAACACGCTCATGCAGCACATCATTAGAAAGCTTAAAGTCTCATGATTCCATTAAGCCCACGCACAAAGCATAAGGTGACTTATAGCGGTTATAATCATGTTTTAAAGTAAAGAAACACAGAAGGATTCTGCGCCAATAGTGTCTAAAGTCCCTACCTTTCTCCTCGTCTCTTTATTCACAGCGGTGAAAGATCGCCAGAAACTTTGTTTTCCTGCTTCGCCAACAGTTCAAAGAATAAGTACATCCAATCCTTTTAGTCCATCATTTATGGACTTTAATCGCTCCTACTGTCGGCTCTAATAACGTTACAGTGTATCAAACTATTCAGCAAGTTTGGTTGACTCAACAGCTTTCGATTGACAGGTCGTTTCAGCCAATCCGTCTACTCTAACCTGAGCTATCCCGTATGGAAGCCAATCAAGTCGCACGATTTACAGAGGGCAAAAGTGGGAAAGACTGGCATCTACTCCAACCAGTCAAAAGCAATAGTTATAAAACCAGCCTCCCTGTGTAGCCAATAAGAAGACGAGTTGATTGATACCTAACTTGACCAGAAAATGTTAACCCTGTGATGGCTCCAGCTGTGTCAAAGCAAAAATAAGGCCTTAGTTATTGCATTTCACCATTTCATCAAATTATAATGACTTATTTCTATAAATTTATGCATGTGGATGTGTTTTTTAGTTTGAGAAGTTTTTTATTTTGCACTTTTTGGGCTTTTTTACTGAGAGGAAATAAGAAAAACGCACAGACATATCTGTAGGAATAACTTCATAAAATAGCCATTTTCTGAGTCATTTTCTTCTGGATTTTTTCTGTATTAAGTTCAGACATGTGGCTGGGGTACTTTTTGTATGTAGATCATGTAATATGCTTACAGTAGTGTTTTTTAATAATTTTACATATGATTTACTTGGACAGAAATAGAAATTCTCTATTCTAACCTCTTCAGCTCTGTGTCAGTAAGACCTAGTGTCACACTGACACAAGAAACATAAAATTGAGAGTGTTAGCTTCCCTAGGGTCCTTTGACCCTCCCAGAGGGCCAAAGGATGTGGGAACTGTAGCAATTTTTTTGGGGTAAAAATTTAGGCGAGAAAAACATATATTTTGAAGTGATTTTAAAGAGGTATAGAATAGTTGAAAAGTGAGAATAATGCAGAGAGTACATAATTTGTCGGTGTCTGGCAAGATTTTAATTTTTTTAAATGGTGCGTTTGTTCCAGACACACACTCCGCACTTGTTTGCTAAGAACGCAGTCATAAGTGACGATCCTCTCCGACCAATCAGTAGTCTGCAGGTTTCCACGTCACCTTTTGGTATCGCCTCAGCTCGCTTGGGACCTCGACTGAGGTAGTACTAAAAAAAGTACCTGGTAGCAGGTCCCAGGGACTTTTATTGTAATAGAAAACCAAAAAAGGCGAGTAGAGTCGAGGCGAGGCGAGTCGCACTGTTGCTTGCTCTGGAGGAAACTACTAGAACTGTTGGGTCCTTGTAAATTCTGGAGTGTGGTCTAGACCTGCTCTATTTGTAAAGTGTCTCGAGATAACGTTTGTTATGAATTGATACTATAAATAAAATTGAATTTAAATTGAATTGAATAGATACCACGCAGTGGAAAAACACCATTAGTAAACATATCTACAGTATTTACTTAGAAGCTCAGAAAGCCAAATAAGAATGAAACGGTTATATGAGAGAAACAGGTAAAAGAGCAAAGATACCAACATGTCCAGGTCAGATGTCTGAGGTTATGTATATAAAAAAAGTGTAAATCACTACCTTTACTATAGTAAAACTGTGGACTTGCTGTTGTTCAGAAAGTAGTAGGTAAAAGCAATGGAAACACCACATTCATTAGGATTTAGAGATGATGCAGACATCCAATGTGATGAAGAAAACTTTAAATGCTGGAGAGATGCAGGATTAGTTACACTATTCTTTGTTACTGTTAGTTTTTTTTCCAGTAATTCCATCCACACATGAGACAAAATACTATATTGAAGCTGATTTTCATTCCTTCTTGTTTACCTTACATACAAATTGGTTTATTGTAAAATACATATATATCTTTTCTTTAAAGAAACTATTGAGTAGTGTGTAGTCACTTCAATTGTTCTGTAAAGATGAGAAAGTTTGTAATTTCTGGTGGAAGTGTGTTTCCATCCAACGGCTTTAAAGCCAATAATTTAAAGCCCCCCCCCACCATGTGTGCAGACAGAGAGGAAATACTGGGCGTAAATTAACTAAAACTTCTTCTTCTTCATTTTCTGGCAGGTTGCAACCACAAAACGACCTAAAACTTAATCGCTATTCATTATTTATTCTTCAAATAATGTTTCCATCATTAGCGCATATGCCGTATATCGATCAAGATAAAATCAGATGAGACCAAACATATTTCCTTTGAGGTGATATTCATGAAATTCCATCAAATTTTACTGTTATTTAATTCGGATAAAAACGTGTTGATGGAAACATAGCTAGTGTGTGTTATCTCAGTGAAGATTGTTCATAGTGTTTGTCTACACGCCTACATTGTGGTCACTTAACTGACACACACACACACACACACACACACACACACACACACACACACACACACACACACACACACACACTATAAGAGTCCTCTGTGGGCTCCAACATTTGTTCTGGCTTGTCCTCTCAGGGGTGTCCAGTGCCTGACAAACACACACTGACAGGCTTCACACTCTCACACGGAAAACAAGCGCCAGACAAAAAGGAAGCAAATTAACTGTCCTACACCGAGGGAGATTGTTAGACAAGCTTGGTTACAGTATTCCCCCGTCTCTTTGATGTAAGGCTTCGAAAAAGATGTGCCTGCACAGCAACTCCAATCTAAAAAGTATGTAACAATACACACTGTACACATATAGTCAGAAAATACCACAGCAAATCAACATGTTTCCTTCAGTAAGCATTTCAAGACTAAAGTATATTGTGACCCTGTGTCTAAGGGAGCACCCTAGCTGTTTCTGGCTTATGTTGATCAATGATACAGCTCCTTCTGGTTTTCAAAGCTCTTTGTTTTACATGCATAAAACAGGCCACATGAGCATAATATAAGATTAGGCTTTTGGTGATGCAGCAGATTTTCACTTCCTGCATTTTCTGGGTGGATATAGGAGGTGTATTTATAATTAAATTAGGTACCTACTAGAGTGTGTGAGCATTGCAGTAATTTGAGGGAAATTTGAGCTCACTTTTGAGTAATAGGTCAAAACTGTACAAGTGCTCTTTTGTATTTTTTTTTCTTTTTGGCCTATCTCATTGCCAGATATTGTACATACTCACCCATTTCTTTGTTTTACGGCAATTTATTGCTAACATTAGTCCTAAGGTGTATAACTGTTCTCAATTTTATGTTCACTTAAGCAGTAAATGCACTCTCTATACTCTACTTTTGTCTCTCTACATACTACTCTCTACTGTTGTCTCTCTACATACTACTCTCTACTGTTGTCTCTCTACATACTACTCTCTACTGTTGTCTCTACATACTACTCTCTACCATTGTCTCTCTACATACTACTCTCTACTGTTGTCTCTACATACTACTCTCTACTGTTGTCTCTACATACTACTCTCTACTGTTGTCTCTCTACATACTATTCTCTACTGTTGTCTCTCTACATACTACTCTCTACTGTTGTCTCTACATACTACTCTCTACTGTTGTCTCTCTACATACTACTCTCAACTGTTGTCTCTCTACATACTACTCTCTACCATTGTCTCTCTACATACTACTCTCTACTGTTGTCTCTACATACTACTCTCTACTGTTGTCTCTCTACATACTACTCTCTACCATTGTCTCTCTACATACTACTCTCTACCGTTGTCTCTACATACTACTCTCTACCGTTGTCTCTCTACATACTACTCTCTACCGTTGTCTCTACATACTACTCTCTACCGTTGTCTCTCTACATACTACTCTCTACTGTTGTCTCTACATACTACTCTCTACCATTGTCTCTCTACATACTACTCTCTACCATTGTCTCTCTACATACTACTCTCTACTGTTGTCTCTATTAATAATAATAATAATAATAATAATAATAATAATAATAATAAATTTCATTTATAATGCCCTTTACATTTCAAATGAAATCTCAAAGTGCTACAGTAGCAAGGAGTTAAAAACAGTTTCCAGAATATAACAAAATCAACAAATAGCAATAAAACACCATAAGACTAAAATTAAAACTATGACTGTTAAAAGGCCTTTTGAAATAGGAATGTCTTTAGGCCCTTCTTAAAAATCTCCACAGTTTGTGGGGCCCTTAGGGTCTCTGGGAGTGCATTCCAGAGCTGTGGGGCGACTGCCTGGAAGGCCCTGTCTCCCATAGTAGAGTTTAATCCTTGGTTGGTGCAGGCTGTAGGTAGAGATGGAGGAGCGGAGGTTTTGTGAGGTGGTGTGTGGGGTGAGGAGTTCACTGAGGTAGGCAGGGGAAGTTCCATGTATGCACTGGTGGGTAAGGAGACAGATTTTGTACTGAATTCTGTGTTTAATGGGCAGCCAGTGGTGGGATTTCAGGACCGGAGTGATATGATCATATTTGCGCCTCCTCGTCAGGACCTGGGCAGCACAATTCTGAATATGCCGGAGCTTTTGCAGGCTCCTGCCAGGGATCCCGACGAGGAGGGCATTACAGTAGTCCAACCTGGAGGAGACAAAGGCATGAATCAACTTCTCAGCATCTGGTTGGGAGAGGGAGGGACGGAGTTTGGCAATGTTTTTGAGGTGGAGGAAGGAGACCTTACAGAGGTGGCGGATGTGGGTGTCAGATGTAAGATTTGAGTCAAGTCTGACTCCAAGGTTTATAACAGAGGTAGACAGGGCAATGTGATGACCAAAAATGGATATACTGCTGAGGGAGGAGGACTGGGTTTGGTGTGGGGTACCGATCAGGATGGCTTCGGTTTTGCTGCTATTTAGTTGAATAAAGTTGTCAGACATCTATGCCCTTATCTCCTCCAGGCAAACCTGAAGTGCAGACGGCAGAGCTGAGGGGGGTGTGGAGTCCATTTTTATGTATAGTTGTGTATCGTCTGCGTAACAGTGGAATGAAACTTTGTGTTTATGGATGATGTGACCGAGGGGTGGTAAGTAGATGGTAAAAAGGGTCTTATGTAGTATGTAGTAGTATGTCTCTCTACATACTACTCTCTACTGTTGTCTCTCTACATACTACTCTCTGATGTCTCTCTACATACTACTCCCTACCGTTGTCTATCTACATACTACTCTGTACTGTTGTCTCTCTACATACTACTCTGTACTGTTGTCTCTCTACATACTACTCTCTACTGCATTCTCTCTACATACTACTCTGTACTGTTGTCTCTCTACATACTACTCTCTACTGCAGTCTCTCTACATACTACTCTCTACTGTTGTCTCTCTACATACTACTCTTTACGGTTGTCTCTCTACATACTACTCTCTACTGTTGTCTCTACATACTACTCTCTACTGTTGTCGCTCTACATACTACTCTCTACTGTTGTCTAACTACATACTACCCTCTACTGTTGTCACTCTACATACTACTCTCTACTGTTGTCTCTACATACTACTCTATTGTTGTCTCTACATACTACTCTCTACTGCAGTCTCTCTACATACTACTCTCTACCATTGTTTCTCTACATACTACACTCTACCGTTGTCTCTCTACATACTAGTCTCTACCGTTGTCTCTCTACATACTACTCTCTACTGTTGTCTCTCTACATACTACTCTCTACCATTGTTTCTCTACATACTACTCTCTACCGTTGTCTCTCTACATACTACTCTCTACCGTTGTCTCTCTACATACTACTCTCTACCGTTGTCTCTCTACATACTACTCTCTACTATTGTCTCTCTACATAAACTACTCTCTACCATTGTCTCTCTTCATACTACTCTCTACTGTTGTCATTACTGTTTCATTACTGTGCAATATTTATTTATGTGTTAATACCTATCTACTTTCACACAATGTGTATTCAAGCTATTTCATAATGTATACAGTTGCTCTCCGGACTCAGGACTGTGCACCAGCCCCCCCCCCCCTTCTTTCTCTGCACTACCTACACTTTATATTTTACTTTATATTTTTGAAATTTTATGTTGTTATCTTATATTTCTTATATTTTTGTGTCAACACTGTAAAGGGATTGCTTCAATTTCATTGCACAGGTACTGTGTACTTGTGTATAAAGGCATTCTATTCTATTCTGTTCTATTGTCTTTCTTCATACTACTCTCTACTGTTGTCTTGCTTCATACTACTCTCTACTGTTGTCTCTCCTCATACTGCAGGAAGAGAGACGGAAGGATGACTAATGATCTTATAAATAAGTAATGTTGAAAGACCCACAACCATGATCCTTTTATCAAAAATGATGCATGTGACAGCACGGTTGGGTTGAGGGAAAATACATATTCTTTGACATGTTGACATGTCTGATGTGTTATGAACCAGTTTTTTAGATGTTTTTTGGACAGAGTGTATGTGGTGAGTTCTCTGATGTTCTGTGTGTAGCTGACTGTGTTTGGTGTATTTGGCCTTCTCTATGACCCTTCTGCAAATATTAGCTACTTTATGAGAGCTGCAATGGGGATTGTGTAAACCTGGCCTGTTGGCTGGTATTTAAAAAATGTGTGGCTAATCAGCTGTGAGGCTAATCAGAGTGGTGTTGTATCAGGCTTTTGCTTGCTCGGTTAGTGGACTGTGTATGTGCATGGATGGAAACATAGTGTTGCGGCAGTTTTGGTGTGTATAGGATGCAATAGAATATTGCCGGCGTCACTGTGCATGTCTGTCTGTGTCTGTCCCTGTCATGACCTCAGAGATGCCAGACCTGCTGTCTCCCAAATCTTTTATATCCCTCCATCCTTCTCTCTTTCCTTACTAAACATTTACTCTAAGGTTAAGGACTTTTACTGGCCTTTTGCTGGCCTTATCTGCCAGATGGCCATCTGTATATACAGTATATAGGTGTCAGCGTCAGACTTTTTGTAGTTTCTTAGACAGGACCCACAGCTCCATGGATTTTACTGTAACCCGTACTTTCAGAAAAGGAACTTTCCTGTAGGATGTCCAATAAATGACAATGGTCTTGAACGCTCAACCATAACAAAGGAATTCTCGAAAGTTGGCCTGAGTTGGCACAACATATATTACTGCAGTGTGTGGTAAGGGTGGAGCGGTACACAGACGTCACGGTTCGGTACGAGTTTGGTACATCGGAGGAAAAAGCAAACCTAAAATTCAGAAGGCAATTTTTTTTTTAATTGTTTATGTCTCAGGCTGTACCTCCTAGTGTCATACAGTTTCTTCCCTGAGCTAGCTGCAACAGGTGGAAGTTTGTAAAGTAAGATGTAGGGCCCCATCTTCCACCCAGTGAAATTGACTTCATACACCAACGAATGTACGTATCATTCCTATTTTGAGAACCAATTGTAAGCATCAGAATAACATCATACATTACAAAAAGGCTGTGGCTGGTAATTGCATAAGAAGACATTGTACATCCATCCATCCATCCATCTATCTGTCCATCCATCCATAAAGCCTATCTTTTTGTAGAAACTACTCAGATGTAACCCCCAATGTAATATGAACATTTTCATAGGTAACTGTAATTGAATCACACATTTTTCCTAGTAACTGTAACAGATTACAGTCACCTTATTTTGTAATTAAATCACGTAACGCTGATATATGGAACTAGTTACTCGCCAACACTGCTACTTCATACTACTTTGGCCTTTGCTACTTAGAGAGCTACTTCTACTTATCATATTGGTCCAAATATAAGACAAAAGAAAAGTGGGGTTGTCTAATTATCTGGGTCGAGACTTTCAGCTGGTCAAGTCGCAGAGGCTGGTTAAGTAACATCACCTGTTTCAACAGCCAATAGAGAAGTCAGCTGGTAAAGTCAGTTATAAACTATAGAAATTAAATTATCCGTAATCCATTTTATTTTTATGTTTCAAACAGCTGGTCGAAATGACACAGTTTCAAGACGGAGCATCAACAACTGGCCAAAGGCACGGAGACGTTATGTGGGCATGCAAGCTAGAGAGTGAGTGAAGAGAGGCAGCGTAGCAGTGACTCAGAGAAATAAAACGAGTTTTCGCCAATTAATCACTAGAAACTGTAGCAAGCATCTTACTATCTCTAACGTCATCCACATTCATATTCAGACACAACAAATGATATATGCAGCTACAAAAAAGCCTAAAAGTCGGAAGTTAGAATGGAAGCACAACAAAGCGTTGTCTTGGAGATGATACATTGTCAGCCAGAGTATATCTTACCACGGTCCTCAAAGTGGCTGCTTGCAAGAGATTGACAAGAGGGTGTGTGATTACGTAACCATAGGGATGGCCATTACCAGAGCAGTCATTCAAATGAAGGCCTTGGAAAAATGTACCTTTAATTTAAATAGGACATCTAAAAAGATATGGAAAATATTATCTACCTTGCCTACCTTGTCTTATTAAATGTGTGTTTTCATTAGAGATATTTTCAAATAAAATTATTTGGGGAGGGTGTATTCGGACCATTACGGTTTATTGCAGAAGGTAACTTGCTTGGAAAGCATTTGAACAAACCAATGCTGTCAGTTTTGTGGTTAGGCCAGTCTCATATTTCTTGCCTTTTGTTTTCTTTCTCCTCTATTAAACACATAAATCACACAGTGGTGTGTTCTGGTATGGATTGAGAAAATGGCTGGAGGTCCATGCTGTAACATGAGCATGGACCTCCAGCCATGGTACCATTTCATGGTACCTCATGAAATTGTGTTTAAATATACAATGATGAAATAAATGTCTGCATGAGATTGATGTATCTGATGCTGATAACTGCATGTGAAAACCCTCACGTGTTGTAACCCCATGTAATTCCTTGACTGGTCCAAAAATATAACAAGACAAGCCTGATTTATTTCCATAGTCCTACACGTAGGAGAAAAAAATCCATTATCCTGTGTCATCCTGTTGTAAACGTCCCAGCTTGCAGTTCCAGAGTCCCCAGTAAATGTCATAACATAGCCAGGTCCTTTTTCTGTTTAAAACATCTTTATTACCCTCACCTATACAGACCAGCGTGAACTAATGCCATAGAGGGAAGGTGTGTGTATGTGAACGCAGGGGTAGGGGGGGGGGCACATTTTTCTGAAACCAAGAAGCCTTGTCTATCTTTAACATCCTGTCCCCACCTCTTAAAAATTGACAAAATGATCCTTTGCAAGGGTTTTGGAGTGCAGATTAAGTGAAAACAAGTCCCTATAAGGTGGGGAAAGGCGAAAGGAGCACTGGAATGTCGAAATAAAAGCTCCTCCTGGCAAGGCTGAGGGGTAATAGATCAAAGTCACTTTTTTCATCCTCAGAGATGTTATTTGGATGTTGAAATTAGCCGTAATGGCTTAATTGGAGGGAATGAGGAAGTTGATATGGATAGAATACACACCTTTTTTTAAGGTAAGAATCTAGACTAAACTAAAACTCTGTATGTGTTTGTGTTGTCACCTGATGCTAATGACATGCAAAGTACACGTCACCCCCCAGCACGTCCTAGCCACATCACTCAGACAAATGTATTTTTATTCTTTTTGCAGAACTCCTTCTCCAGTGTCTTTCACATGGAATACGAAGAGCTGGGAGAGGTCCTAGATGCCCCCAAAAGGTAAGGTGATCGCCCTCAACTGAAACCTGTTATTTCATTTAAAACCCTGCAGATTTGCCTTGAGGCTACTTCAGCTGTTTCCACCTATATTGGTGCTAATGTTTCCTTGAATTTGCAAACTAGCCTTTTCCTCACCATAGAGGCCATGATGTTTGTGTAACAGGCAGGCATATACAGTATACAGAAAAATAGCGATGTTAAGGCAAGGATATGGCAGAAGTAAAAGTCTCATTATGACGAATCACTTCCAAGAGAAAGAGACAAGACCGAGCAGCTGAGTCCAATAATCATAGGTTTGCAGAGCTGATTTGTGCCTCATGGGATCTTCTTAAGGTAATCTGCCATCTTCACCTGCCAAACACGCAGACATTTGTTCTCCGGCTTCGGCTCAAAGCTCTTGTTCTCATTAGCCCGGCTCCTTTGGCCTGTCTTCAGGGTTGATTTGACAGCTCCTCAATCACAACGTGTTTATCATGATAAAGTGGGCCCCTTTACTGTCTTGGAAGCGGTCCAACACCTTTCCATGAATTGTCTAAAAATCAACACAAACAGTCAGATATCTTATCGCACGTGACATAACACACATAACAGTTGTATACATGGTGTAGTAGTTCTACTACCGTGGATGGAGATGTTGAGGAAAAACAAATGTTACAGGTTTTTATGCTTTCAAGAAAAGATAAGATAAGCCTGGGGTGGAAAGTCAGTTGTTGCAGCAGCACAAGGACAGCAAAATGTACAGAGTAATAGAGAAAGGAACACGGTATATTTCAGCTGACAAAGCCAATTAAAGTTGCTATGTGAAGAATCAATGAACATATCACATTGTAGTGCTACCTTTATGTCATGCCTATTAACAAATGAGACCATTGTGGCATTTCCGGTGCATTTTTCTAAATTAAGGCCACATTTCCAATAAACTCTCCTAAATCTTTCTTGTTCTGGAACTATACTTCTCCTACCCCTGCTAAGTTTGTCATCTCTTTCTACACCCCAGTCTAGACTTTATTGGGACTACGTTACTACAAACTATGTTGATATACCAATCCACACCAGTGTTGGGAAGGTTACTTTGGAAATAAAATAGGTTACCGATTACAAGTTCTCCTTTATAAAAAGTAATAGTATTGTAACTATTTAAATTACTTTAATACAAGTATTAAGGAATGTAACTTATTACATTGAATTACTTTTAACCCTTGTGTTGTCTTCCCGTCAAAATTGAAAATCAACACTTTTGTTGAGGCTTTTAATCAACATTTAGTTTTTGTCTCTTTTTTTTATCACTTTTGACACTTTTTTTCAATGTTTGTCACTTTTTTGGCATTTTCAACACTTTCACAGTTATTTTTTTAATTTAGGGTCAGTGAACCTCATTTATGGGAAATTATACCTAATGTTTGAGTTATAAAAGCAGAAATTAGGAATTATTTAGAGTAAAATTAAAGGAATGGATGTTGATGGATAATCACAGACTGGAATATGTCAACTTTTACTCAATACTATTTTTTTTTCAAATACTATAAAGTTGAATAAGAAAATGAGTTAATGAAAATGGAGATTTGTGTGGAATCATTTATGTTATTTTGGGTAATTACAATTGGGTAGTTAAAAAGGAAATATAGGAAATATATAGATAAAATATATAGATATAGGAAAACTGGTCAATTTGACCCAAGGACAACATGAGGGTTAAGTACTTTTTTCAATTTCCAAGTGTTAACCAACTAATGGCGTTTTTCCACTGCTGGTAACAGCTCGACTCCCCTCGACTCGCCTCGTCTCTACTCAGCGTGGCTGGTCACCATAGCTACGCAGCCAGAAACTGCCATGTTGTTACTGGGATGCATCTGGGACAGCAGAGCCGGTGGTGACACTGTCACAGGGTGCAGAGGAAGAGTTGGGAGGGTTTGATGTGCTACTTGAATAGCTAAATAAAATATTTTCTTTGATATATTGCCTTGTTTTTTTAAAGCAACAGTGTGCAATATTGGAAATGACATGCAAAAGCCCCTAATAGCCCTTAACATTGAATAGTGAGAATAGAAAAGTGAGAATAGTGCAGAGAATAGATAATTTATCGGTGTCTGGCTAGATTTTTTTTTTAAATGGTCCAGATACACACTCTGCACTCGTTTGCTAAAAACGCAGTCATAAGTGACGGTCCTCCGACCAACCAGTAGTCTGCAGATTTCTACGTCACCTTTTGGTATCGCCTCAGCTCGCTTGGAACCTCGACTGAGGTAGTACTAAAAAAAGTACCTGGTAGCAGGTCCTAGGGACTTTTTTTTGTAATGGAAAACCAAAAAAGGGGAGTAGAGTCGAGGCGAGTCGAGTAGAGAAAAACACCATAACTGGAAACAGACTACTGTCATACTTCTTTTTAAAATCCTTCATCACATGAATTAAGACTGGACACGCTAAACCAGCTGAAGCCTTTCAAATGATCACTCCCTCCAGGATTTCGCAGACTTTTTTTGAGATTGTTGCGGCCCAAAATGACTGATGTTACGGAAATTTGTGTGTGTGTGAGATCATATTAAGTGTGTATGTGTGTGTGTGTGTATGTGTTTGTGTGTGTGTGATCATATTAAGTGTGTGTGTGTTTGTGTGTGTGTAATCATATTAAGTGTGTGTGTATGCGTTTGTGCGTGTGTGTTTGTGTGTGTGTGTGTGATCATATTAAGTGTGTGTGTGTGTGTGTGTGTTGATCTTTACATTGTTAGTTTCCTATCCTGGGCTGAAACTCATTCATACAGTTCGATAAAGGACTTATTGGACTTTAACTTATCATTGCACTTACAATAACGATCGTAGCTGTCCTCAATTTAGCTCATCCTGTACGTCTCATCTCCGTTTTTTCGTGCATTCCTTCAGCAACTCTATAGTGAAAAATTATTACAGCGTATGTTGATGTTAAAATGTGAACAGGTTGGCAGGACGGTCTTTCGATGAACGTTTTGTTGGTAAATGTGAGATGTTTGAGTCACACACGTCTCATTAACCAAGGTAATGAATAATAACGTCAACCCGTTCTCTCTTCAGCTTGGTCATTGGCTCTCAGAGTCACATGTTGATACAGAGTCTGGCACCTGGGACTGCTGGGATTGGTTGAAGTCATGGGAAACTCGGTTATTGGTCCAAAGTCATGGTGATTGGTTGAATTTGTATGAATTGGCGACATCGTGAAATCCTGGAGGGACTGAAATGTCATGGTCAATGGTGTCAAAGGCAGCAGTGATATCAAGCAGTATTAAAATCAATATTCTTTGTGAGTCACTTTTGATCTAAAGATCATTACTTACTGAACTGTTTCTGGGCTACAGTAGCCTATGAATCCAGAGGTATCATACATATTGTGAATTAAAAGATATTCATCTAGTTTATTTAAGTATTTTGCTTGTAAAATGGAGATTTGGTTTGTTAATAATAATAATAATTACTATACAATGAGACAACAGGGAAAATGCAATAAAAGACAGATTTGAACAGTTTGATAGGGATGGAATTAAGAGAACAAGTGCAATACTTTAGGCGCTCAATTACTTCCTCCAGATCTATGGAGTTGGGGGAGAATGTCAAAAAAAGGACACGGAAATAGGAGCAAAATTAAAATAGAGCGACAGGATGATTAAATGGTCAGGATGAAAAGAAAATGATTGGAGGAGGCGACAGCTGCAGAGCTTCCTGACATCAACTCGCACTCCAGCCAGGAGGAGCGAATAAGATGTAATCTAATTTAAGATGCACCATCTCCAGGATGGCCTGGCCTCCCCAGTTGCTACGCAGCATCTAAAATTCAATCTTAATCTCAGTCAAACAACAGAACTGCTGTGTGTGTGTGTGTGTGTGTGTGTGTGCACATGTGTATGTGTACAGTTGTGTTTCCTGTATGCTGTAATTCGCCAATATATGGAGCCGGTATTAGTACAGTATTTTATTAGGTTTTGGGCATCGGTATGGTCAACCTGAAAAAATAGGTTTCATTAGAAATAATGAAAAATATGTGTGCCACAACCCCTCAAATGATTTTATAGTCATAATACCGGATCAGATTTCACTTTAGTCCGCATCAGCTACAGCTGCAATGTAGGTTTCCGTGACAATTACAAGCTACATTTAGGTTGGAGATGGAGATTTTACACAGTTGGGTGAGTGCAAAGCGCTAAATCTGTTTGTGCAAACAGAGCTCAGTGTGTAGGTGATCAAGGAAAAGAACGGGAAAATGGGCAGTGAAAATCCCAACACTGTCAGGGATGACACAAACCAGATGTCCCATCTTGTCTCGTCTTCCATAACGTCTCGTTTTTTGAGTTTTTTACAGCTTGCTCTCATGGCTGTCTCTCCACTGTTTGGATCTAATAACGGCCTTTAAATACACCGTGTGTTGGTGCTGGATTTCCTCTGGGAGCACTGTGATATTTCAAAACGGGGCAGCTCCAACTGGGCCAACGTGTTAGGGGAGGGGCCCTGCAGCTTTCTGGTGACCAGCTGGAACCAGAAGGCTTTTTATAGTGGCATTAACCTCGGGGCAGCGGCTTTACAGCGATACGTCGTCTGTTTGGCAGAAGCAGGAAGTTCAGTCGAGCTGAACCGACGTGCAGGATCTGCAGGCAGAGCATTATAAGTTAACAAAGTAGGGCAGTTGACTTTTTCTGGATCTGGACTGTAATTGAATAGAAAGCCAACACAGCGCTGTCATGGTTTTTGGTGGCGCTGATTCTGCGGCCTCATTTAAGTCAATCACAGAGAGAAAGAAGTGGATTTTAGCGTGTTTGGGTAATAAACTCAAGCACACATGCATAAACTGTGCAGTATGGCTATCTGAACCATGTGTGTATGAGAGAGCAAGAGAGAGAGAGAGAGAGAGAGAGAGAGAGAGAGAGATTTGAGGCCAGTCTGGCCCTAACATATTGTTCTAATTAACCATTCATGAATAGGATGTTGGAAACCAAGCAAAACACAGCCATACTAATTAGTTATCTGCAGTGATAGAGGTGTTCAGATTAAAATGTTCTGCATTCAAGTATTCTTAGCAAAATGGACATAATTGTAGCAAAGGTAAAAGTATTTGTTATACAGAAACACTCCTTTCAAAGTGTTATATTGTTGGATATTTTTATTAGGGCCCAAGCGCCAACAACAGCGAAGGCTCTATTGAAACTGAAGAAATTCTTCCTTTCCTTTCCTTTCCTTTCCTTTCCTCCGGCAAATGAATTGCCTTTTTGACGAGCATAACATACTCAAATCTCACAAAAATTGGCAGCCGCATCAAGTCTGGTGAAAAGTTACGTATTTTAAGGGTATTTTAGGGGAATGGGTGCACAAAAATTGCTTGCTGGTGCCCCCTACAAAATTAGACAAAATGTATCCCCTGCAGTACATTTAACGTAGACTCATGAAACTTGGTAGGCTACATATATGTAGCACGGCAAGACTTATAAAAAAGCTAATTGGAGCCATACTCTAAACCCAACAGGAAGTCTGCCATTTTGAATTTAAAGTTTGAACTTAGTGGGATTTTCACATTTCCTCATGTTGTACTTTAACGAACTCCTCCTAGAGATTTCATCCAATCGACTTCCATTTTGGTCCGTGCCATCTTAACGTGTTAAAGATTAAAGTTATGGAAAGAAAAACTTTTCGTCATAGGGTATGGGCGTGGCGGGGCGGCCATTTTGTGCGTTCTGCCATTGAAACAGGAAGTGGGTGTAACTTGAGTATACATTGTCTAATTGGCTCGAAGACATATACACGCCGATATTGGCTCAAAGTCATAACGCCCCCTAGTGGCAACAGGAAGTAGACCTAAAAGTCAAGGTGCTATACTTTAACAATCTCCTCCTAAAGATTTCATCCGATGGACTTCGAATTTGGTCTGTACCATCTCAACACCTTAAAGAAAACTTCTCGTCAAATGGTGTGGGCGTGGCGGCCATTTTGAGAATTTATTTATTATTATTTATTACTTTAGTGTACATATCTGCCCAACATTTCTGACTTTCTACAAGAGTCCAGGCCCAAGGACATCTACAGCCCAAAATGGACTTTTGGTTATAGCGCCCCTGCTGGCAACAAGAAATCAGCCTTATAGGAAAAGCATTATCCGATTTACATGAAACTTATGTGTGGTCTACATGTGATACTGAGCCACCCCCTATACTTTAACCACGCCCATGCACTTAGGCTACACCCCCTTCATGGCTTTTGAACCGTTTAAGGTAGAGTCTTGTGTGAGGTATCACTGAACTCAGCAGAGAGTTCCTTATTCATTGGTGAGGGTTTGACCCGCCCCCCCTATGCTTTAGCCAAGCCCCTTTCATAACTAATGACCCGTTTGATGTACACTTTTGTGTAAGGTATCATTGAACTCAGCAGACAGTTACGCTTTCATTGGTCATGGTTTGATCCGCCGCATATATTGTAGCCACGCCTCCTTTCACAGCTAATGAACTGTATGACGTAGAGTCTTGTGTGAGGTATCATTGAACTCAGCAGGGAATTCCTTTTTCATTTTTCAATTTTTTAATATTCAGACATTAACAGATACAAACAGTTACAAACAATGCATCCCAGTGCCAAAAAACAGGAAAGCTGTGAGGGAGGGAGACAAAACAACACATGCAGAAACAGACACACACACACAGACAGACACAAGACAATGGACCAGTCCCATGAGCACAAGGCAACAGCCTTGACCTCACGAAGTCAGCAATGTTGTGCCAAGTGTCCAGGGTCTTTCCTGGCGCTCCATGGATGCACGCATTTGAAAGTTCCATGTACAGTACATGACATCCAAAAAGGAAAGGGTCCATGTCATTAGACAGGTCATGAGGTGGGTTCCAACAGGTTGCAATCATCCTCTTAGTAGCTGTAAGTCCAGCAAATACAGCACGTTTTTTTTAGTTCCAGAGAGCTGAAAAGCTGAAAGATCTTTCAGAACCAAAACATTGACAGTTACAGGCACAGTAACATTAATAAAGGCGGAAACTTTGGATGCATTGGATATTGTTCCGGAAATGACCAACACTTACAGATCATGCGATTATGTACCTTGAGCTTTTATTGGGCAGAAAGTCCATAAAGGGCTGTTAATTATTGTCATGTGGTGCATTTTCACAGGGGAGAGATATGTCCTATGAAGGAAATTGTAGTGAATCTGCTGATGGTCTGGATACAGCATGCCAGTCGAGAAACACCCAGGCCTGGGCAATCACTGCCCCAGATCCTCTCAATAGGAAGGGCAGAGCGGCCAGATATCACTAAGAACTGATAGAGCCTGGATACCATACCGGAATTCCATTTTCATTGGTGACGATTTGCGGTGTCTGACTGCCGCGCAGATGCACGGTCGCAAAGAGTGGCGTCTGCCAGTAACCCGCAGAGGAGCAAGGGCCCGTCCAAATTACATGTTGGTATTTGTCTATGTGGAGCCAATCCTAGGTACACACTGCTGGATAGTTTCATAGTAAAGCACTTCATCATGTAATATAAGATCCTTATTTGTTTTACTTGTAAATTCTTTATCTGAAAAGTAACTAAAGTTGACAATTAAGTGTAGTGGAGTAAAACGTTCTATATTCCCCACTGAAATGTAGTGAACTAGAAGAAGCATTACATGTGAATTCTAAAGTACATATACTTCAAAATACACACACCCAGCAAAACAAGGGTTTTCTGTTTGTTGACCATTCTATCATCCACTAACACAATCCCCTGTTCCCTCTCTCTCTTTTCTCTCTCTCTCTCTCTCTGTCTCTCTCTCTATGACACACACACACACACACACACTCACACAACCCGTCTCGCCATAGCGCTACAGCCAAAATCCACTGGCTTGTGCCTTAAACCTCATGTGATGTTTACATATCCATTTTCCATCATTACAGTATCACAGTATTATAGCTGACTCTGTGGCTGAACTTGGAGCAACTAAAAATAACAAACAGGCTTATATAGCACTGACAGACATGACTGAGGGCTTTAGCTTTCAGACCTGGGCCAGCGTGAGGGGTGGACTTATTAAGCACATGTTTTATTAATCAGTGCAGTTAGCCTGAAGCTTTAGGACGCAAGTTCAGGTTTAGGGTAAGAATGCTTGCTAGATTGATTCCAAAGAGCCACTGGGCAAAGCTGTGTGAAGAAATAGTCAAAGTCTATCTATGACCAAAGAGAACATGGACATCGCCTGGCAGGCACGCACTCTACCTCCATAAAACGCTAAAGTGGTCATGGTGAGGGAAATGAAAGACCTAGATCCAGACAGGCAATGACACAAACGCACACAGAACATAACATTTTCTACATGGAAGAGTTATCAATGACATTAGATGATGTGAATGGATCTGCACTACAATAAGTCTATGACGTGGAAATTATGCTAATTGATGCATTACTTAATGGCGGCAACGATGAGACCTGATAAGGATCAGTCATATCCATTTAATTCCAAGGAAAGTGACAACTTTGGTGAATTGTAAAAAAACCTTTGATACAATAAATCATAAACTATAAATGACCAAACTGGAAAAATGTGGCATTAGGGGAGTAATACATCGATGGCTCAGTAGCCAATATGTCCATTTAATTTATTGACATGTGGGGTCCCACAAGGATCAGTGCTGGGTCCAAAATTGTTTTTATTGTACATAAATGACTGAATTTGGTTGCTGATGACACCAATTTGTTTTGTTCTGTCAAAAAACCTTGAGCAGCTTTTGGATGCAGGGGAAACTGAACTTGACTCTTTAAAACGATAATTTAATCTTAAAGTCACTGAACATAGAATTAAATACATAATATTTGGACGTCGGAATTTCAAGAATTCTAGACATATTATAATAGATATTTAAACAGAAAGAGTTTATGATTACAGATCTCTGTGAGTTGTCATAGATCACAAATTATGCTGGAAACCATGTTAGTCATATTAAAGCAAAAATATCAAAGTCCATAGCAATTCTGAACAAAACCAAAGATATTCAACAATCTCTCATACTTCCATATGTAACTTAGGGTGTGGAACTTTGGGGAGAAACGTATAAATCAATCACAAACCCAATTTTCTTACTTTAAAAGAGAGCAATGACAATCCTAAATGAGGTAAATTATTGTGAATCAACAAATCATTTATTTATAAACTTACAGGTACTTAAATTTTGTGAACTTGGGGACCTTAAAATAGCATCTCTAATGTACAAAATATATAAAAGCATGTTGCCAGACTGTATCCAGAGACTGTTTCAAATAAGAGAACGTCAGTATGAACTGAGGGGAAACTGCATTTTCCCAAAAAAAAGAGCAGAACAAATGTAAAACAAAGAAGTGTTTTGGTGTACGGAGTAAAACTATGGCATGAGTCAGAAATTGACATGAAAAAGTGTAACACAATTGACTGATTAAAAAAAGTATTTAACCCTTGTGTTTATCCTCGGGTCAAATTTGACCCGTTTTATATTCTAGTTTCTTCAAAGTAGCCATCCTTTTTTTTGTGCTGCAACCCCTTGGTGTTCTCTCAATGAGCTTCATGAGGTAATCACCTGAAATGGTTTTCACTTCACAGGTGGGCCTTGTCAGGGTTAATTTGTGGAATTTCTTGCCTTAATAATGGAGTTGGGACCATCAGTTGTGTTGTGCAGAAGTCAGCTTGAGACACAGCCGACAGCCTATTGGACAACTGGTAGAATTCATATTATGGCAAGAACCAATCAGCTAAGTAAAGAGAAACGAGAGGCCATCATTAATTTAAGACATGAAGGTCAGTCAGTCTGGAAAATTGCAAAAACTTTGAATGTGTCCCCAGGTGCAGTTGCAAAAACCATCAAGCGCTACAACGAAACTGGCTCACATGAGGACCGCCCCAGGAAAGGAAGACCAAGAGTCACCTCTGCTGCTGAGGATAAGTTAGTAGTCACCAGACCTAGTCACCAGCCTCAGAAATCACAAGTTAACAGCAGCTCAGATTAGAGACCAGATGAATACCACACAGAGTTCTATCAGCAGACACATCTCTAGAACAACTGTTAAGAGGAGACTGCACCAATCAGGCCATCATGGTCAAATAGCAGCTAGGAAACCACTGCTAAGGAGAGGCAACAAGCAGAAGAGATTTGTTTGGGCCAAGGAATGGACATTAGACCAGTGGAAATCTGGGCTTTGGTCTGATGAGTCCAAGTTTGAGATCTTTGGTTCCAACCGCCGTGTCTTTGCGGGACGGAGAAAAGGTGACCAGATGGATTCTACATGCCTGGTTCCTACTGTACAGCATGGAGGAGGAGGTGTGATGGTGCGGGGGTGTTTTGCTGGTGACACTGTTGGGGATTTATTCCAAATTGAAGGCATACTGAACCAGCATGGCTACCACAGCATCCTGCAGCGGCATGCCATCCCATCCGGTTTGCGTTTAGTTGGACCATCATTTATTTTTCAACAGGACAATGACCTCAAACACACCTCCAGACTGTGTAAGGGCTATTTGACCAAGAAGTAGAGTGATGGAGTGCTGCGCCTCCACAGTCACCGGACCTGAACCCAATCGAGATGGTTTGGGGAGAGCTGGACCGCAGAGTGAAAGAAAAAGGGCCAACATGTGCTGAGCATCTCTGGGAACTCCTTCAAGACTGTTGGGAAACCATTTCAGGTGACCACCTCTTGAAGCTCATCAAGAGAAGGCCAAGAGTGTGCAAACTAGAATATAAGACATGTTTTCAGTTATTTCACACTTTTTTGTTAAGTACATAATTCCACATGTGTTCATTTATAGTTTTGATGCCTTCAGTGATAATCTACAATGTAAATAGTCATGAAAATAAAGGAAACACATTGAATGAGAAGGTGTGTTCAAACTTTTGGCCTGTACTGAACACACACACACATATATATATATATATATATATATATATATATATATATATATATATATATATATATATATATATATATATATATATATATATATATATCTCTCTCTCTCTCTCTCTCTCATTGGGCAAGTAACTTTTAAAAAGTAATTAGTTACTAGTTACTTCTTCCAAAAAATAACTAAATTAGAAGTTACAAATTATAAAAGTAACTAGTTACTTCAGAAAGTAACTAATGCATTACTTTTAAGTACATTTATAAATGCTCAAATGTGACCCCACCTCCACCCCTTTTTGACTAAACATAAAATACATGTTCAATTATTTGATAAATCTGAATATTATAAAGAAATACAATATATTAACAGAAACTGTACACAAATCTAAACTCTTAATGTTGCTGTGGGACAACGTGAGACTAGCCTCCAATCAAATGCCTTGTACAGTATGTAGATATATTTAGTGGAGCGATACAAATAACATAGATGTTTTTGAACTTTTTAATATTTATTGCCCCTTAACAGGGCACAACTTGGCAACATTAAATAATGCTTTATTTACTAATTCTTTTTTTTTTAGCAGCTTTATTTTCTTTTCTTCTTTCTTTGTAACCGATTGAGGTTTTCCCTGGCTGTGTTTGGGATCGTTGTCTTGCTTAAATGCCCACCCCCGTTTCATCATCATCCTCGTAAATGGAAGCAGATTTTTGTCAAGCATGTCTCGGTAAATTTGTCCTTTCAGCCTTCTTTCAATTATGTGAAGTTTGCCAGTACCATCTGCTGAAAAGCAACCCTACACCATGATGCCCCCTGCCCCCTCCAAACTTCACTGTTGGTATGGTGTTTTTAGGGTGATGTGCAGTGCCAGTTCTCCTCCAGACATGGTGTGTATTATGGCATCCAAATTCATCTGACCACACTATATTCTCCCAGTATTTCACTGGCTTTTCCAAATGTTGTGCAGCAAACTTTAAGCGACCTTCAACATGCTTTTTTTTCAGCAGTGGAGTCTTGCATGGTGAGCGTGCATACAGGACATGGCGGTGGAGAGCATTACTTACTGTTGTCTTTGAGGCAACAGTACCTGCTAATTGCAGGTCTTTTTGAAGCTCTCAACAAGTGGTCCTTGGCTCTTGGACAACTCTTCTGATTATTTTTTTCACTCCTCTGATCATTGTCTTTCCATTTCCATATTATGGCCCCAACACATTCAGAAGCTTAGAAATGCATCTATAACCAATGCCATCATTATGTCTTGACACAGCTCATTGCTTTTACCCATCATGAGATGTGTCTTGTGTGACACCTTGACACCTTTTTGTTGGGACTGAACCAGCTGATATTAATTTGCACTGACACGTTGCTGGATTGCTTTTTAATTACTGATAGTTTTCAGCTGTTGTCTTGACTTTCCATGCCTTTTTGCACCTCCCTTTCTTCATGTGTTCAATACTTTTTCCCTGTGTCATTTCACATTGTTACACACAACTTCATTTCTGAACTGATTTGTTTTGGTTTCTTTTTACGTATGGATGGATTACTTGGGTTGTTACCAACACCTAGTGAAAATTTTATGTCAATTGCACCTTTAGAAATCTATTTACTGAGAAAAATGGTGACATGTTTAATACTTATCGTACAAGTAATACTTACTTGTCTTTTTTTGTTTGTTTGTTTTCTTGTCTTAATTTTTTAATTTTGTTTGTGGAAGTAAAAGCAACAATGTTATTTTATGTCATCAGTGTGTTGACTGTTAAAAATTAATAAACTAAATGAGTGATTTATAACTCACCGATCCACAAGTTACAACTCTTCCTGACATTAACTGTACATGGTCATGCAATGATTTGCTTCATTTTTCAGATGGATTAGGCAAAAGATAAATAATAAAGATAAATAATATGTTTAGAACTAATCTGGCGAAGATGACTGATGTTGAAGTCATTAATCTTACAACTCTTAAAGAAATTGTTTCACAGCTCAAGTTCTCCACAGAGAGCTGTCTGTCCGTCTGTCCCATTCTTGTGAACGCAATATCTCAGAACCCCCTGAAAGAAAAGTTCTTCCCATTTGGCACAGATGTCCACTTGGGTTCAAGGATAAACTGATAAGATTTAGGAGGTCAAAGGTCATGTCACTGTGCGCTCACGTCCGTCCATCCCATTCCAACACATTGTGGAAATGCCTTAAAATTTCACATTTTTAAGCTAATTATGAAAACATTTAACAGAAATGGCAAATAGTCTATAAGATGATGAAGTGATGACATTTTATATTCAAAAGGTCAAAAGTAAACTTTTCTGTGACATCATAATGTACAGTAAAAACATTTTTTTAGCCATTATTTAACGGCATAACTATGGAACAGAAGGGGAGACTTTTGGTTGGATATGGGAATTAGTGACGCTTACGGTATCTTGAAACTGTGGTGATTTTAGAGATGTCTGTGAAGCATCCACGATTTGCCCAAAAAAAACACTTAACACTTTTTATTAATTTAGTGCTTGAAAGTCTTCACTACATATATTATATGAGTCTGGACAGACATTGATGGAAACTGCAACTTGACTGGTTGGTGGAAGCATGCAATCGCAAGGTATAATTCTAGTTTGTAAAGGTTTTGTGTTGCCTGGCAACAGACGTATCAAGGAACGTTAAGTTTACTGCTTTTATTGGTCTTCCCAAAGCCCTGAAAACTGCAGTATTTAAGCCACCAGCCACTAAAAAAAGCTAATCAGGATGCATATGTACTAAAGCCCACATCCAACCTACCATTTACCAGTAAAATTATTGAGAAAGTTGACTTTAGGCAACTCAGCAATTTTCTGATGACATATCATCAGATGCCTGAGCTAGACCTCAAAACTAGCAGTTCCAGTACAGTCCAAACCCCCCTAGTCCTGCAAGGTTTAAGAGGTTAATGCAGGTGTGCTAGGTGCATCATCTATGCATGGATTGTTATGAAGTTGTTTGTGCTGTTGTGTGTCTCCTCAGGGACTGTGATGTCAGCCAGATTAACTACATGTACGCCCAGTATGTTAAAAACACCATGCAGCCGCTCAACATTGCAGACGTCACCAAGGACCAACGGTTCCCTTGGACAGTCAGTATATATTTTCTTTTATTTCTTTTATCATGTCTTTTTTCCAAAAGTGAGTAATTGTTCCTTTTTTCCTCTGACAGAGAGAAAACCCGGATCACACCAGCAAACAGATAAAGAGTTTGCTCTGCACTCCCATTAGAAATGGCAAGAAGGACAAAGTCATAGGTAGGATCTCTCTCTCTCTCTCTAAGTACCAAACCACTTCTTTTTTACCTGTTAATAACAGTGGCTTAGCTGCAGTAAGATATGTCGGGAGAAAACTAGCACGATGCACTAATTTAAAAGATAAGACAATATTAAAATGTTAGGCGCAGACCACCAGCACAGACACACAAGTACACTGCTCAAAAAAAATAAAGGGAACACTAAAATAACACATCCTAGATCCGAATGAACGAAATAATCTCATTAAATACTCTTTTCTTTACATAGTTGAATGTGCTGACCACAAAATCAAACAATTATCAATGGAAATCAATTTTATCAACCCATGGAGGTCTGGATTTGGAGTCACACTGAAAAGCAAAGTGGAAAACCACACTACAGGCTGATCCAACTTTGATGTAATGTGCTTAAAACAAGTCAAAATGAGGCTCACTAGTGTGTGGCCTCCACGTGCCTGTATGACCTCCCTACAACGCCTGGGCATGCTCCTGATGAGGTGGCGGATGGTCTCCTGAGGGATCTCCTCCCAGACCTGGACTAAAGCATCCATCAACTCCTGGACAATCTGTGGTGCAACATGTTGTTGGTGGATGGAGCGAGACATGATGTCCCAGATGTGCTCAATTGGATTCAGGTCTGGTGAACGGACGGGCCAGTCCATAGCATCAATGCCTTCCTCTTGCAGGAACTGCGGACACACTCCAGCCACATGAGGTCTAGCATTGTCATGCATTAGGAGGAACCCAGGGCCAACCGCACCAGCATATGGTCTCACAAGGGGTCTGAGGATCTCATCTTGGTACCTAATGGCAGTCAGGTTAACTCTGGCGCACAAAGAAATGCCACCCCACACCATTACTAACCCACCGCCAAACTGGTCACACTGGAGGATGTTGCAGGCAGCAGAACGTTCTCCACAGCGTCTCCAGACTTTGTCACGTCTGTCACATGTGCTTTCATCTGTTAAGAGCACAGGGCGCCAGTGGCGAATTTGCCAATCTTGGTTTTCTCTGGCAATGCCAAACGTCCTGCACGGTGTTGGGCTCTAAGCACAACCGCCACCTGTGGACGTCAGACTCTCATACCACCCTCATGGAGTGTTTCTGACCATTCAAGCAGACACATGCTCATTTGTGGCCTGCTGGAGGTCATTTTGCAGGGCTCTGACAGTGCTCTTCCTGCTCCTCCTTGCACAAAGGTGGAGGTAGCGGTCCTGCTGCTGGGTTGTTGCCCTCCTACGGCGTCCTCCACGTCTCCTGATGTACTGGCCTGTCTCCTGGTAGTGCCTCCATGCTCTGGACACTACGCTGACAGACATAGCAAACCTTCTTGCCACAGATCGCATTGATGTGCCATCCTGGATGAGCTGCACTACCGGAGCCACTTGTGTGGGTTGGATACTCCGTGTCATGCTACCACTGGAGTGAAAGGACTGCCAGCATTCAAAAGTGACCAAAACATCAGCCAGGAAGCATAGGAACTGAGGAGTGGTCTGTGGTCACCACCTGCAGAACCACTCCTTTTATTGGGGGTGTCTTGCTAATTGCCTATAATTTCCACCTGTTGTCCATTGCATTTGCAATTTTTTTGAGCAGTGTACGTGTAGTTAGTGGCGAAATGTACCTTAGAAGTGTATCGTCAAACACATATATCGGTCAAACTGAGAGAGAGGTGAGCACTGTAAACAGATTGCTTCAGTACTTAAACTGTCTCTGGGGTTTTTACTTTTCAAGGCAGTGATGTAACACCATTGCCAGGTAGATGCTTCAACAATCTTCAATCAAAGGCCTGAGAACACATTAAACCAGCATAGCATTATCACTTTGATTGTCCACCCATGAATAGTCCTGCCACTCCACCCATCACTGTGATTATCATCAACATAATTAGCTCATAGCAGCTCCATTAGTTGGCTATAAAGATGACTAATGACCGTGGATGTCCCTCACTGATCAAATAAAAGAGATCCACAGAGCCTCTCTCCAACCTTTAAGAGCCCTGGTGATGAGTAAGATCAAAACAGCTTTATTTCTTACAATGACATGTTCTGCGTCCTTCTCCTCTAACACATTAATTCAGACTAGCTCTTTTTTGCTTTGTGAATACATAAATAGCATTAGAGATGCAGTAGTTTGTGTATAAGGCACAGATTTGTATCCAGAATCAGAATCATATTTATTACCAAAGTAAGTTTTCACTTGCAAGGAATTAGCCTTGGAATGATAAGGCACAGTACTGGTAAAGTCAAAAACACAAATACAGAATAGATTTATTACAATGTAAAGTGTTACAAGAACAAGTCCCAAATCCAAAAAGTCAAAAACACAAAAAGTCAAGACAAAAAAAAAAACAGGAACACAGAAACTAGGGAAACAACTCACAGGGAGAACAGCGACCTCAGGGAAAAATGCAGTAACACCAACTGGAACAGGCCAACAGCTAATAACACTCGCAAACACACAAAACTATCTGATAAGAGACAAGGGGGGCACAGACGCTAAGTACACTAGGTAACAAGATAACGAGAGGCTTGTAACAATAGGGCTGGGAGACAGGTGGAAGACATCAGGTAATCACAGGAGCTGGAAGACACAGACATCCACACGAACCACTCAGCATGCTCAACATAAGCATACCTCATAGTTTTTTTAATAGCTCACATTTTGAAAAAAAAACATCCTTTTGTTGTTTATTTGTTTCTCATTCCTAATTGTTGAAATACAAAAATAAAACCCACAAAAACAGTGACTGTAATAGAAAAAGAAACTTTCATCTCTATTATCAGTCACATGGCAACAGTGTTTTCACATTAACCACTTGGACACCAAGCATAATGTGTACTGTGTACTGAACGCCCCATGTCAAAAATATATGACCTACAGTATATATGTCTATTTCTGTGTGTATCTATACAGGTGTATGTCAGTTGGTGAACAAGATGGACGAAGCATCCGGCAGTGTGAAAGCCTTCAACAGGAACGATGAACAGTTCCTGGAGGCATTTGCCATCTTCTGTGGTCTGGGCATCCAGAACACACAGATGTACGAAACAGTGGAGAGAGCCATGGCCAAGCAAGAAGTCACTCTGGAGGTCAGCCTTACACACACACACGCGCACGCACACACACACACACACACTAATTAAATTTTCTGTCCCGGAAGCACATTAAATGGGGAAATTGACTTATTTTTAAGGTATAACTTCAGCTGCAGTCCAAACACATTGGTCATCTTTTAAGAAACACTAAATGTAATATAAGGAGCCCAATCGCTTTATTGTATTATTTGGTAGTATTATCGTTAAACATAGCCTATTACTGTAATGAAAAATAATGTAATTAATGTTACAGTAATACTTGTAATTACTCAAAGCTGCCGACAGATAATGTGTTAGCCTAATTTAGATGGTCCTAGATTAATCAGGTGGGCCAAAAGGAAAGTTAGCGTTTATTTAATTCAAATGAAAATAAGAGAGCCTGTTTGTTGTAGATTTTGTCATACAGTATTTTAGGGAGAGGCTGTCCAGGTAGATGCTTGATTTGAGCTAACAAAATCAAATGATCAGAAACTGATCACCCCAAAAAAATTTGAGATGCATGTCAGATGGCAGGCTTTGTTAATACAGAGAACCTGATATGACCCAAAGTCTGCATGCCTTATCTTTTTTATATGTGTTCCAGGTCTTGTCATATCACGCCTCCGCTGCAGACGAAGAATCGCAGGAACTCCAGGTAACCACGGTAAATTAAATTTTATTCACTTAACGATGTACTTTCTCATGCCTACATGACCTTTAATTCAATTGAATTTCAATTGATAGTGTCAAATCACAACCAGAGTTATCTCAGGACAGAAATAAACCTTCTCTTTCTGTCTCTTTACAGAAAGAGAAGGTCTAGACCATTTACAAAGACCCAACGATTTCCCCCCCAAGAGCATGCATTTAGTGCAACAGTGGCAAGGAAAAACATCCTTCAAACAGGCAGAAATCTCAGATAGACCCCGGTTGGGACACAGAGACACTCTGAAAAACTCAATTGGTTTCAAAGAAAGAAAATAAAGCTGCTAGAATAAATACCAATGAAAATCTATGCAAAGAACTAAAGATGAAGTTTCACGCGACTAGTTTTCACTTTATTATACATAACTTAATTTTTGAACTTATTTGTTTTGGTTTCTTTGTATGGGTGGATGGATTACTTGGGTTGTTACCAAAATCTGGTCAGTAGCACCTTTGGAAATATATTTACTGAGAAAAATGGTGACATGTTCAATACTTATTTCACCCACTATATATGTTATATGACGTGTGAAAATCCCAGAGTCAGAGGGTGTTGCATTGGTACAATTTGGTCCAATCACACATCTCATCTTTAACTGATCAGTGTCCACATTGTGTTGTAATTTGTAGTTCAGAGGCCACTTGTAGGTGTTCTTTGGTTTCACTTTCAAGTGTTTCAAAGCTTATACACTGTCCTGTGTATAGACAGCTGGTGGAGGCATGGTAAATAGTTATATAAAGAGAGCCAGACTAACCAGATCTTCGGTCTTTGTAGCCAGCAGCCGTGCTGCTGAGCAAACAGTGTGGTAGAGAAGTGGTTAGTTACTAAGTGGGTATTTTAGATGTTATTTTTGCCTAGCCATGTTTCAGTTACAGTTTTTTTATGTATTCGTCACCTAATTGTCCCTCAGGCAGTCTCTACAGAGTTGTCTCCTCCACAATCCAGCAACTTAGCAACTGTGACTCCATCGAGGCAAAACGCTGTCGGTCTCCTTAGCTTCATTTATCCTTGGCTTTCTTCTTCATGTATTAAGGAAATGCATTCTAATACAGCCCATGTTCTACGCAACACTGCAACTATGTATTTCTTTTCAAATTGCATCTCTAAGCAACAGTAACGTATCTAACTGGTTTTCTGACAGAACTTCAAAGCAGCATTTCAAAAATGAACCAATCAGTACAGCCGGTTTTCACACTCTCAACCCTTGTATGGTGTTCGGGTCTGTGGGACCTGTTTTCAATGTTAAAAGATAAATTATGCTATTATTTCTTCTAACTCACTGGCCTTGGCTCATTTTCTGTGAATAACATAAACATAACTTGTTTTCAATGACTGTACCGGCACTTTCACCTGTTCTGCTTAAGAAATAAGCACCAATAATGATTAAACAAAAATCTTGTTTCTATTGTTACCTTTTTTATAATTTAATTTCCTTGTTTTCCCACAAAGAAACAAAAAAGACCATATGATCATACATGTGATCTCACAGGGGCACATATGAACCATAAATGATGTATATATCATTGGTAATTGAGCTATAGAAAACATCTGTTATGTATTTTTACATAATAAGTCTGTATTGATTTTAAAGCCTAATAATGTGGTGGGTCCACCAGACCAGGGAACATTGGCTGTGAAACAACAATATGAACACCACACAAGGGTTAAACAATGACAGCACATGACCATCACAAAAGGTCTGGTTCTGTTATCCCCCCCTCGTGGAATCTGACGTCTCTGCATAAGCTAATTAAGTGGCCAGCCTCGGGTGCTAGGGACAGGATGTATTTAGGACACAAACTTGATTTTATTTGGTGTCTACCCAAGAGAAATACAGTATGTGTTACACATCACATGGTAAAACCTTCTCAAATTGATGCAGTTTAAGCTGCTACTCTAACTGCAGCAGCACTTTTATGTCAGTGTTGTCATATATACAATGAATTAACTTACAATTGTCAGTGATTAGTCCAATTAAATAATGCAGATGACACTTTTATAGTCATGTGTGTATAGCAATGAATCCACAGCTTCCAGGAATTTCCCTAATGTGATTTGTGTGTGTGTGTGTGTGTGTGTGTGTGTGTGTGTGTGTGTGTGTGTGTGTGTGTGTGTGTGTGTGTGTGTGTGTGTGTGTTTGAAGGTAGCCTCAGTGCCGTCGGCCCAGTCGTTGCGTCTCCTGGACTTCAGCTTCAGTGACTTTGACTTGTCCGATACAGAAACCACGCTGGGAACTATTCGTATGTTTGTCGACCTCAACCTGGTCCAAAACTTTCAGATGAAGTACACGGTAAGAACTGACCTGGAATGTTAATTAAAGTAGATTGTAGGTACGCATTTTCCATTTACACTTTGGTCCACAGGAAAATTCATGAAAATGAGTTGTGGATGAACCTAATGGTCTCTTCAACACGAGAAATACTAGAATGCTGAAATTAACTAAGCACTGTCATAATCCCCAGAGGATGAAACTTTTTTCAATTTGGGCACTTCATTACTTTTCCTCCAGCACCACCCTCAGATCAAGATATTTCATTGTTTATCATTTGGTGAGCACACAACAAACCGTGAACCGCATTGGAGCCATTCTGCAGGACAAACTTCTGGTCAGTGTTTAAAGGTCCCATGACATGGTGCTCTTTGGATGCTTTTATATAGACCTTAGTGGTCTCCTAATACTGTATCTGAAAGCTCTTTTATATAGGCCTTAGTAGTCCCCTAATACTGTATCTGAAGTCTCTTTTATAAAGGCCTTAGTGGTCCCCTAATACTGTATCTGAAGTCTCTTTTATAAAGGCCTTAGTGGTCCCCTAATACTGTATCTGAAGTCTCTTTTATAAAGGCCTTAGTGGTCCCCTAATACTGTATCTGAAGTCTCTTTTATATAGACCTTAGTGGTCCCCTAATACTGTATCTGAAGTCTCTTTTATATAGACCTTAGTGGTCCCCTAATACTGTATCTGAAGTCTCTTTTAAATAGACCTTAGTGGTCCCCTAATACTGTATCTGAAGTCTTTTTTTTTATATAGACCTTAGTGGTCCCCTTATGCTGTATCTGAAGTCTCTTTCCCAAAATTCAGCCTTGGTGCAGAATTCCAGCCACTAGAGCCAGTCCCACAATGAGCTTTCCTTAGTATGTGCCATTTCTGAGTCTGTAGCTATTGAGTAGCAGAGAGGGGGGGCAAGGTATGTGGCCGTAACCAACTGCCACTTTGCTTGTTTGAAAGCTATGATGTCTCTCTCTCATGAGTGGGCCAAATTCTCTGGCAGAGAAAGGGGAGGTAACCTTGCCCCTTATGACCTCATAAGGAGCACGATTCCAGATTGGCCCATCTGAGCTTTAATTTTCTCAAAGGCAGAGCAGGATACCCAGGGCTCGGTTTACACCTATCAACATTTCTAGCCACTGGGGGGGAGGGGGGGGGGCATAGGCAAGCTGGGGGAACTCATATTAATGTTAAAAAACCTCATAAAGTGAAATTCTCATGCCATGGGACCTTTAAGAAGAGAATTACCATCAATATGTTCATTATTATCCAATAATATGTATATGTGATGTAATCAACATTGCTGCCTTCATTGGGTTGCAATCAAAACTTGTTATTGTGTATGATTATACACAAATATGATAACATACAGATTGTACAGATAAGCTAGATTGTATTTTATGATAAGATACAATTACACACACATTATAAATAAAATGAGGTGAGTGGTCATCTAATTATATGAAAATGTGACACATTACTACATGAACACGGGTAATATTTCCGAACACACATACCCAAAGTGGAGACAAAGCCTGCATTACATTACAGAAAAAATTCAAGAGCTTTATTATGTTAGAGCAAGACAAGAGCAGTTTCCTGCTTATTATTTGCAGAAAACAATCTGCTTATTATAATCAACAGCATTAGACCATTTGTGTGTGTGTGTAGTAATATTTATGTATTTGCCTGCATCCTTAACTCAGAGACCACACACACACACACACACACACACACACACAGCTTCTCCATGCACCTAGTACACTTCCCATTCCTCATCCCTCACACACTCTGCCTCTATTAGCGCTGTCTGTCAGACCCAGCTTTCTTCAGGGCCGGCTCCCCCTCTGCACCAGCAATGCTCCAAATCCCCCCCACACACACACTGCTGGTTTTGGCTTACGTCTTCAGCACGCTCTCCACGTGAAGAGGTCCTTGTGTGTTGGTGGCTGACCTGTGGAGTGCCTGCGGATAGTGGTCTCATAAAGAGAGCCTTTGATTGGAGGAGATTGGAGCCCACCAGCAGAGTGGGCTGCCAGCTGACACAGCGACCACCCCGAGCACCACAGCCTGGCTGGGGGTTGACGATCCCTCTAGAGAAAATGAAACTATTTGAGTTTAGTTTTGTGTAGCAAAGACAAACAAAGCACAGAGCATTGATTGAGTGCTGAGTCTTCACTTTCAGATAGCTCATGACATTTGCTTTTACATTCTAGTTCTTGAGTCACACATTGCATCTCAAAGCTAAAAATCAAATCCGAACAATTAAAAATCAAGGTTAGTTCTATGATAGTACAGTAATAGTAACAAGAACTCAATTCAAGGCTGGATTACCTCCAGGAAAAACATGGCTAACTGCCCTGGTTCCCCCAAAACTGGCTGTACCATGTGGATGTACCATGCTACCTCCACGTTCTCATGACCTAGTAGCTTATTTGAGTTAGTTTGGTGTAATTTGATTAAACACAACTTACATACATCATGTTGGCTTACTACATGTGTCGAACCGTGCGACACACACACACACACTCCAAACCGAGACACGCGAACCAAACGGTTCAGCTGTTTTTTCAACCCTTATGTGAGACTTGTGTGTTCTGTTAGTAGAGTATGATGATGTCTGCGTATAAGCTCATTTTATGGTTAGTTGTAGTGGACAGTACACTGGTGATGCAATTTTTCTGATGGACGTATTGCAGCAAATGGTTGGATGCATGTCTTCCTTTGATCAGACCTGTTTGATCAATATGTTTTATGGATGGTCATGGCCATGGCTTGAAGAAGGCACTGTCTTGTAAAGGAGCATTGAGTTCAATTTCTTTTTGTTTTTTGGCCTTTATTACAGTACATCAATAAATATTGTGCTTGTGTGGTGCACATCCAGTTCTGGAAAAGTCACTCTCAAGGGATGAATAAATCCTTTCGTGCTCTTTCAGTTTTTGTCCTCTTTTTTTATTTTTTAGAATTTACTCAAGTGGATTCTAAGTGTGAAGAAGAACTACAGGAAGAATGTGGTCTATCACAACTGGAGGCACGCCTTCAACACCGCCCAGAGCATGTTCGCCCTCCTCAAGTCAGGACGCTTACAGGTCAGTGTACCCAATCACTGCCTAGGACCAGGGGAAAATCCTGTTAGGGTTTGTTTGCAAGTGGACCCACCCGAAGAACAGAGACCCGAGGCCTGTACTATGAAGCAGGATTTGTGGTTAGCAAGGTAACTTGGTAAGGCTTGGTGGTTCACTTCAACCAACCCAATCCAAAATAAGTTAGCATACATTTTGGTTTATATCTGGGGAGAGGGAAGGGCATTAGGAGTTCTACTATCTCATAAAGGGGTCGGGTGCGCTGTGACATGGGTGGCAGCGAAGGTCAGGGCCGACGGACCAGACCCGGGCGGCAGAGGCTGGCTCTGGGGACGTGGAATGTCACCTCTCTGTGGGGGAAGGAGCCGGAACTTGTGCGGGAGGTGGAGCGCTACCAGTTAGATCTGGTGGGGCTTACCTCTACGCACAGTCTCGGTTCTGGAACCGTACTCCTGGATAGGGGTTGGACTCTGTCCTACTCTGGAGTTGCCCATGGTGTGAGGCGCCGGGCGGGCGTGGGGATACTCACAAGTCCCGGCTGAGCGCCGCTGCGTTGGAGTTTACCCGGTGGACGAGAGGGTCGCCTCCTACGCCTGCGGGTGATGGGGGAAAACTCTGACTGTTGTTTGTGCATATGCACCAAACAAGAGTTCGAATATTCGGCCTTCTTGGAGACCTTGAATGGAGTCCTGTATGGGGCTCCAGTAGGGGACTCCATAGTTCTGCTGGGGGACTTCAACGCACACGTGGGTGATGATGGAGATACTTGAGAGGCGTGATTGGGAGGAACGGCCTCCTGATCTAAACCAGAATGGTTGTCTGTTGTTGGACTTCTGTGCTAGTCACGGATTGTCCATCACAAACACCATGTTCGAACATAGGGATGCTCATAAGTGTACGTGGTACCAGAGCACCCTAGGCCAAAGGTCAATGATCGATTTTATAATCGTTTCATCTGATCTGAGGCCGTATGTTTTGGACACTCGGGTGAAGAGAGGGGCAGAGCTGTCAACTGATCACCATCTGGTGGTGAGTTGGGTCAGGGGTGGGGAAGACTCTGGACAGACCTGGTAAACCCAAACGGGTAGTGCGGGTGAATTGGGAACGTCTGGAGGAGGCCCTGTCCGACGGACTTTCAACTCACACCTCCGGCGGAGCTTTTCGGGCATCCCTGTGGAGGCTGGGGGCATTGAACCTGAGTGGACAATGTTCAAAGTTTCCATTGCTGAAGCTGCGGCGGCGAGCTGTGGTCATAGGGTCTTAGGTGCCTCAAGGGGCGGTAACCCACGAACACCCTGGTGGACACCGGTGGTCAGGGAAGCCGTCCGACTGAAGAAGGAGTCTTTCCGGGATATGTTATCCCGGAGGACTCCGGAGGCAGTTGCAGGGTACCGACGGGCCCAAAGGGCTGCAGCCTCTGCCGTGACAGAGGCAAAGCAGCGGGTGTGGGAGAAGTTCGGAGAAGACATGGAGAAGGACTTTCGGTCGGCACCAAGGTGCTTCTGGAAAACCGTTCGCCACCTTAGGAGGGGGAAGCGAGGAATCATCCAAGCTGTATACAGTAAGGATGGGACGTTGTTGACCTCAACTGGGGAGGTAATAGAGCGGTGGAAGGAGCACTTTGAGGAACTCCTAAATCCAGCCGACACGCCCTCTGTGGTAGAGGCAGAGCTGGAGGATGATGGGGGATTGTCGTCAATTTCCCTGGTGGAAGTCGCTGAGGTAGTCAAACAACTCCACAGCGGCAA